>CP092097.1:7367500-7675000 GCA_029203775.1 Neoneuromus ignobilis
TTTTATTCCAATTGATAAGTGATTTATAATTAGATTATTTTAATATTATATCAATTAGTGAAATAATTGAATAAATTAGACAATTTTAATTAAAATTATATGATTTCTATAATTATTATTATATTAGTTTGATCTCACTCTTGTTGATTGTTTTTCAAAAATTAACTATCTCTGATAAAAATATATATTAATTTTTCATCATTATTTTGTTGCTCAAGTATATTATATTACTTTACTGTTCTCTTCAGCATTTATAATTATGGTTTATTTTCGAAATATTAAATTCATTATAATACCAAACCAATTGTGAAGAATTAAAATTATTTTTCATGAAAATAAAATAATTATAATTTATATTCTAGCAGCTGACAATATTCAAATTTCTATTAATTCAAATAAACTAATTTTTCGAGATTTATTTATGATTAAATGTTGAAGGAATTTTCAAAATAATTAATATTTATGATTTATATAGTCTAGGTGAAGATCTGAAATTGTAGCATTAGTATTTTTAATTAAACAAATATTTTTTAATTGCAATAATTATTTTTTTCAAAAAACACATACATACACACACATATGTATATATGTGTGTTTGTATGTATACTTATACATTTACAATGAATAAATCGGATATGAAAAAGCATTCAATTGGCAACATTGGTATTTTATGCTCTTAACAGCATGCGTAACAAGCAAGCTAGTTTGATCAACAGGCGATCCTTGCAAACTGGTTTGCAAAAAAATGTTAAGTTTGGTTGTTCACGTTGTTCAGTTAGGGGGCGTGGAGGGAGATGGAGGTATATTCCAATGTATCCTATTCGTTTGCGAGTGTTTCGCAAAGCACATTCAAACCCTGTGCATCGGTGTTGAACTGTAGATTCTTTGTATATATATATATATATATATATATATATATATATATATATATATATATATATATATGTATGTGTGTGTGTACATATATATATATATATATATACACACATACATTTGTACATTAAGATTTTTCCAAAATATTGTTTGCATTATTTCAAGTTCGGTAAGTTTCACTAGAATAATTGACAATTTCTGTCTTATTTATTTTTTATATTATTAATTTATACAAATATTTCATTGATTCGTTTATAACTAATCGCTGTTGGTACTACTGTGATATCATCTTAAGCTCTTAATGGTAGAAATGTATGAATCAGTTACTCGATTTATAATTTGAATTTAATTTGATTTTCATGAATGTCTTCTTATTTTACCAACTTATATTTATAATAAACTAACATATTATCATTTGTCATAATTTTAATAAGTATGATTTTATAAACAACAAAATTATATATGTATATATAAATAAGTAAATATGTATGAAAATGTATAGTTATAAAAAAATTAAATTTAAAATATTTTAAAATTTGTAATAAATGGCATATGAAAATGATTTATAAAGATATAATATGAAAATAATTTTGTAATACTAGTAATGAATTTGTCTAGTTTAAATCCTTATTTGATGAAAAATGAAAAGTAAAATTTTCAAAAAGATATATTTTCATATATAAGATTAAAATGATATTCGAGATTAAAAGATTCAGATCATTCGTATCAAAAAACTAATCATATTTTTCTGTTCTGTAACAATTTTATTTAACTATATTATTTTATATTAATATTTGAAACATATCTGGCCTTAATAAAATGTTAAAATGATGTTTAATTAAAATTTTGCTAATACCCATATGCATTATAGTTTATTTATATGTTTTTTCTTGTGTACAATTTTTAATGTTTGATATATCACTTTATTATAAAAATTATCTATTATTGTTATTATTACTTAAAATAAACTGTGTTTTGATTTTATAAATATGCTTATGTGTTAATGTATGCATAATTATATATTTTTAGAAAATATAGAAATTTTGCTATTTCTAATAAAAATCAACTGATATTTTCCATTGTTATCAACTTCGAAATATAACTTTTAATTTATTGTTCATATATATATATATATTTGTGTATGTGTGTTTTCTAAGTTTTTTCTTGAATTCAATTCCAAGTATTCATTAGTAACGCAACATGATATGTAAATACTTTTTTTTATATCTGAAATACTTATTGTGTATATAGTATAAGTCAATTTGAATGTTCTAGCTAAGAACGATATATTTTATAACTGATTAATTATGTGATTGCATTCTTATTTTTGTCTCCCACGCATTTTTCGCTTGTTAGTAAGAATAACTTTTAAAGTGGAATAAATGAACAGACAAAGTATGCAATACCTACGTATGTAAATGTACGTAAATATATATGTATCTCGACGAATATTCAAAGTGTATTGACCCCCTAACAAAATAAAACCGGCTTAGATTCGATGCTGTCAGGGTGCGCAGCCATCGTCTTCTACTTTGAATTGATAATTACGTCACAGTTATCTATGTAGCTATATACATGCATATATATATATATATATATATATATATATATATATATATATATATATATCTACACACATACACACACACATTAAAGATACTTATCTATTTTATGTGTGAGTTCGTGTATGTATTATTTGAATATAACATACAGATATAAATATGTATAGAGAAATACCAAATATAATTGCTTTTTCTTATTTTTGGATTAACTATTAATGATTTGTAATATTTAATATTTCGTCTGTTTATATAATTCATAAAATATATACACGGTACTTAATCATAACTACACAGTTGTTGAGTTTACTAAAAATGTTCTTTTTATTGTAAAATAAATAAATCTATATATATTTATAATTCTTAACATAGTTGTTGTGTTAATCTAATTTACAAAAATGGTATATATTTATTTTAATAGTAGCATGAATTTTACAAGAAAAAATTATATTCAATGAATTGTTTTAAACATTTTCATAAAAGAAATATATCTGAATTTGAATAAATAAAAGTTCATTTCCATATAAATTTTGTTACGTTTTTAGAAAGAATGTATTTTTTATTTTTTTATATAAAGTAAAATAATTGCATTTATGTTCAAAAATATTTCATTTCAAGTTTGTTAACTTTATGTATAATTGCATATATTGAAATACACATGATTTTTTTTATTAAAATACAAAATGAAAGAATATTTCGATTGTTATTTAACTTTATATATATATATATATATATATATATATATATATATATATATATATATATATTATTAATAAAGTGTAGCATTTATATGTTAAGTAATTTAATTTCATATATAATAAATATATTGTTCACAATGTGTAATGGAAATTAAAACAGTTTTGTAAATGTTATCGAAAAAACATACTATATTATTTGCATTCAAATTTAGTATTCTAAAGTTACTTTCAAAATATCGCATTTAAAATAAAATCAGCATACTTAACACGTTGCCAGCCTCGTTGACGCATTAACCTTATTATTATGCAAGATATTTGGACTTAATCATTTAACCAGCGTACGTACATGTGGTATTTCCCAATTTTAGCGAATCACATTGTAACGAATAAATGGATTCAAGAACGTAATATGCCCATACAATTCGTACATTTACTGATATGGTTGTTTTCTTTGGTTATCTAGCTGTATGAGTTTTTTTTACGTCATAAAGCTAGGTTACCGGAGTTAAAAGCTATGTCACATCAACAAAAAATCAGTATAATAAAACTATATATATATACATATATATAGTGTTATTTTTCAAACTATAATCAGTATTTTATTACAAAATTTGAGTATATAAAATATCAAAATAATTTAGCAACGTAAGTATTGAAAATATGTAAGAAATCAATCTGATGCAATATTCTAAAAAAAAAACTATGCACTATTTAATAATAAAATTATTAAACAAACTTTTATCAAACAATTTTAGTTATAGTTGAATTTGTAATACGTATATATAAAATTAAGAATAGTCTATCATGGCTATAATAAATTCCAAATTTGGAGAAACGTAATATTTACAGATATACCTGTCCACTATATCTATTTATGTCCTTGACAGACATGGTTGTTATTCTATTTATAAACGATATTTGAATACAGATTTCACTCTATCAAAAATAAAATATCTTGTTTTTTAATAATCATATGTTTAAAACATTCAGTAGTTTACAATTTTAATACACACACATATGTATATATATATATATATATATATATATATATATATATATATATATAACACCTAAATTCTTTAAAAATTATATTCTATTAAAAGTAATAAATAAAATGTCATTAAAAAATCTTTATATTATATAAATGTATTCGTCTAAGATTGACTACTAGGATTGATAATATCTATCAGAGTTATCCAGGGTAGTACATAACCAGCTATACAACACTGTGCGCAGTTCCCTTCATCCCAACAAAATTGTACAAGCAATGCGCAATATACCCTTCTCATATTTAGTACCATATTTCGAATTTATCTACAGGTGATCACATCATCGTATTTTTATAAATTATATTTAATGTTTTTCGGATAAATGTATATTTTTAATATGAAAATATATAGTATTGTTAAATTTGTGAACAATCTAAATTTTTGTTCAATATAAGAAGAATAAGTAAAATATTATATGGAATGAAATATAATCCCGGAAACTTTCCTGAAATATTGATCGTTTTTACTAGCGAAAAATGTGTTAAATGGGTATTTTAATTTTATTTCAGTATTTTTAATTTTTTGGAATATTGATTATTCTCTTATGTATATTAGCAAACGAACAAAAACTGACAAATAATCAGAAAAATACAATCAATGTAATCAATAAAATCAATGTTTTGCTAATAACTTAATAAAATTTATTATTTTTATCATATTTGACTAGGTATTTTATAATTGTATTTACAATCTTTTCAAATATAAAAAATGATTGAAGTTTACAAAAAATAACCAAATTGTAATTGATTTAAAGATTAATAATGCTTTCTATATATGTGATAAGATGAATAATAAAATCTTATCACCCTGTACCTATTTTTTCACTGAGTTTTGTGCATGCGTACGTGTACATGTATTTGTGTAAGGATGCAGCTTCCACTGACAGTCTTTCCGGCTTTATCAACAATCGCTATTTGTTCCATGTGGTAGTAATTGTTTTTGTTATCCAACAGAACCTGAATCTAATGGCATTTCGCAACATGGTAATAGTTATATACAAATATACATTAAATATTAACGCATATATATATATATATATATATATGTAATATTTATGTGTAAAAAATTGCATTGTGTTTAAATATTATTTTATGTTAAGGTATGTCAAATTGTTTCTTTTAATAAATGATTAGTATTTATGTGTAAAACATTCTTGAACAATGTGATCTTAAATCTGTTTATTAACCTTCATTTATGGTAGCATGCTATGTTAGTATTATTATTTAGTTTTGTTATTTAAATTCGCACTTTTCTTTATTGCATAAATAGAAAATATTAATAAATGTTATAAACTTTACCTACATTGTATTTTACATTTTCATCATTTCGTTATGCTATAATCTATCAAAAATTAATAATATTCTAGTACCTAGTGTCATAAAATTAGTAATAGTAAATAAAAAATTAAATCGTTATTTAATTGATATGTTAAATAGTAATTATAAAATATGTACCACTTAAACATTTTCATTTTGTAATGTTTTACTGACAGAAAGTATTTAGTGTATTTACACAACTTTTGTTACTTAAAATCATTTTTTAATTCTTTAATTTTTATATATATATATATATATATATATATATATATATATATATATATATATTATATAATTATTTCAATACATATGTTTCAAACGTCAACAGGTGTTTCAATCTATACATATATGTATAGATTCATCTACAATACATATATATATATATATATATATATATATATATATATATATATATATATATATATATATATAATATAAATAATATTTTTTCTTTAAGATACATTTACTCATTAAAGTTAAAATAGGTGTAAAATACTAACTTTTTAAACATACTATAGTTTTAACATGTATTTAATTTTAAATTTCGTTAAAAATTTATAAATGATTTATGTAATGAATTTCTATTAATGTTATTAATTAGGTTCGTTTAATATGATTTTATTTTTGCATATGCCATTCACTTTAAAATCTGTCTATCTATCTTCTTATCTAAATATATATATATATTGTTTCTAAATATAAAAAATATTTTTCGTAGCTTAAAAAACCATTATAACAAATATAACTGGATATTTTTACCTAAAAATGATTTTAAATATTGAATAAAATAAATAATTGATATAATTTAAAAAATATATAGATGCACGTCCGTACTTTCCACGACTGTTTGCACTAAATGGACCTAAATAATTTCACATCATACGACTATCACTTGAACCTGACAGTCCTAGTCGAAAGTGAAACATCGTCACGTCCCTGGTGGTGGAGTGATGCTACGGGATGGGGCGTCCTCGGAGCATTCGGTTTATTTGCTAATGCCAGTCTCGCACTTGCATTGTGTGGTGCACGAGCACAAGCCATATGCTATCCAAGAGTATGTGGACCAAGAGCGTGTATTCCTCGTACACGTAGTCCACTTACGCTTGGTCTATGTTTAGCAGACGCATTAATCTGTACAATCAGTATTCCGATCGGGATCGTTAACCCTTGGCCATCTTGGTTAACTGATTTCTGTAAATTATTATTCTTTTTACAGGTAATCCATATATATACATAAATAAAATATTTATTGTTAATGATTTTTATCATAGCGCTTATACTGCTTTTAATGTTATATTAGGCATTTCCCGTTGCGGCGAGCACTTTATCTTTAATGGCGATCGCGCTTGATAGACTAACAACTCTTCAATATCCTCGTTTTATGTCCAGCCTACATCGACGAACTTTATTAATTTTAGTCACATTTTCTATTTGGTTCGTCTCTGCTATATTAACAGCTCCGATTTTATTTGTGGGAAAAATACGAAGTAATACCGACACGAGTTCCATTACTTATATAGATTCAGATGTTCTAGACTGTCCAGAAATATGGACATCGGAACAGTTACGGAAAGCTTACATTATTGTATATTTATTCATGGTTTATTTAACTCCAATGACAACAGTAACGATTTGTCATTTTGTAATGAGATCGAAATTGACCGCTTTATCGTTAACAGCACGAGCTAGACAAGGAGAACTACCTTTACCAATACCACTTCTACGAAGACCTACACATGTTATTATAGTCGCAGGAGTAACGAATAATCCTCACGGTAAAGTACGTATTATTTTAAAATTCTATTAATTATTCGATATATATATATTAGTAATTTCTTTTATGATATCCAGGTTTTGAAATATCACAACGGAAACAGTGAGAGTTATTCAGATGAAAGCATAGGTAATTTAGTTGAAAGATACGATGTCGTGTGTAGAAAAGCACCTCGAAGAAGTGGTCGGCCAGTGTCGACCGAAACAGAAATTCGTCGACAACATCGTCGAAAACAATGTGAACGACGACCTCATCAAAGAGAGCCACGTTATGATGGTCGATCGGTTACAAGTACGTTAAGTAGTCGTAGACGATTAGCAAATGCTCTTGTCTCTGCTTCTGCTGTTTTTACTGGATGTTGGTTACCACATGTTGCTTGCGCTCTTTATGCGGAGATGTGCGGTGATGGAGCATTTGCAACTGATACAAACGCTATAACTACTGCATTACATTATACCGTCCTACTTGGTTATGCCCATTCTGCAGTAAATCCGATTGTACATTGGGCATTGAATCAACAAGTTGCAGCCGCACAACCACAACCTCAACCTCAACCACTATGTGAATTGTTTTGGTGCGTACGTGCATCCACCACTGACCACAATGGATGTCCTAATGCGCCATCATCAACAAATGAAGCAGCTCTTGGACCATTTCATCCACGTTTTGTTCGATCAATTAAACGTAAGCCACCAGCAGATTCTTCACATTACCTTTATTAACTTTTCAGTATTTTTATTTATGTATGAATGGTAAACAACAAATTGCATATATTATATGAAATAATTTAATCAGTACATTTATTTGAGAAATATTTATATAAAAATACTGGAAATATTAATGCATATACATACATACATACATACATATATATATATATATATATATATATATATATATATATATATATATGAATGTATGTAGTTCTAAATAATAATAATTATCCATTTATTGAAATATCTAATATTTTCTATCTAAATAATATTGCGAGGAAGAAAAAGTATAAATAATTAGATTCTTATAGAGTTTGTCTTTAATATTTATTTAATAAATAATAAAATTGCATTAAATAATATATTGTTAATATAAAACAATATTTCTAAATTAAAAGTATATTATGCCGGAAAAAAGATTTATAACTCGTATTAATAATTTATTTTTTTAGAAAAAAAGATGTTAATAAAATTCATCAAATATATTGAAATTATATTTCATTTATAATTATGATTTAACTAAATGAGTTTATGAATTAATTAATATTATATATATATATATATATATATATATATATATATATATATATATATATAATATCACTAATGTTAACTATTCCAAACTATCAACTGGAAAAATACTTTTAGATTTAAATGGTAATTTCATAAAATATCTTTAAAATTTCATAGAAATGAATTGTTGTTAGGATGATAATTCATTTGAATGAAAGTAAATTCCTTACAGTCCCAAAACAAATAATATTATTTAAAAAATATACACACATTTTTCTAATTAAAATACGTATTTCAGCAACGATCTAATGTTAGTTTCATAATATGCTTCAATTTTGTTTAGATCTCGCTAAAAATCACACATAATTGAATTTGATTTGATATTGAAAAACTTAATAAAATAAATATATTTAGCTACCCTGAATCTTATACTATTACTTCTAAATAAATTTAATATCGAATAATAATAAATTTAATTTCCAGTATATTTTAATGGAGTAATTATATTAAGACACTATATTTTTAGTAGATAATAGAATTAAACTTATGGATAAAACATTACCTAATTCATTTTCAAATCTCAGTAAATGTGATATCACAAATTGCTATGTTAACAATTTATTTCGGACGCTATAAATACATTATATTTTATTATTTTTCAAAATATGATATTACGTAATTAAAAAAAATATTCAAAATAAACAATGTTTTTATTTATTATAACAAAATAAAAATAATCGTGAGAAAATTAAAAAAAGGTTTAAATGATGGATATACATAAATTAATATACGTATATTTTGAATAATAAAATACATTAGAATATCAAATGGAAGTTTTGAAGACTTGGGAATAGATATTTGAAATTAACATGTTCAACTGGATTTGACCAACCAGTGAGTCAGGTACTATGTTCGTATAGGGTAATATGACCTACTGCTAAGTCAGGGTACCATAGGTTAATTGTGATTAAATACTATATGTTGTCTTATCATATTTGTTGCTAATTCATAAGGTCAACATTTTTCGTCTTCGAAGAAATTAGACTTCGTTATCGACATAGTGTAGTTAAAAATCAAAAATATTTATATATATAAATATATATATAATTATTTTTGGTTATAAAATAAACGTGCATGGTACACAATCGAATCGTGAACAAACAACTACACAATCATATGTGAAGTTGTTTTATGGTTCTTTCTATTTAAGAAATTACTATTGTACTTTAAGAAAATCAATCGAATATAGTTCAAGTTCAATGCTCTTATACCTCTTTAAATACTCGACCAACACAAACAAAATACATGTCTATATATGTATATATATATATATATATATATATATATATATATATATATATATATATATATATATATATATAATTTAAAAAGTAAGTTTTGCTCTGTTATAAAGCAATAGAAGCGAGATCTAATAAATAACTATTTTATAGACAAAATATATAAATATTAAATAAGTGTTTACAGCAATATGAATATAAAAAAATCGTTGTTAAAACAATCTTTGATGTATGTATAAATGTTGTCTTTAACTATTAATAATATCTTTCTCTTTTTCTCTCTCTCTTCCTGTCTTTATATATATATATATATATATATATATATATATATATATATATATATATATATATAAATATATATATGAGTGTGTGTGTGTGTATGTGGTGTGTGTGTATGTGTATTTATATATATATATTCATAGCAGGTTGAGAGACAGGACTAAACATATTTAATATCGAATATATGAAAGCCTATTCTTGCAATATATATAATTGTGTGGTCTAAGAGTAAAATAATGAATGGTATTTTTAAGTTTCGAACAAAAATCAAAAAAATCGATTGATACTGTAAGTTATATGATATATGACTGTTACTGTTGTTAATTCTGAATGAATTAGGATTAGTTTATTTTCTAACTGTGATAATCTTTATTTTAGTGCCTCGTTATATGTGTAATATACTCAGGGCACAGCTCTAATGTTACAAGTTACTAAATGTTTATCATTGATCATTTTTGGTATTATTAAAAGCCTGCCATTAATTTTTATCTCTTTTGTTTTTAACTATATATATATATATATATATATATATATATATATATATATATATATATATATATACATATGTGTGTGTGTGCGTGTGTATGTGTGTGTGAAATGGAAAGTTTTGGGAAAAACCTTTATCCAGTAGAGGATAAAAAGAAAATGATGATAATGATTTATATATATATATATATATATATATATATATATGTATATGTATGTATGTATTTTATCTAAGAATAATATGTGTGTATGTGTATATATTCTTATCTTTCTAATAAACTTTTTTATACTATTTAATGTATTATTACGAAATAATTCTAAACGAAAATAATAAATAGATATGAAAAAATGGCAGATGAAATAAAATTCCATAAAGTGATCAGAAATTACAGAACCATTTTAATAGTTTATAACACTGAGATTATATATTGACAAATACATTTATTTTATATATTTTTAAATGTTAGACAAATATTTAATTTATGTAAATAATTCATGGTATGTAATATAAAAAAAGACTATGAATTTTAAATTAATCGGTAAGAAAATATATCATTAATTTTAATATTTATTGTTTTTATATACTATTTGATTATTTTTATTTTGTTCATTGCCAAAAAAACATATCATTTTCAAAATGTTAACAATTTAATAACTATTATTAAACTACCTAAATTTTCTATATATTATTGTTAAAATCCATTCAAAATTTATAATTATTTTAAAAAACATTTTACTTCTGATTACCTAAAACAATGTATTACTTCATGAGAAAAAAATAGTATACAAAGAAATAATTTTTGGTTTTTATACATAAAAACATAAAATATTCTATTATTGCTAAGCAATTATTAATTCACATTAATAAAATGTTTTTTTAATGAATACTCTTTTTCAAACTATATATATATACTTGAAATATACTTAATAAATTTGTTATTTTTAAAAGAGTAAATATGTTAAACCATAAATGTATTTGTTAAATATACTTCTTGATCGTGCCTTTGTTAAATAACGTAAAAAAATAGAAACAAAAAGAGGTAAATATGGTTTGGTATCCTGTACTTATATATATATATATATATATATATATATATATATATATATATATATATATATAATAAATCATTTATCAAATATAGATATATAGAAATGAATATTAAAAACAAATCAATATTTCCATGAGTATTAAATATTTTTGGAATCAATTCTTATTTCTTTCAATATATATATATTAATTGAATTCTATACACTTTTAGAATCACTATTTTCTCTTTATAAAGGATATATATTTATTACCCTCTTTATTGTTAAAATGTCATCTTTTCTTAATAACGACACTTTATATATATATATATATATATATATATATATATATATATATATATATATATATATATATATATATATGTGTGTGTGTGTGTGTGTGTGTGTGTGTTTTTGTACGTGTATATATTTATATGTAATTAATTAACCTCAAAAAAAATTTTTTTTGTAATATGAACGTGTCGTTATTCTTTCAAAATATTTACTTAAATGGTGACTTGATAAGCAAGACTGTAAATGTAGTTAAATAGAGAATACTTAAGATGGCAATATAAATATCAATTATTACTAATTCAATATTGTATTACTAATATACAGTTGTAATTTTTAAAAATTAGGACAATGTTATGTTTAATATGCATGTTAGTGTCATTTTATTTTTATCGGTTGTTTATATACCTGTTTCTAGTTAGAATGTAGTCTTTAAAAAGAACAATATTTTTACATTTCAAACACTTCTTGAACTATTTAGTAATAATTCATATCTATCAATGTAAATTATAATAAATGTTATCACTTTCTAACGAACTGTAATATAAAATTTTGTCACTTACTTTAAAAATATTACTTTATAAATAATTATGGAAGAAAAATCATTATATTACGATTTTCCTGTCTTATAAAACATTTTGAATACATATAAAATATTAAAATTCGAAATTGAATAGTTGCTAGTAAAAATGAATGAATCTTAAATCATAATTTAATCGAAAAATGTATTTATTATATAAATTATTTCATATATACCTTCAGCTCAGAAACTACGGAACTTTTGAAATAAAACACATATGAAGTTAATTTATTCATCCTTATTTATTTTGTCGCTTTCAAAGTACTCTTCATTAGAAGCAGTACACATACTCCAATGCTTCTTCCAATCTTCGAATGTCCCCGCGAACGTACTTTTTAGTATAACTTTCAATTCACACAGCGAATTTTCTTTTACGGCTTTATTCGTCTCAAAACGATACCCTCGGAGTGGCAATACTTTGATCAACTGATTTCGACATCGTAAAAAATCACCGTGAACAACAAGCATCGTCTAATAAAAACCATTGTAAATTATTTACTAATAAGTGTAGAGTAATGAATTTAGCTCAGATGTCATTGATAGATGTACCAACTTAAAAAAAAATGTACAACATGATATTCCACAAGTTCCGTTAGTTTTCGAACAGAAGGTATATATATATATATATATATAATTAAATTGGATTTGTTTAATGAAAACTATTTATATTAATATGATTTTTTCCTCAAATTAGTACATCAGTAAACAAAATCAATAAATAATTGTAAATACATAAATAACTAAAATTTAAATGATACACAAATCACTCTATAAGACATTTTTGATTGAATATGATGAACTTCCCTTATCAACAAATCTATTGTACATAAACAACTGTAAAAAATTGATAAACAAATTAATATAATCATATTTTTCACACACAGAAAGTTATTAAGATAATTAAGAGTATTTTTAATTTATAATAGCTTATTTATAATATTTTGTTAACATAATAAATATATATATCGTATTTCAATATGTTTTCATAAGTTCGAATTATGAGAAAAATCTTTAATTATAACAATAATTATTGAAATTAACTCATATTATTTGTTATATAAAATAACTAATAAAAGAATAAACTATTTAAAAATATATTAAAAAAATATCGTTGTTGTAATATTTTCCTAGTTGAAAATGTTAATATCAGTTATGATAAAATATCAATTTTAAAACACATTGATTCATTAGTACAAAACAGTATAACTATCGTAAATAAATACAAAATATTATTAAAAGCATCATATCTTACGAAGCATGTTTGATCAATTATAAATTAAACGCTCTTTATATTTTAAAGATTTTATATAGTTTTTATACAACACTATAGTTCTGTTTTTTGTTTAATATTAAATTATATATATATATATATATATATATATATATATGTATAAAAAATTAATAATCAATAAATATTTTAATATCACAACTAATAATTGCCTCTTTATTATTCCTGAGTATTTATATATAAAATTATAATTTGTAATTTTTCTTAATGCATATAAGATAATCTAGTTATATTGTGTTTAAGTTGTCAAGTGTAAATTTTATAAAATATTTCTGTTTAAATAAAATAGATCCATATTTTCATAAGAATGAAAAGTTAAAATAGAAATAGATTGATCGTATAGCAAGATCAAAAGATCACCGATGAACAAGAGAAATTACTGATTTTCAAACAGATATAGGAAGAGACTCATGGATATATGGAGTAGAGATATAAGAAAAATTGAATATATATATGTAGGTATGTATGTATACATGTATAATTTTAGTTTAAATTCGTATGTGAAATGTTGATAAAAAATCAGGAGCACGAGTGATAACATGCTCAAATTCCATAAAAGATAGTTTCCCATCTCCATCAACATCACTCTCTTCAACAATTTTTTCAGCAATTTGCTGTCGTTCTTCAGGCGTTAGTTCATCTTTTGTTAACAATCTTAAAGCTTGATCGACATCTAAAGATCCTATGTAACCATCTCCATCGAAATCTGTAATGCGTCGTTATTTAATATATGACTAGTGTTGATTATTTTATATATTCAACTATATATAACTAATCACTCTTTGTAAGTAATTTGTATTCAAATTCTTCTAATTCATATAGATATCTGCATTTTATATTTAATTATATATATTATAAAATAAAACAATTACGTAAAGAATTATTATATATTTCAATAATATACCATAGATTTTGAACGCGTAAAAAACTTTAACATCTCTGGGAGCTTGGTCACTAAATGCTGATAGAAGATCAAGAAAATCTTCAAAACTTAAATTTCCTTTACCATCTTTTGAAAACACTTGACATATTCTTGTACGAAACGGATTTTCCTAATAATTTTATTATGATTAATAAAAATAGATATTATTCTTTTTTTATTAATAACTAATGATTTTTTATTTATGTACAAACTTTAAGCTCTGGTAATTTTTCCATATTCTGTAAAGATATAAATATAGAATAAGGTTCATTTTCTGTCATTTTTCTTGGTACTACGAGAGGATCCACATCTCGAAATCGTTTATATATTCTGAAATACATATATTAGATTAGTATATATATATATTAACGAATATATGTTAAAAAATATTTATAGGTATAAATATATTTACCTTAATATTTCTTTTCTAGTAAAATATGTACAGTCCTTGAAAATAATAATTTAATGAAATTAATAAAGTAGCCTCCAAATATTATTTTTTTCTGATATATATATATATATATATATATATATATATATATATATATATATATATATATATATAATACTATGGATGAAAAAGAAAATACCATATTTTATTTCAAATATAAAGCTTTTTTTATTAAAAACATGTCAATAAAAATAAACATTGTAAATTATTTATATTATTGTGAAGTATAGTGAGATTAATTTAAAATACTATAAAAACTGTATGAAAGTTACTATCAAACGATATTCTCACTAATATATATATTAATAAATGTGTACACTAATTCGCATATTTAAAATATTAAAAAATAATGAAATCACGAACTATTTCATATTTAACAAATAGTAATTTTATTAATTAAACAAATATAACTCTATATTACAGTAAAAAATATTAAAATAGTTAAATGATATAAATTAGCATTTAATAAAAGTCAAGTAAATAGATATGGGATAAAAAGTATGAAAACAATTAATATAGTGCTTGAATAATTTATTTTCTTTTTTAGTTTGAGCAACTTTTTGCAATACATTTTTCATATATATATATATATATATATATATATATATATATATATATTTATATATAATAAAAGTCTCTTCAATCTAACAAATGTAAATTAAAAAAGTAATAAGTAGTAGGAACAAATATTAAAATGACAAAAATAAACAGTATTACTTAGAGTTATTTTGAAAAAATAACTTACTTGATAATTTTCTAATTGTTCTTCTGTGAATATAACTATTTTATTACCCATTATCACATAAAAACTTACGCGAACGTCC
The DNA here is from genome assembly GCA_029203775.1 of Neoneuromus ignobilis. Classification (NCBI taxonomy): domain Eukaryota; kingdom Metazoa; phylum Arthropoda; class Insecta; order Megaloptera; family Corydalidae; genus Neoneuromus; species Neoneuromus ignobilis. The sequence continues at coordinate 7,383,441 of CP092097.1, forward strand.
TTTCAAATCAATCTTTTCTTTGTTACTGATAAACCTGAATATGATATAGCTTATATATATATATATATATATATATATATATATATATATATATATATATATATATATATATATATATATGTACAAACATTACTTACACTATTACTTTTGGTGGTCATGGAAACAGGCATAATGGAAAGGTGCGGCATGTATCCACTTATATGAAACACCACCCCTATCATGATATTGATTTTGAGAAATGATAATTTTTACAAACAATATTTCAATATATTTTATTGTAACTATGTAACACTAATCAAATTTTTAAATAGTAATTGTGCCATTTGAAGTATAAATAGAACACAAACTGATAGATTTTTTCTCTGTTTATTACATATATGTACTTATTTTTCGAATACATTATATATATATATATATATATATATATATATATATATATATATATACATGTAATTAGATAAATAGATTTAATTGCAAAAATAAAAATTATCTTATAATAATTTCCCAAAATTGAAATTTCAAATAAATCAAAATAAAAATATTAAATACATTGATTAACATTAAATACAAAAACAATTATACAACTGAAATGTTATCATACTGTTTTTTTCTAAATTTTTAATTTAACTTTTAGTGTACGAAAAAGAGTAATTATTCTTCGATTAAATTACAGTATATTCCATGAATGATTTAAATTAAGCTCTAATTTTCGTTTCTCTTCTCAATTTTTACATATTAAATTTTTATCATTTCATGTCAATTAAATAAATTTGATTAACTCTTATTGAAAACATTCAATAGAACTTAAAATAAATTTACATGACTATTAAGATTTAAATACGCGCTAATTTTTTTTAAAAAAGTATTATTTTAATGCGATATTGTTTCGTATAATCACAAATTACAATTTTCATTTTTACAGGTCTCGTTTGCTAAACTGAATTGGCTGATAATTGTTTGTGTTTTTCCCTTCTTTTAAATATATAAATTACTCTTATGTTTTTCAATATTTTTTTCTGTAATAGTATTGTGCAGTAATTGCGTTATATTCTGTTATTTTTACACACAAACTAGTGCCAAACATTCTTGATAGTGTGTAAGATTTAATTTTATTTATTAATAGTTATTTTTTAAATATTTTGAAATAAATTAAATTACCTAATATTAAATACTCAACAAAAACGTTGATAAAATTAACAATTGATTAAGAACTGTATTTAATTCACTTTTATACAAATAAATCACTTACTCTTCGATCAAATTTTATGAATATAATTGATTTAATCTCTTTAGTTTATATCATATATTCTGAATAATGATCACAAGACCATTAATGTGTGTATTAACGAAAATGAATAATAAGTGATTATTGTATATTTTTATTATATTTTGGGTGGTTTATTTATGCGAAAAACGATTAGCCATGGTTGGGAAATAAATTATTAAGTAGAATAAACGTTTTAAAACAAATATTAAATATATTTACTGATTATCACTTGAACAGAATTATTATTTAACAAACAATAATATTACGTGGAACTAAATAAAATTATACTTTACAAAAGTAATTGTTAGATAATTTAATTAATGTTAATGAGACTTCAAATTAAATGAAAATAGATCGGTTATACAGCAAGAATAGTGAACCATCGATGGACAAGGGAAGTTACTGATTGTGAACCTAGTTATATAAGAAGGCCTAAGAAGAGATTCATGAATAGATGGGACAGAAATATAAGAAAATTCATCGGAATGGACTGGAAGAGAAAAATATTGGCTCGATCGAAGTGTAAAATTTTGGGAGAAGCCTTCATCCAGCAGTAGATAGAAAGAGGGCATATATATATATGTTAAGATATTAAAATTTCTCTAATTTACAAATATTTATTTATAAGATTTTTAAAATTTTCATTTTTTTATCGAATGTATTGTTTTTGCGTAAAGATGATTTAAATTTTATATTTATTTACTTAAACTTGTTCTTTTTTTCCAAAAATGTACAATTTTATCTATATAAAATAATGTTTGTCGAAAGCATTTTCAAACTTAAAAGGGGGAGTATTAATTAACTTTATTAAACTACAAAATTTAAGCTACAAAATTAGAAGTAATTAGAGCATAAATATTTGCAATGAAATCATGCATGCTATTTTGTATATGCATATGTAAAATATATGGATGTATAAAAACGAATAAAAGTATTGTTTCATTTCGTGATCAGCCCATTTTCAGAAACTTTAAGCAGATAAAGAAGTATATCCTGTATTTATGAATTTTAAAATGAATTTGGTTCTGTTACTAGCTCAAATTATAAACACTATAGTTATATACCTTATCTCTGTTTATTGCAGTAGCTTGTTACATGATGAAACACGAATAAATAAACAGTCTGCTGGGTGTGAATGAGCTGAGTGGATAAATGTTTTCAGAAATGTCGTATAATGTTGTTGTTTGTGGCGGATATCGTTTACATCCGTCTCGATACTGAGATCTGACAGATAAAAAAATGGCTAAAGAAAAGCCTGGGGAATGGGCGAATTCATTGATAGCTCGTTTCGAGGATCAGGTTAGTGAAAGAGTATCTTGTACATAAAAAAATTTGTTAAAATTTTAATGCATTTTATGTTCGTTCTTAAATGTAAAATCAATAATTTAACTGTGCAGTATAAAATAATATTGTTTTATGGACCAAGAAATAAATTTTATTTATTAACTTAGTAAAGTGAATTAGATTTTTTTAAATGAAAAATAATTTTTTACTCGCTTTCCTTTAAAATTGTTTAGTTGCCTTATCGTACTGGACCCCAGACTACTCACTCAAGAATCAACGAGGAACAGAATAAAAATTGTTTAATTCAAATATCGAGATATCGTTTTTCTTTGGTCATATCTGGATTAACCAAAATGTTACAGCGGGTCAATGAACAGGTATATTATTTACATATAATACTTTAATATATTTGTTATTGTTTGAATAGAATTATTTAATTTAATTAAAATAAAAAATTAATTTCGATAGTTTCAACCGACATTATGCGGAGCACCACGGCAGTTCAGTCCTGAAATAGAAAGAAATTATTATGAAAGTTTACTTATTGTCTTAGATACATTAGAAAGATGTTTAGCGAATCAACCCAAAGATACGACAAAGTTTGATGAAGCGATGAATATAAAATTGTTGTTAAGAGAAATATGCCAATTCATTGGTAAAATATTTAATATTGTATTGTAACAATTTAATACATTAATTATTTATATTTTGTAGATTTACCAAATGAAAACCCAAATGTACATGCTTTAAAATTATTAGCTAGTAAAGTACTATTTGCATTAAGTTTAAATTTTTTTAATGCTGTATTTAATAGAATATCGGCTAGACTACAAGAATTATCTACATGTTCTGAAGAAAATCCAGATTATAGTGACATTGAGTTAATACAGCATATAAATGTTGATGTGATTAGATTAACTCGCCTATTTCAAGGTAAAAGTTAATATTTTTATTTTTAAATGTATCTATTTTCAATATATATATATATATATATATATTTAATAAATTTGTATTCAGTATTGCAAATATGTTTGTTTATGTTTTATAGAAACAATACAAAAATTCAAATTATTGAAAAAATCTGCACAAATTGTTCTAATGAATTCCTTAGAAAAAGCAATATGGAATTGGATGGATACATATCCTCATGAATTTGATCAGTTGCAGAAAAAGCCTAATGAGGAACTCTCAAAATGTTGTGAAAGTTTATTTGATATATTAGATACATTTGCAGATAATAAAAAGGGAAGATCAACTGTTTGGCCATTGCAGATAATGCTTTTGGTATTATCACCTGTAAGTAAATTTTGAAAATTATACATTTGTGTATAGTTGCATATGTGTAAATGTGAATGCATTGATTAAATATTTTAAATAGTTTTTTACAAATATTTTTTGATGAATTAAGTGTATAATAACGTATGTAATTAAGTGAATTTGAATTTTATAAATTTTCAAAACTTATTACTATTTTATTACGATGAATTCCAAAAATTTTGAAGAAAGTTTATATAAATGAATATAGTTAAATTGAAAATAAGTAATATATACTTATTATATTATATGGTAATTTATGATGTTCCATTTATATAATAAGAATTGTAAATATAAAATGTATGTATATAGCAAATGTAAACTATTTGTTTTATTTAATTTTTCAGAAAGTACTTGAAGAAATAATAAATGCTGATAGTGGAGCACCTTGTTCTCCAAGACACAGTAAAAAGAAACAGTTTATAGATTCTGTAAAACGAGGTGTCGGCCCACATAGTAGTTCAAGTAAACAGTTAACTGAAGCTGCTGCAATCACTTGTGTAAAATTATGTAAAGCATCAACGTATATTAATATTCTTGATCCTAATAATGTCACATTTACTTTAGTACAAATTATAATTAATGATTTGAAAGTATGTATATATTAGACTAATATTATTTTATACGATCGACTTTTTTGATTTCGTTAATTTGTTTTAGGCGTTATTATTCAATCCGAATAAACCTTTTTTTCGTGGTCAAAGTTACATATATCAAGATATTGACATGATGATTGATTGTTTTGTATCATGTTTCCGAATCAAACCACATAATAATGAAGCACTGAAGGTGTGTTTAAATCTTAATTATCCATCAACGTATCATTTTGTTCTTGTGAGTTCATTATTCAAGTAAGTTTATCATTTTATAAGCTATTGAATTTTTATGAAATGACTGAAATTATTGTAGGATTGTTACACAACCGAGACTACCTTGGTGGCCTCAAATAGATTTATTATATAGCCGATCATCGGAATTAAGAGCAATGTTTACAGACACGCTTAATAAAGTCACTCAAGGGTACATAGCCCACACACCGTTACGTATGATACAGTCGTTAACGTTAAAAGGTAAAGATTCACAAGCGAAATTCAAAGAACGAGCCGAAGAAGTACCTGGATATCGTAATTTACTATTATATATGGTCCGATTAATTCATGCTGATCCGATGCTGATGTTGAATGTAGGTTTTAAGAAGTCGGGATGTTGGTAAAATCGTTAATTTTTTTTCTTTGTAGAATCAAGGAAAGGCAGGTCATGAGATTCAGAGTTCGACTTTAGAATTAATCAATGGATTAGTATCGTTAGTGCATCAACCGACAATGCCAGATGTTGCTCAGGAGGCAATGGAAGCATTACTAGTTTTGCATCATCCAGAAAAAATTGAAGTTTGGAATCCAGAGTCTCCTATTAATACATTCTGGGATGTAAGGTATGTTTGTTTATTGTTTTTTATATTGATTTTTGTTCATTTAATATTTACAGTTCTCAGGTTTTGTTCTCTATATCTCAAAAATTGATTCAACATCAAATAATGAATTACACAGATATTCTGAAATGGTTACGAGAAATTTTAATATGTAGAAATGCATTTTTATCACGTCATAAAGATTATGCAAATGTCGGTAGTCAGATTGCAATTTGTAAACAAGCTCATATTAAATTAGAAGTAAGTGTTTATTAGAAAATATAATTAGTAGTGAGTATTTATTTTGTAATTATTTTTAACATATTTGTAGGTAGTTTTCTTCATGTATCTTTGGAGTATCGACATGGATGCTGTTCTCGTGGCAATGAGTTGTTTTGCTTTACTCTGTGAAGAAGCTGAAATACGTTGCGGTTCAGATGAAGTAACTGTTACATATCTCGTGCCAAATTATCATCTGTATCAAGAGTTGGCTCAGGCGTCTACTGTTTTGACCACGGGTAATATTGTTATTCGCTTTGGTGAATTTCTCGTTCTTATTGAACGAAATTGTCCCTCATATTTAGATTGTAATTCATCGGTATATCAATATATACATCTTTAATTTGCTGTTGGCTTTTTTTTCTGATTCTCGAATTTTAATAAATAGCCAGCGGGGAAACTAGGATAAGTTTTCACGAACACACTCACGGTAAGTATAATTAATACCTAAAGATTTCTAAAAGTATTACACGATTTACCTTTATAATATTTTAAAAAAATATTTTTTCACGTCACGTAGGTCGAGCTGCGTTACAGAAACGGATCATGTCGCTTCTACGTAAAATAGAACATTGTGTGAACGGAGTTCAACCTGCTTGGGAAGAGACTTTTCGTAATTGGGATGCAATGTGTAAGAGTTTACAGTCATATCCAAAGGCAAAACCTGAAGATGGACAAATGGAGTCATTTCATAGATCGATGGGAAAACGGAGAGCATCTCATCAAAACTCGGAACATGAGTTAGAAGTATATTGACTATCTCTCTTTTTAATGTTAAATAAAAATACTATTTAAGTATAACGATTTAAAATAAATGTTTTTTATTATAGAGAAAGATTTGTTTAATCTAAGTTGATTTTTTTTTAATAATAAATATTTACAAAAAATATATTGGTTATTTAATTTGTTATATTTTTGATTGTAAGTACTCAAAAATTTTATTTTTACATATGCATTTTGTAAAAATATTTTTTAAATTTCAGTATGACTGTAGTAAAAATTAGTATTTTGTTGGCAAATATTATCTATTAGAGTAATATTAACCAAGTGTAATATGTATATTTATTACATAAAAAAAACATTGCAAACGGTATAAAATATTCTCATACTTTTTTCAGGAACAGATTAATGAATGGGCAAATATGACAGGTTTTCTCTGTGCTCTCGGTGGGGTTTGTCTACAAAGAAAGTCTCCGTCTCGGCCGGCTTCATCAGCGACGTCACATACAAATTTGTCATGTGTTGTTTCTATGATGATGGCTTCGAGTGGTTCAACATCTTCATCTTCATGTTCTCTTGCTGACCGATCTAGTAGTGGTTCAAAATGTTCAACACTTTCAAATAGTGGACAAGAAGTTCAATACTGTCCGGTTACACAGTAAATATACTCATCGAGTATTTATGTTTTTAGCAGTATCTTACTTAACAGTTGTTTATTTTTAGATTTGTGTATTTATTACTTAGATTACTTGTTTGTAATAATGAAAAATTTGGTGCACAAATACAAAAACATGTAAAAGAATTAGTTGGTCATGAAATGTCTCCAGCTTTGTATCCAATTCTTTTTGATCAGATAAAAGCTATTGTTGAAAAATTTTTTGATCAGCAAGGGCAAGTTGTTGTCACTGATATCAATACCCAGTTCATTGAACATACAATATTTATAATGAAAAATGTACTCGATGGTAGTAAAACAGAACAACCATCTGAACATCTTGGTGTGACAAGTATTGAAGGAATGATGCTAGCTATAGTTAGATATGTTAGACATCTTGATATGACTGTTCATGCTATACATATTAAAACAAAATTGTGTCAGCTTGTTGAATCAACTATGAAACGAAGAGATGACCTTGCTTTTAGGCAAGAAATGAAATTCAGAAATAAATTAGTAGAATATCTAACTGATTGGGTCATGGGTACATCACATCAGATCGCTCCTCCAAGTTCAGGAGATGTGACTGTAATCACAAGGTATATATTTCAATTTAATCTAATAAGTTTTGTTTGAATTAAATAATACATTTTGCAGAGATCTTGATCAAGCGTGTATGGAAGCTGTAGCAGCTCTATTGCGAGGTTTGCCGTTGCAGCCTGAAGAATCAGATCGTGGTGATTTAATGGAAGCCAAGAGTCAATTATTTTTGAAGTGATTATTAAGATGCTATTGTACGTTCAGCTCATTCTCATTGACTAAACATTTTTTTTCCAGATATTTCACTCTTTTTATGAATCTACTGAATGACTGCAGTGATGCAGCAGATGTTGATAAAGACCTTGCTTCTCGTCAACGAATAGGACCAGGAAAACTAAATACACTTCGTAATGCTACAATACAGGCTATGTCAAATTTATTATCAGCGAATATAGATAGTGGATTGATGCATTCAATAGGTTTGAATCATGTTTTTTATATTAGAATTTATCATTGTTATTATGTATATATATATAGTTTTCTTTGTGAGAATAAATCATTATTCTGAATAAAAATATACAGAATAAAAATATTTTAATTATCTGGTCTACAAATTAATATTTTGACAGTAACACCACTGTAATAACAGTACAAGAGAATAAAAGCAAAAAAAAGCATTTAATATATATGTTCAGAAAAAATGTTAAATTGATACCAGAATGCACCGGTGTAAATTTGAATTTTACAATATTTAATTCATTTTTATATATTTACTGTTCATTATATATTGTTTTATTAATTTTATTATTTTTTATTTAGATTTAGGATACAACAGAGATCTTCAAACACGAGCAGCTTTCATGGAAGTATTAACAAAAATTTTACAACAAGGAACTGAGTTTGACACTCTTGCTGAAACTGTACTTGCTGATAGATTTGAACAGCTTGTGCAATTAGTAACTATGATAAGTGATAAAGGAGAATTACCAATTGCTATGGCTTTAGCAAATGTTGTGACTACTTCACAGATGGATGAACTAGCACGTGTGTTTGTAACTCTGTTTGATGCAAAACATTTGCTTTCTCCGTTATTATGGAATATGTTCTACAGAGAAGTTGAAGTTTCTGACTGTATGCAGACTTTATTCAGAGGAAATTCACTCGGGAGTAAAATAATGGCGTTTTGTTTTAAGATCTACGGAGCAAGTTATTTACAATGTTTACTTGAACCTCTTATCAGACCTTTACTCGAAGAACCAAATTGTAGTTTTGAAGTTGATCCAGCCAGGTAATTTTATTTTTGCATTTATTAAAATAAATGTATTTTTATTCTATACGATCGTTATTATTATAGACTTGATTCATCAGAAGATATCGAAGAAAATCGTGGAAAGTTAACTGCACTTACACAAAGAGTTTTTGATGCAATCGTTAGTTCTGCTGACAGATTTCCACCACAGCTTAGATCTATGTGCCATTGCTTATATCAAGTATTAAGTAAGCGGTTTCCACAATTTCCACAGAATAATATCGGTGCAGTCGGTACGGTCATATTTCTGCGATTTATTAATCCGGCTATAGTTTCTCCACAAGAAATGGGAATTGTGTCGAAGCATGTACCGCCACCTGTTAAACGCGGTCTTATGCTAATGTCAAAGATACTTCAAAATATAGCAAACCATGTGGAATTCAGTAAGGAACAACATATGTTACCGTTCAATGATTTTTTACGTGCTCATTTTGAAATCGGTAGAAGGTATTGATTATAATTCAATTAAAATGCTAATTGATCATAACTTACGTTTCATTGTACTTCTTTTAAAAGGTTCTTCATTCAGATTGCATCAGATTGTGAAACAGTGGATCAAGCGTCTCATTCAATGTCTTTTATAAGCGATGCAAATGTTCTCGCATTGCATAGACTACTTTGGAATCATCAAGAACGAATCGGAGACTACTTGTCAAGTAGTCGAGATCATAAGGCTGTTGGGCGTCGTCCTTTTGATAAAATGGCAACTCTTCTTGCATATCTCGGTCCACCTGAACATAAACCTGTTGATTCTCAGTAAATATGAAAAAGTTCTATATTTGACGTATTTTTATAAGAATGTATTATTTTGTAGTATTTTATTTTCATCATATGCCCGTTGGAGTTCAATTGATATGTCTTCGACAAATTTTGAAGAAATAATGGTAAAACATAACATGCATGAAAAAGAGGAATTTAAATCAATAAAGTCACTAAATATATTTTATCAAGCTGGTACAAGTAAAGCAGGTTATCCTATCTTTTATTACATAGCTAGAAGATACAAGTAAGTCAAAAAAGAAAAAAAAAAGAGAGATTATTTCAGTTATTTATTTTTGTTATATGTTGTTGGTTTTTATTTTTTAGAATTGGAGAAACTAATGGAGATCTTCTGATATATCATGTGATTTTGACTCTTAAACCATTTTGTCATTCACCATTTGAGTTGGTAGTTGATTTTACCCACACATGTTCAGATAACAGATTCAGGTAACAAATATCATTAAAAGTTTTGAAACATTTTAAAAATTTATATTGAATAATTTATAGAACGGAATTTTTACAAAAATGGTTTTATGTATTACCAGAAGTTGCTTATGAAAATATTCATGCAGCGTATATTTACAATTGTAACAGTTGGGTTAGAGAATATACTAAATTTCATGATCGTATATTAGCACCTTTAAAAGTAAGTTTGTAAGTATGGTGTGTGAAAAATTTAATTTAATTAATTAATTAAATTAAACAATAAATAAATTTACCATACTTATATATATATATATATATATATATATATATATATATATATATATATATATAATTAAATGAATTTAAGCAGCATATTAAACAAAATGCATGAATTGATTTGTTAATATCCAAATATATATATATGTGTGTTTATATTATAAAAAGTAATCATTTATAAACAGGGGAACAGAAAATTGGTTTTCATTGATGCACCAGCCAGACTTAATGATTTTATTGATGTAGATCAACAAAAATTGCCAGGTGCAACTTTAAGCTTGGATGAAGATTTAAAAGTATTTAATAATGCTTTGAAATTATCTCATAAAGATACTAAAGTAGCAATAAAAGTAGGTATTTTTAGTTCAGATTATTGTATTTTTTTGTCAATAATTTTATGTACCTGTTTATTTAGGTTGGTCCAACAGCTATACAAATAACTTCAGCAGAAAAAACAAAGGTACTTTCACATTCAGTCCTCCTAAATGATGTTTACTATGCATCTGAAATTGAAGAAGTATGTTTAGTTGATGATAATCAATTTACATTAACTATTGCCAATGAAAGTGGGCCATTGAGTTTTATACATAATGATTGTGATAGTATTGTTCAAGCTGTTATACATATACGTAATAGATGGGAATTAAGTCAACCGGTAATTTTTTATTTTGTGTTTTTTTAACATCGATATAGTAATGCTATTTATTTTACAGGACTCGGTTACTGTACATCAAAAAATACGACCTAAAGATGTTCCTGGAACATTACTTAACATGGCATTATTAAATCTTGGATCATCAGATCCTAATTTACGAACAGCTGCTTATAATCAACTTTGTGCATTGACTGCTACATTCGATTTGAAAATTGAAGGTCAACTACTTGAAACATCTGGTAAATAAATATTTATTTATCGTGTGTCTTATATATCTTCTAAATAATGATGAATGTTTAGGTCTCTGTATACCATCAAATAATACTATTTTCATAAAATCTGTTAGTGAAAAACTTGCCACTAATGAACCACATTTGACACTTGAATTTCTTGAAGAGTGTATTCAAGGTTTCAGAGTTTCAAGTATTGAATTAAAACATTTATGTTTAGAATATATGACTCCTTGGCTTCCAAATTTAGTAAGGTAATAGAAAGAAAATAAATGAAAAATATTGTATTTTAACTATGGCTTAATTCATTTAGATTTTGTAAACCATCAGATGAAAATAAACGACAAAAGCAAGTTGCACAGATAATTGAAAAACTTATCATTCTTACAATAGAAGAAGTTGAAATGTATCCCTCAATACAAGCCAAAATATGGGGTTCTATTGGTCAAGTACCAGAATTAATTGATATGGTTCTTGACAATTTTATACATAGATCTGTGAGTTCTGGTTTAGGTTCACCTATGGTGGAAATAATGGCTGATACAGCTGTGGCATTAGCTTCAGCTAATGTTCAACTTGTAGCTAGAAAAGTTATTACAAGATTGTGTAGGGTAAGAAAATTTCAGTATGTGTTTATATATATATATATATGTATATAACTTCTATATACACATAAAAAATTCATATAGATATACTTGTAGTATATATATTTATATTTTTTAATTACATTTTAAAATTTGTTCATACAGGTGGTTGATAAAACATGTCATTCACCAACACCATTACTTGAACAACATATGATGTGGGATGATATTGCTATACTAGCTCGTTATTTACTTATGCTATCATTTAATAATTGTTTGGATGTAGCTAGACATTTACCATATCTTTTCCATGCTGTAACATTTTTAGTTTGTTCAGGATCTCTTAGTATGAGAGCATCAACTCATGGTCTTGTTATAAATATAATACATTCATTATGTACCTGTACAATGCCAACATTCTCTGGTTAGTTTAAAAATAAATTTTAAAAGACAAAATATTATTATAAAGGCATTTTAAAGCATGTATATTTTTTTAGAGGAAACACAGCGTGTGCTTAGATTATCATTAGATGAATTTTCTTTACCGAAGTTTTATTTACTATTTGGGATTAGTAAAGTAAAATCAGCAGCTGTGACAGCATTTCGTTCTAGCTATCGGCATCCTAATGAAAGATGGTTAAAAGAATGCATCTAATATTTGCATTCAAGAATATATATAAATGCCTGGTTTTAGGTTTGGCAATGAAAGAAGTTTTTCTGGTACATCAGGTGATCGTGAAAGACTCTCTTTGGTATCTCTCGAGGTAATTACAGATGCATTATTAGAAATAATGGAAGCGTGTATGCGGGATATTCCTAACTGTGATTGGCTAACTACATGGACTGCATTAGCAAAAAGTTTTGCATTTTCTTTTAATCCTGCACTTCAGCCTCGTGCTTTGATTGTGTTTGGATGTATCAGTAAGTATTAAAAGCATATGAAATTTTGAATTTTTAAAACAAACATGTTTTTAATAAAGGTAAAAGTATCACTGACCAAGATATTAAACAGTTGCTCCGAATATTAGTAAAGGCTTTGGAAAGCTTTAATGATATTGTACTTCTCGAAGCGCTTATTATGTGTTTAACACGCTTGCAACCGTTACTAAGACCGGAATCTCCTATTCATCGTGCTCTGTTTTGGGTCGGCACTTCTGTACTTCAACTTGATGAAGCTTCTCTTTATGCTTCAGGATTGGCTTTATTAGAACAAAATTTACATACTTTAGATTCTCAAGGAATTTTTGAAGAAAAGGTAAATTGACAAATTTTAACAGATTGCCTTAAAATATTTCATTTCTATCATATATTAATTTATAGTCATTAGAAGAAGTAATGATGGCTACAAGAGAACCTTTAGAATGGCATTTCAAACAGCTCGATCATGCCGTCGGACTTAGTTTTAAAGCAAATTTCCATTTTGCACTCGTCGGTCATCTACTCAAAGGGTATCGCCATCCAACTCCAGCAACAGTTTCTAGAACTGCACGAGTTTTAACAATGCTTCTTGCAATAGTAGCAAAACCTCATAGACGAGACAAATTTGAAGTGACTCCAGGCAGTATTGCTTATTTGACAGGTTGTATTTTTACTAATAAATTTGAATGCAATTAACTATTTTTAAATAATTTACATTTTATAGCTCTTGTTAGTGTATCAGAAGAAGTTAGAAGTAGATGTCATTTAAAACACACTCTACCTCGTTGGACCACAGATTCTACATCACAAGAAGGTTTTTTATCATCTTCACAAAATCAAAATTCAGCATCAGGCACAGTTACGGGTCATCTTATACTTAATCGCCGACAAAAGTCCTGGGATTTACTTGATCAAAATGCAATTGCAATAGCACGTCAGCATAAGCAGCAAAATACTGCACATCAGGTATTATATAAAATAAATGAACATGAACGTATTAAAAATGTTGAACATAGTATTTTAGTAAATACTATTATTTTATATACTTTTAACCTATTGAAATTTTTATGTATATAGTAGATTAATTGATTTGTCAGGAGAGTAAAATAATTTATATTATATATATATATATATATATATATATATATATATATATATATATATATATTTGTATGTATATGCATTGATTATTCATTTGTAAAATATTTACATACAGAATACAAACAACCCATAAAAAGATTTTTTTTAAATTATTTTTTAAAAAGTATATATTAACATGTTATTTCTATATATTATTTATATATTTCATCCATTTTTTTACTATATTGGATACCAATAAATAGAATGCACGTGCCCTTTTCAAAACACAAAGGTCATTTTCTGTTCCAACTGCTGAAGAAAGAAAGGCACTTGATGAGTCTAATGATTCAAGTGAAGCAAAGGTAATATCTCGGATAAATTTTGTGTGATAAATAAAAGTAATTGATAATCATATGTAATCAACAAATATTTAAAAGTGATATTTTAAAATAAAATTTATTTACAAGTTAATTTAATATTAGTAGTTTTTTGTCTTTGTTTTTGATTAAGTAATAATTTTAAAAATACGATGATGAAAAAATGATATTGGCTTCATTTGTTTATATATATAAATATATGTGTGTGTGATTGCAGAATCGGAGTGCACGTGTCTCTGTTAGTAATGAAAATAATGTTTTGCTTGATCCGGATGTACTAACTGATTTTACAACACAAGCTCTTGTTTTAACAGTTCTTGCTACACTTGTTAAATATAGTACAGATGAGGCAGAGACACGTATTTTGTATCGTTACCTTGCAGAAGGTTCTGTTGTTTTTCCAAAGGTATTTCCAGTCATGTGAGTGTAACATCAATTAGATAATATTCGTTTATAGTAGTTATGGTTTGTTTATTTTACAGTCACAATTTGCTTGACATGAAAATAAATCATGTACTTCAGTTGTGTCATGATCAGGTAATTTTAAGTGCTGTACAATGTATCATTCAAAATATGATTGCATGTGAGGATACAAGTCAACAACAGTTACATTATCTGCAAAGTTGTGGTTTTGGTGGCCTTTGGAGGTTTGCAGGTCCTTATACAAAGGTTTGTTTAATTATTTATGCAATTTAATAATATAATTACAGATTATTTTATTTTATAGTTCAACTGCACTCCAGAGAGTGGTGAATTGTTTGTTAATTGTCTTGAAGCTATGGTTGAAACATGTTTACCAGTTGAGGAGACAGAAGGTGATGGAGAAATGCGCCAGTATCCTTCAATGTTAAGTGTTGGTTCAAACATGAATTTGTCATCTAGTATGTCTAGTTTGACATTAGGATCTCCTACAGAAAAAGAGGCAACAACTACTACATGTATTGATCGAGATGTCGGTGAAGATATGACTTCAGGAGGACGTATGTCTTTTAGCATAAGGAGAAGTCCTAAAACCAAAGCACGATCTCGTGATCGTGAAACAGACTGAATAGTTTATTCAATGCAATAATTAGCCGATTTATTGCTGTTGTAATTTTTACAGAAAATTGTAACTTTTCTTTACTTATTCTGATTGTACAAACAAGCAATTCTAAAAACAACATATTTTAAAAGGTAATGAAAATGTATATTGTGTTGATATATTATTTTCAAATTTTTTATTAAATCACTATATTAGTGTATAATATCTATTAAAAAAATTACCATTATGATAGACTGACTTTCATAGATTTTTATGACAGTAAAATTTCTAAATGATTTTAGTTTTTACATTATGAAAATAAGAAAATTTTAAAAAAGTATAGTTTATGTATTTTGATATTCTAAATTAATGTACAAAATATACATTTGTGTAAATTAGAATTTCCTGCCATGGTAAATTTATTTATTTACAAACTTTACTTTCTCGTTTAATGTCGTTCTAAAATAATCAACAAGGTATAATATGCATTATATGACATTTTTATTGAATGTAATCAATTTTTATATCAAATGGGTCTAAATCTTATACAAATTATTTTATTTGTATGTTTGTATGTATGTGTGTACATATATATATATATAGATATATATATATATATATATATATATATATATATATATATATATTATTTATTTATTTATTTATTTATATTTTCTTCACCAAACCCACCTGATCAGTAGTATGAAGATTATTTAAGTATCAATAAATCGTAATATTCAGTGAAGCTGTTTCCTAGTGGGCTGATATGGTGGTGTGGTGATGATGTTAATATATATATATATATATATATATATATATATATATATATATATATATATATATAATTTTGATACATATTGAATTAAAATATAAATGTATAGCTCAAACTAAAACGAAAAAAAGTAAATGTACAAAAATGTTTATTTAATAAGTGTAAATATTTTTAGTGTTAAGTTTAATTTTATTACATTCCTCTATATGTAAATATACCTATTTAAGTAGAGTTTAATTAATTTTCATGTAAGTGGTGACTACATTGTAAGTTATTTTCAACTAATTGCTAAAAATAATAAGTATTTTTTCAGAAAAAAATCCACCTAAAGTGTACATGTAAAATTATTACTAATCAAATTATTATATTAATCAAATTATTGCTAAACAAATTATTGCTAATAAAATTATTGCTAATAAAATTATTACTAATAAAATTATTACTTAAATGACTAACTATTAACTATGATTGTTTAAAAATTATACATTCTTCACAAATTAAATATTTTTTAAAAACTGTTAGATAATAATATTACACAGGAAATATCAATATTCATATATCAAAGTTTGTGTGAGTGTATATATATATATATATATATATATATATATATATATATATATATATATATATATATGTATGTATGTATGTATGTATGTTTGTGTATGTTCATAATAAATAATATAAAATACATCTAGTATTATAATATGACCAATAAAACATTTTAGTAAATAATTTACACATTATGATTGTAAGAAATGCTGAAATTTTTCTCACAGTTTTATTAGCTTTAAAAATTGATAATTTTGTATGAAAGGTATATTTGAATTGAAGAAACTAGTAACTCATTAATAATGTTTAACTGGATTAGTAATGTTTGGATAAAAGAAATAATATTTATATATGTATGTAATATGATTTTATATATATATATATATATATATATATATATATATATATATATATATATATAATGTGTGTGTGTGTGTGTGTGGGTATGTGTTTATTTCATATTTTTGGTGTTAAAAAAGAGGCATTGAAATTAATGGTCAAATTGCAAAGGAATTGATTTTTGTTAAGTGACTAACTTAATTTCATTTATTTCAAGATCTATAAAAGAATGAAAATAAGACTGAAGTTGTGAATGGTATACTTGTAGTCAGTTCAATAATTTTAAAGTTTAGTATGTGTACAATTATAGAAAAAAAGTTATTTTCATTTGATTATAAATCGAGCTATAATGATTTAAAGCAAAAATGAATGTATGTATGAATTGAATTTAAATGTATGCACTCACAATTACACATTATATGTCAATTTATGTATAAATTTTAATGCAATAGTAACATTTTGTGTAGATGTTTGTAATATATTTGTAATAGAATGTCTGTACAAATTCTAGTAATTAATAAATAACTTCAAAATTTAATATTCGTATATTAAATGTTTTTGAAAAATAACATACAAGTTGAAATAATAAAATATAAGTAGAAATATATGAGATGAAAATTTATATTTATTTACAAAAAGAGATAAACAGAGTAGTGTAAAAGTGTATTAATCAAAAAAATTTGTATAAACGTTTACAATATTTAGTGTTACTATGGGGTACAAATACTATGTATATGTAACATTTCTACTAAAATTAAATAGTATAACTCCAAATTTAAAACTAAAAATTATATACTAAAACAATCATGGTCTAAAATATTCATTCTGTTTATATATATTTCTTTACAACGTAAGTATCTTGATAAAATATTATACTATGCCAACCAAGCAAAATAAACGAAAAATGTCTACGTAGAAAGTGTAATGTATGCATGCCAATTTTATATTTCTATTGAATTTCATGACTTACATTTTAATAAAGCCAATGTTAGTAGTAACTGCGACAATTTTGATGTCCAAATTGTATTTATTTTATTCGGAAATGTATAAAATTGTCAAAAATTGTTTTTTTTCATTTTTAAAATTGACTATGTTTTAAAACATAATTGTACTACTTCAAGCTCTTTGCAATATTAAAAAAACTATTAGAGTTAAATAAATCTGGTTAACACCATTCATACATAATACAGTTTACCATTAGAAATTCTTTCTTAAATTCCTAAAATCATTTACACAACTCTGATAATTTATTTTTAAAATGTGAATGTTTTTAATATAGCTGATTACATAAAAGCAATTTTTTTTACCAAATTATGACAAAACTAGTGGATATATAAAATTCTGATTTGACTATTTTAAAGAAAATGATTACTATTATAACTTTTTAAAAAAGATTTCAAAAAAGTATTTGTATGATCCTGGTATATTTTTCAAAGCTATTATAATTTTAACATAATTAACTTTGTAAGGTGTTGATAATCGCAAGATTACAGAAAAAATATTTGAGATATAAAATATACTCTAATCGAAACAGAATAACATTTATTATACACAAATTAATTCATTTTCTAAAAATAAATATTGTAGTCCTGATGATTTTTTCAAATTGTTTAATAATAGGTAAGTGAATATTCTCATTTTTTCATTTATATCTTTCAAACGAACATAAAATTTAATATTTTAAATCAACTCTTGTTTTTTATTACTTATCATGAGTATAGCGTGGATATTCTTTTTAATTTGACACATTTTAACGAGATATTACAGATTCTTAATTTTTAAAAGATTTCGGAAAAATTACTGGAGATAATTTATTTTGCCTTACGGTATTTGAATATAAAATTTATTATTAAAATCAATTACCTTTATTTATTAATGATTATTAGTATGGTGTTAGGGTTTTTCCAAATTAGGCAAATTTTTAAATAGGCGATTATACACGTGAGCAGTTTTTGTAGGATTTCGTAAATTATAAGAGAAAACTCTAAATTATTCAAATGAGCATAACATTGACTACTAAAATATGTTCTTTTATTTACTTAATGATTATTAGAACACGTAAAATATTTCAATTTTACTGATTTTGAAATTAATTTTTTCAAGAGAGTAGAAAAAATTTTAAAGGTAGAAAAATCTGATTATGCCATTTAAAAAGAGCATGTTATTTAATATTAAAATAATTTTTCTCATTTTTTAAAAGCTATTCGTATAATTTGGTCACTTTTTTAACACTGATTACATTTTAGCACATGATAATTTAAGGTGTGAGACAAATCATTAATAACAAGCGTGTAAAATAATATCATTAAATACGAACGATTATATTTGATAAGAAAATGTGCGTTTTGCAAAAATCTCAACGTAATCATATTATATAAGACGACCGCTTCGCAAGTTGTAGAATGTTCGATACGAGTGTCCTCATACAGCAGATATAACTTCGAATTTTGATAAATCGTTTTCATGCCTTTTCAAAGACTGTATCTTAACTTGCTTATACGTGTAGTCTGAGAAGTAATTTTAATTTGATTACGTCGAGATTTATGCAAAACACATTTTTTTATCAAATATAGTCATTCATATTTAATATTAAGTAAATAATTAATATAAAATATAGATGTTGTTTGAGACGCCTTCCATTAAGATTTTATTGCACATCTGCACATTAATAATATGTGTGTATATATATATATATATATATATATATATATATATATATATATATATATATATATATATATATATATGAGTATATGCGCTTACCTCTTTACTGCTATTCTTGTTTTTTAATAACACAAATAACATTTACTATATTTTATATTGCAGATTTAATCGAATATTTTATTACTGAACGTTGTTCATATTTTATAAAACGTATTTATAAGCAATTACACTCTAATTCAATAACTGCCACTTTTCTACTTTTGTTTTGTTCTTATAGGAAACGCCAACTTTGTATTTGCCCTTCAATTTATTTTCCAAATGTGTAACTAAAACATTCAAAATAAAATTTTGATAATTTCTATTATAGCATTAAAAAGTATGGATATGAATTTTAAATACTAGAAAATATAATTTCATTCTTAAAACAATTCTATATAAAAAAAGTCTGACTTTAAATATAGTAGATTAAATTAAAAAGTGATTTTAATAAATTTAATGTCTTTTTTAATACTTTTTCAAAATTTTAAATATTGAATGAATAATATATATTGTATGCCTTGTACAATACTTACTATCAAGAAATTAATTTATTTGGGAATATTCCTCATTACGTATTTAAGTTTTATCGATATTTTAAAAGGGATATTTTTAATAATTATGTTGTTTAAATATACCTCCTTAAATACTACTTGCCTGTTTTTATGAAAATTTACTTCTAGAAGAGTGAATTTCTTTTTCACATAGTTATTTAGTTATTCATTATATCTAGTAATAGGTTTAAAATATAATCATCCATTCTTTTAATTTCTATTTGAGTTCTATAATTTATACAATTTCTTAATAAAATACAAATTTAAGAGTAAAATTCTTAAAATACACATGATATGAAAAAAAAAAATAATCTACAAATATATTGTCTTTACATTACAATTAAAAACTTAATGTATTTTTATTTCATATATTTTCTGTTAATATTAATATTTTAAAAAATGTTTTAAACAAGTCATTACATTAAAATGTCTTAGAATTATTTACATTTTCTACTAAATTTGAATGATTTTAATTTACAGAAAAAATAAAATCAAAAATAAATAATGAAAAAACTCTTCCAATATGACACTGATTACCACACCAATGATTGATTGTTTATTAAAAATATACAAATATCTGAGAATTATTAAGTTAATAAATTTATTTTCATATGAATATATATATATATATATATATATATATATATATATATATATATATATATATATATATATATATACGTTCATATAAACATTCAATGGCTTAATCTAGCCTACAACAATGTATTTTAGAAAATTAAATTCTGGTCAAGTGAAAAGTCAAAACAATGTAAATTTATATAAAATAAATAATTATGTACAAAAATTCAAGTCTTAATAGAAATGTTGCTAAATATTATCGTAGTCCACTAATGAAGAAAATAAAATTAACTTTATCACACAAAGACATTTCTTTTATAAAAGCTCTCTCATGTAAGTTAACAATAAAAATATTATTCCTGAAATATTTACCACAGTTATTAATTGAACTGAAATTTACATTAGTAACGTTTTTATAATTTATTTGAATTTTTTTATTTCTACCATAGATAAAATAAACTATAATACACAGCATGATATATACATATACATACATATATATATATATATATATATATATATATATATATATAAACATACACACACACATATATATATATAATATATATATATATATACACACATACACACACACATATATATTATACACACACACAAACACACATGTTTTAATATCTGCTGTGCTTGTATTTCCTATTGCTCAACTTTTCATCATGGGGAGATCGGGCACGGTGTTTTGAACTTCTTGGAGGTGTAGGAGGAGTAGGTGGAGAAGCAGCACGTCTACGATGTCTACAACGAGGTGATGGTGAACGTGGTGAAGGAGAACGACTATTAGGGGAATAACGAGTAGAACGACGAGGTGGAGGCGATACTGATCTTCTTACAATTCTCGGAGGTGTCGGGGGAGATAATGGTACTCCGTCAACAGAACGAGTTCTTGAACGAGATCGTGATCTCGTACCAGACCTTCCTCTGTTTGTACGCGGCCGTTTTGCACTGATTGGCGTTCTTGAACGAGCTCTATAGAACATAAGTCAATGATAGCTTATCTAATGTTTCTAAATCTATACAGAATTTCTTGATATGAAAACTAGATCATTTAACACTGACCTATGTCTAACTTTCGGCGGAGACGGACTCGGAGATGAGCTACACGATCGGCGTTTGTATTTACGACTACCGCGTCTAAAATTCAATAATATTAGTATTCTCATACTGTAACAAAATCAACAAATAAACCATCACCAAATATACAACATTCATAATTTTCTTCTAATGTTAAATCATACTATAAAATAAATTAATAATTTTAAAATAACTCTATACGCAAACAAGAAAAATTCATCAAAAAAAAAACTTAACAACTGAATTAATATAGATGAAAACAGCAATGATATTTTACAATACATAAATTGTGTATTTTTAAATATTTAGTAACATAAGTAATATATATCTTCAAATAATGAAAATAATTAACTTTGCTTTTCTGAACAAAACTTACTTCAGTGCAGTGTATACAAACTAAATGATTGAAAAAAATGCATTGCTTTTCTTTACAAATATAAAAAAACATACTTTATGAATTAACAGAAAAAAAAATGTACTTATTACTGAAAATCTTATACTAATAGCTTGAAATTTTCAAATAACATTTTCATTATTGGTTTAATTATTATAGCTATTAAACTATCATCACATAATCAAAAAAATCTGATCATAACACCAATGAAAAATGACAAAAAGAAAATAAATATTACAGCATATGAAAGTAATAAAAAACAAAGATCCATAACACCATAGAAATCAAGAAAATAATAAAAAAAGAGAAAAAAATGAAAATATTAAATTAAAATAAAACAATGTACAATGAAAATAAAAAATGGATGAAGGCAAATTTATACAATGAAATAATTTTTTCATTTTTCTTGAGCATATTTGGAATTTTCATAATTTTTCAATTTTAATACTGATATTTTTAAAATAATTTTAATTTTGTTATATTCAAAAATTGATATACAAAAAAAAAAATTAAAAATATATAATACATAAAAATTTCAGAGTTTTCTTTAAATAGAATAAAATTATCTTAAATGCATATTTGGTTTCTTATATTATTTTACACTAAATTTTTGTACTATACATTCATATATGTATGCATATGTACATACAAATGCATAAACACACATAAATATTGTGACTATCAATATGCATACATATGTAAACATGCACACATATATTTTACAATACAACACAGAATATTTTAAATAAAAATTAATTTAAATTAAATAATTAAGTAACAAAACTAAATAATTTACTATTTAAAAGTTATTGTTATATACATATTAAATAATATTTATATATGTTAAATAAAACTATAGTAATCACAAAAAAATAACGACTATTGATTCACCTACACTCTTTAAAAATGAAAATGCCACTATACACTTAAGAAGCATATTATTTTCATTCAAAATGAAATGTGTACGAACAATTTAAATGACAATTCACCATACTAAACAAACACATATGAAATTCTATTGCACTAACACTGTAATTAAATTAAGTTTCAAGAATGACTATTTGAAATTAATTTATAAAAAATTATCGACTATATAGAGATCAAAACATTATATATATGCGTTCACTACTAAATTAGCTAACCATAAATTGATTAGTATTACTATTCGTCTTTCAAGCAAAAAAATATATGATAGTCAAAGTATAAAATAACTCTGTGATCAACACTACAAAATATTTCACTTAACTTTTGAAGATACATAAAACAATTATATTTTATACATGAGATAAAATAATAATAAGGGAAAAAAGGAAAACAAACCAAAATAAAAATAAATAAAAGGTTAATAAGAGTTAATAATTTAAATATTTCCTTCTTAAATGAAGGTATTGTTTTACTAACGAAGAATACGAATCATTTTCTTCAGGTGGTGAAATTTTTCTCCTATTCGACTGATCAGATTTATCAGAACTCCCTCCATATCTACTACTTCTACTATCATGAACAGTATTAGAACCATTAACATCACCAGACAACAAATCACGTGATTCTGCTTCTAACTTTCTATCAACCTAAATAAACAGAATTTAAATGTTAAAAATTTGATATATATTTGAAAATCAACATGATAACATACTTTACGAATAAGTTTTCGCCGATAATGTTCCACCTGTTGGGCTACAGTCCAACCGCTCTTTAAAGTTCTATGCCCGGATTCTAATTCATCTTGATAAGTCATTGCTTTCAATTCAACTTCACGTAAACGACGGCGTCTTTCCTCAGATGTTCTAAAACAAAACAAATATGCTGTAAGTGAGTACATATTATTTTTTAATTATCATGTTATACCAATATAATTAACAACATTTCAACTTCATTCTGAGAATTCATAATAAAATTAGGGCACAAACCATTACAAATAAATTATATCACTTACTTTTTATCTAAATTGGTTTGTGCATTACCAGACTTATTACTAGGGCTCTGTAGTTCACCACTGCTTTCATCGCTGTCATCATCTCGACTACGTTTATCTTCTTGCTTAGCTATTGATTCTAGCTGATCCCATTTACTAGTAGTCATTGCTTGTGCTTCAACCTTGAAAAAATTAAAAATTACCATAAACACACTTATTTCAAAATATAATTAGATGATTATTTAAAATATTTTAGTCTCACTTGTTCAGGATCTACTGTTTCCCATTTAGAGGGAACAAACGTACTAGATTGTTTATCTTCATCTTTGCTTAAAGAAGGAGGCGGTGGAGTCAAAGGCATTCCATCTGGATCTTCACTGGGCGATACTAAAAAAATCAACGGTAAGGTAAAATAACATTTTAAAAAATATCGTACGTACAAGGCGCACCATCGATCTTTTCATCAACTTTAATATCTGTCATAATACTTGAATTGGAATTACGTCGATTAAGAAATCCTTTTAAAGTAGCACCATCCCAAACTTTAGCATCATCTCCTTCCACATCTTCATCTAATGGTATACCATCACTTTCTCCATCTGTACTGGCAGTTCCTTTATTTTCAGTTTCACTTGAAACTGCACTCGTGTCCATAATAGTTTCACTACTATCAGTCTTAAAAATAAGCAATACTTTAAATAAAAATCATTTCTAAACACTTTTTTTTTTTTTTTATATTAACTATTGAAATGACAATACATATATTCATAAAGAAAAAAGACAATATATCATAACTTCTAGATTTAATATACCTCATTTCCATTGAAAACTCCTTGAAGTCTAAATATAAATTCACGGGGATAAATGAGCCAATCTTCCCATGCAATAAATACTTGCTGAATACGTACTCTAAATCCTTCAGCAGTCAAACGGCTTTCAATGGAATTATACGCTAAATGTAATTGTTTCATTATATCGATCAATCTCTTTTCAATTCTAAAATACCAAAAGTCAATGTATTTTTTTTGTTTAAAAAACAATTAAAAATATATATGTATGTATTTATATATAAAAAAACTTACGTTCTTCTAAAATGACTCGCATTATTAACTTTGACACTGCAGTTATGTAAAATGTCTGATACCAGATAAAGTCTAGCAATTTTCTTTCTTATATCTGTAGCTACATTTGATAGTGCTTCAAGAATGCATTCACTTATTTCATCAGCTGCATCAGCATGCTCTATACAAAAAACCATTGCTTCAGCAATCTTTTTTCTTTCTGGAGTTATGTAACGCAATAATTCTTCAAGACGATCCCTCTGACTAAATAGTTCAAACAAATTATTATTTTAATGAAACTTTTATTTATGCATCTATTTTTGGCTCTTAATGTAATAAGATATAACTTATTTTAATTATATAAAATAAATAATATACATATTAATAATTATAAGTTTTATTTTTTTGCTGATCATCATTTCATTATAAAAACCCAAATTATCTATCTTAAAATAATATAAAGTAAATTAAAAATGATTATAAAACATATACATACGCTACAGATAAAGCACCCTTGCAAGGTTCTTTTTCATCATCCTCCACTATCAGATCTTCTGGCATCCCTTGTGTATATATATTCATTGGCGGAGGCCTCCAAATAGAACCTCCTTTGAACATTCGAAAATCTGATGTTTGCCACTCACGTGTTGAATCACCTTGCATCATTGAATACAACTTCCAGCGATAATAAACATGTGCTGGACTTTGATTTTCAAAAAGAAACCTTGAAAATACATAGATAAAATTTAATTAAATGAGAAGAAAAAACCTATGACATTAATTATTTCACACAATATCATGATTTTTTTAACATTATCTGACAACAGTTCAATATTAACTAATTTTTTTAAGATGTAAATAACCATATCACTTTCAATAGAAATACTACTTTCCATATGAAATGAAAAATCTAAGTAGCATAAATATACCTAAACATAGGATTATTAATTTCTCTATTCATTATGACTGCTTCAAAAAGAGGGCCTTCACGAATGACAAATTCTATCATCCGATGTATTAATGCTACCAAATTTCTAAAAAATAAATAAAAGTAATTAATTAGAATTTTAATAATAATAAAAAAAAATACTAACCTATCTGTTGGTGTGACTACCTTAACAATCGAATCATGTAATATTTTTTCAAGTAAATGAGAATCATTTGTATCAATTGCCTCATCAGATAAAGGCTCTTGGGGCTGAGCATTAAAAGGAAGTCCTGATGGAGGAGGTGGCATTGATAAGTTTAATAAAGCAGGAGGGATATATATTGGATGTGGGGGAATTGGAACTGATTTACCCCATCCTAATTTCATTTCATATGATAGTATATCTTTACCTATTAAAAATGAAGATTACTATTAAATAATAGTCACACATAAGAAAAGAATTTCTTTGTTTATATTGTTTTAATGAGTCATTTACTGTATATTCTATGCTTATCATATTAATTATGAACTTATAATTAGCATGATGTCATAATAAAATA
The DNA here is from genome assembly GCA_029203775.1 of Neoneuromus ignobilis. Taxonomy (NCBI): domain Eukaryota; kingdom Metazoa; phylum Arthropoda; class Insecta; order Megaloptera; family Corydalidae; genus Neoneuromus; species Neoneuromus ignobilis. The sequence goes on from CP092097.1 coordinate 7,409,986, forward strand.
ATAATAAATTAACCATTTAAATTACGAAGTGCTCTTTCACCATCTTTTCGGTTCATAAAAGCAACAAAACCACAATTTCTACCACGAGCTTTTTCTTCATCTGATCTTGGCCACATTATTTTGATACTTGCTAAAGGTCCATATCTACCAAAAATTTCCATCAACTGTGCTTCTGTAATCTGTTTAAAAATACACATATTATATATAAATATACACAAACACACTTTACAATGAACAATAACTTCAATGTTAAATACAGAGTACTTTTAAGAATAAAAAATATTAATGTATTTTTAATGACCTTAGGATTCAAATTTCCTAAATACAAATTTGTAGTGTTTGGATCTCCATTATCAAAAGATCCCATTTCTGGTTTTACAGAATTTTCAGAATCAATGTCTGGTAAGGCTTTCACAAGACCTTTATATTTATGCCGTTCTTCTCGTTCTTCTTGTATTCTAAAAAATATAAAATGATCTTTTAGTACCTATGAAAAAATTGTGATTAACAACTTACTGTCTAAGTTCTTCTTTGAATAATTCCAAATTGCTTTTTTTCTTATCTTTTTCCTTCTTCTTCCCAAGTCTTTCAGGTTTTACATCTCCAGCCAGAAGACGTGCATATTCCTGAGCCTTTTCAGCAGAAGTTAAATTTTCAGATACAGTAGCAGTTACTTTTGATTGAGGTTTATATAATTTTCCTTTCTCTTTACCATCCTCTTCTTAATATGCAATAAACAGAAAAAAGTGATATTATGTGTTTTTATTATATTCTTTTTTAAAAATTGAATATAATAAACTTTTGCTTACTTCTTGAACCAGCATCATATGTTCCACCTTTTACCCAAACTTTTGATAAACTAGCAGCAGGGTCTTGAAATGTATTGAAAAATTCTTGAAATGCCTACAAATATATTTATATACATGTGGATGTGTGTATATATGTTTATATATGTGTGTGTATGTATATAAATATATGCAGGGTCATCCAAATGTGAGGCCTAGATTAGTGTTTTATTAAAACGTTACAAAACAAACTTTACAAATGTTTCCCTATATACCACCCTAAACATGTTTCTTTTTAATAAAACGCAAATATAGATATCACATTTGGATGACCCTATACATATATATATATATAATTTTCAACAATTATTACTTTAAAAATAAAAAAAATCTTACATGTGCAGTTGCTTCCTCCTGTTCTTTTTTACGCAACTCTTCTAATTCTTTTTTACTAAGATTATGTTTACCCATGTTTCCCACTGCAAAGGCTTTTAGCTTTTGTTCCGTTAAATTCTGACATAAAACATATATTTAAGTGTGTACATATATATATATATATATATATATATATATATATATACACACATATATATATATATATATATATATATATGCACACACACACACACACACACACAAACACAAACACATACACACAACACACACACAAATATATATGTATATATATATATAATATGATAACAACAATCAATTATACAAAACACTAACCTTTAATACAACTTTTTCATCCATGTTTAATAATTATTTAAATATAAAGAGATACTTATTAATCTTAACCTAAAAAAATCATACAATTGGCCTAACTTTAATTATTATTTAAATGACGAAACTATTAAATTTTATTATTTGTCAAAACTCGTTTTCAAGCTACATTTTTAATAAAATCTATTTGATGACTGAATTAATAAGATTTAAAAATTCAATGAAAACACAATTCGCTATGCCAAAATAAACGTTCTAACTTAGATGGTAAATCAGTATACTATTTATAAAAATTCGATATTTAAAAAATGTATATTTTCAAAACTATTTTACAGGCGTATTTATTTATATAAAATAAAATTAATTTTAAAAACGTTATTTCTGTGTAACAAACTTTGTGCTGCAACAAATACTTGTTTTCAAATAATTATTACAGAAACATTTTTGAAAAAAAATAATAATATATAAATTAAATTTAACAAAATTGCAAATGTTACAGTTTTGATGTAAATAAAATTATTTTATTACTAGAATGCTTTTAAGCTTTATATGAGACTTAATACAAGTGAAAATTAAAAGAATATCATAGTAAATTTATAGTTTATAAATAAATTAAAATATTAGCAAATATTCATTAATGTAGAAAAAATTAAGACACTAATAGATTATCTATAGCAATATCAATTCTAATTCATAATTATTCAAGAATAATTTACAATATAAATTTAATTCAATTTTTAAATATATTGAAAATTTTCAACATTAATTTATTAAAATATTAAGATATATAATGGAAAAGCATAAGGAAAATATAAAATGTTTTTGATTAAATTAATTATTTTTATAGCAATAATAATAATTTTGGATTTTTTTTTTGGACTATTGATAATTAAATGCAATAAAAGACGCAAAAAATAATAAATATGAATTAAAATAAACATTAATAAAATAAAGAATCATTCTTGAAGCAAACATTATCTAGGATAAAAGTTGGATTCTGTATGATATAAATAGTAGTTGGATATTAATGGAGCTCAAACACTATCTGGTGAAACAATTGTATTTTAAAAAGTTATAATAACTATATAGTAACCTGTATTTTTTTAAAAAAAGAACGTGATTATATAATATTAATAGCAACTTAAACTTTGTATTAAGAGACAATTATATGTGAATATTAAAACATGTGGACCGATTTTTCTCCACGATAATAATTACTATATCACGAACCATCCTAAGAATATGAACAAAAGTGAGATATAAAAACTTATAGCATGCTTTCATTTAATGTATTTATGATTAGTATTTATCATATAAAAAAACAGCATTTCATTTTATATATATATATATATATATATATATATATATATATATATATATAAATAGAGAGATAAATTGTACATAAACACATACATACTTAAAGTAAGTAGAATGTAAACATCGATTTTTATAAAATAAAAGATAGTTTAGTTGCCTACATTTCTAAATATTTCAAGTTTCTGCTTTTTTAATTCTGTAATTTTGTATACTTTCTTTTAAAAATAATCATGAAACAAAAATGTGTACTCTCTGATAGTAAAAGTATATTGTAGTTTGTATTTTTTATAAAAAAGCAATAATAATTTTCCTTTGAAATAATATGCGTATAATTTTCTGTAATAAATAAAAAAATATTAAAGTAATGTATGTTTGGAAACTATATAAAATTTACTGAAAACAAAATAACATAGAAGAAGTATATAACTTTTAATACATATGAAATATAAAACTATACGGTTTCAATATTTTTATTTAATAGAATACACTATCGCTTTTAAAACGGAATATTAATTATTTGGAAAACAATAGGTCATTACAAAACTAATTGTCATTCTATAATTATCAAGGTCTTTCGTGGATAATAAATTCGTTATATACATTTTGTTAAATACATATAATGTACATAAATGTAAGCATACATGTACACATACTTACACACATCCATACATCCATATATATATATATATATATATATATATATATATATATATATATAAATATATATATATATATATATATATAAGTATGAGTGTGTGTATGTGTAAATGCGAAAAAAAGAAAGAGAAGATGGAGAGAGTTATTACTTTTAACAGTAACGACCTTTTGAACACAAGTAAAATAATATTATCCATTAAGTTATAATTATTATACGAACCTACAATAAAATATATTATTGTACTTTGAATTTAAATGTGCATATTTTTCAATAATGATTGTTACCTTATTTATACACAGAAATCTTTTTTCAGACTCAAGATTGTATTAAAATACGGTTATATAAAAATAATATTAGTTGATAGTATATTTCAATTAAAAAATAAATGAAATATTAATTACATCAATGCCTATCAATTAAAACGATGCTTATTAAGAAAAAAATATTAAGTAATAAGTATTTATGTATATATCTATAAGTGATAATATTTACTTTTTAAAAAATAAACAAAATTCAAAGCTATCAATATTTAATTTTATTAAGTAAAATTTTTATATAATTATACATACATATATAAAATACTTAATAGTTACGAGAGCATACATTGGATAAACGAATAATTACAAAAGCAATGGACCACATCGTTTCAATTATACAGAATACCAATGTGAAAGTCAGGGGCAACTCTCTCCATGTGTACATCAATAAGAAAATATAGAAAGTGTTACACTTCATCTGAGCCGCATTAAAAAAGATCTTGTATTTGTCAGACACGTATTTAGGCAATTTACATACATACACACACACACACATATACACATTATATATATATATATATATATATATATATATATATATATATATATATATATATATATATATATATATATGTATTATATTCATAAGTGTTTAAAGATGACTTAAATGTTATGTATAATATAATTTTATATTCTTTAAAACTATTCACTTTTTTTATATGCTCAACTATAAAAAATAACACAACTAAAGTAGATAATAAATAATTTTGAATTTTTGAACAAAGGAATTTATTTGATGTTAAAGGAATTAAGTCCTTTGTGAAAATAAACTTCATTAAAATATCGAAAGATAAACATAAATTTAAGAAATTGAAATCAATTAAAATTTATATTAATTTTTGCAGCCAATTAATTTGAATAATTTGCTATTATATATATATATATATATATATATATATATATATATGTATATCTATTTTTAAAAAATATAATAACCCTTATCGACGAAAATACATATATCACTAATTATTATTGTAAAACTAATGCAACAAATTAAAGAAATAATATTAGTAACAATTATATTTTCAATTCAGGTGTAAAAAGTTAAAATTAATTATAATCTAGCATCCTACAAATTATTTTTTTTCTATATCTGTCCTCAGTAAAATAATTTAAAATTGTTGAGTTTAATTTTCAAGAAAACCAATGTTATCAAATCGAATTTACCTTAAAAAGATGTATTTTTATAAAACGAAACATGAAAATATTAAATAATAAAAATGTGTTAACAAACATATTTTTTAATAAATATATATTTTCTAAATGATATATCAAGTATTTTTAAATACGTTTCTGATTATTTATTTCATATAATATATGAGAAGTACGATAAGAACTTGATCATATTAATATATATATATATATATATATATATATATATATACGCATGTATGTATATCTATACTCAAAAGTAGTTCACAACAATCGAAATTTATAGTACAAATAATAAATACAGAAAGAAGTCTCATCCTTTTCTAGGTCAATGTTGATGAAACATCGCGTCTAGTTCTTACTCTTTCTGTTCAGTATAGAAAATTCAATAATTTCAGCTCCCACCCTAGTTCACCTACAGAGTATGTAGAATCCCTCTACTTATCGTTTATTTCGAAAAGTCCATGACATTAGCTTTTTAATGTTATCAGTACAATTTATGCACCGTCAGATAACCGATTGCATTATCATATAAAAGATTTAATTGATGTGATTTAAAATTAGAGTGCCATATGAAAAAAAGAATTATAATAAATATTTCACTTTGTGTCGATTGTTATTTTTAAATTTTTATTTTACAAAATGTTTACATTGTTAGAAAAAATCGGTTTATTGTGTATAACAATAGTAGGATTTCAAATATTGAGAATTCTATTTCGTCTTTTATATATTGCTGTGATTGGACCACAAATAGGAAAAATTAATGTAAATCGACTGAAAGATATGGGAAAGTGGGCACGTAAGTGAAAATTACACATTATAACAAATATAAAAAAAAATAATTATATTAATGACCACAAATGTTGTATATTGATATGATGATTAGAAAATTCAGAGAAAAACATCTCTTCAAGGTTATATTACTCATTTCATGGAGCTTTCACTGGGTATAGATATACAAAGGTCGAGCTTTTTAAGACTAGAACATTTAAATATACAATATTTGAAATAAAGTTTAGAATACATTTATAAACCTTAAATATAATATAGCTATATATATTTTAATTAATTAAAATATAATTTTTTCCACTATTAATATTTTAGTACAAGTTTATATATACATATATAAATATTTTTTAAATATCTTAATTGTACAATTTCAATTAATCATTGCTGAAAAATTGTAAAATATATTTTGTTTAATAGAGTTCCAATTTACTAATATAATTATAAAAAAATAATTAAATAAAATTAGGGTACTAGTAGCAAAAAATATTTCAGGAATATAAATATATATTATAATACATAATGAAAATGTATGTAAATTATCATTTTATTACCAACGTCAATCATTTTAATTTACATATTTTTTCGACTTTATACTTTTATATACACACACATAAATAATGCAATTATTAATATTTGTTTTTCTGTTGATTCCTATATTAAAGATTATCAGTTTACATGAATACATTACATGTTTGTTCTTATATAACATTTTTTTTTCATATTTCAAAATAATTTCAATAATTAATTTGATTAAAAAATTCAAATAAAATAAAGATATGTTAATATTTAGAGAAGGTTAATGAAATATAAAAATTAAAAAACTGTGTAAAAGTAGGAATTAGAATTAAATAATCGTGTAAAAATAGGAGTACATTTTTTAAAAAGAATATATTTTTTGTAATTTGTTTACGACTGTGTAATTTGGGTTGGTATTTGCTGTTTCTTTATGTATAATTAATACGATTCCTCAGGTTATAAATATTTTGTATTTACGATACGGAAATGCGTACGCTTATATCATTTTATTATTATTATTATCATCAACATACATACTAAATAGAAAGTCGAATAATATATTGTTTGTAAGCAGCCAATAAATACACACTTGTATTTGTCGATAATTTTTATAGATTTTTTTTATCAATCGTTATTGATTTGTTAGAATATTTTAAAATTCTCTATTAAAAAAGTAAAAAGTAAAGGTAAATTAAAATTCATAAAAATATTCAAATTCTATAAAGTATATACTAATTTTTGGAATTCTCAGGGACAACGAACATTTGAAATGTTATTTTTGAATCTTAACACTAATATATAAACATAATAATTCTAAGCATTATTATTTTTATGTCAGTTATAAGAAAACAGAGCAATTATTTTTATTTATATAAAATTAATACGAACTGAATACATTAAAAAAAAATTACAACAAATTTCACAAACTTATTAACGATTTACACTAATGGACGAAGTTCAAAATGTTTATTTAAAAAAATATATTCCACCTGTATTTAACTGACGATAATAACCTAAATGTTGAAATGAGCTTAGTCAGTTAAAATGAAAATAAAAAATTAAATATAAAAGTAATTAATTATAAAAGTGTACAATAATTATTTTAAATAGATAAGTTTGTAATAATTACTTACAATATATAGATATATTATTATAAAACTAAACATAAAAAACTACAAAGATAAATATGTGCACGGAAAAATATAATTTATTATATGAAATATCTATAAATTTTTTAAACATATTGATGATTACTTGTTTTATGTAGTACAGAGAGATATGATAAAAATTTGACTATATATATATATGTATATATATATATATATATATATATATATATATATATATATATATATATATATGTATATATTTAGTCAAGCAGATACATAAAAAAATAAATTAGAATATTTTATCGCTTTAAAATATGCAGGCTACACGCATCAATTTTCGTGCAAATAGCCCAGAACGTAGTGTTAATATATATATATATATATATATATATATATATATATATATATATATATATATATTAAAATATATATAGTATTACACATTAATAGCAAATATTAATCGTATGTAATAATTTTTCACTTATAAATTATATATTATAACGTATGCAAAATAACTTACCAACAAACAATATGATGACAGAGCATTAAAATTGCAAACATTGAACTATTTACATTCATTATTGAATAAAAAATTGCATTATTAATATAAAAAATGATATATGAGACAGTGTTAATGATTCGTCAGTATTAACATATTAAATTCTTCATGAGTTTACAGTTATGATTAAATATGATACTTTCAGACAATAAGATATAATGTACTGTTAGAAATACAACTTTATTTCAATTTCAACACAAATAAAACTTAACTGTGTAAATAATTCTATATATGTATGTATATATTAATTTTATTGAATACAATATATAAATTATTTACTTGTAAGTACATTTAAATAAATATACTTAATATACAGAAATGATATGAAAAATCTACAAAATAAATAAATTTGGAATTTACATATCATAAATCAAATATGAAAGAATATTACAATTTAAACAAATCTTTATTTCTTAAAATTTTAAACACAATATTAATTTTTAAAATGAACAAGACAGGAATGAGCACACTGACTATTTTTTTATATTGAAATATAATTAATTGATAAAGTTACTTAAAATTATACATTAAAAAATAATATTTGACAATGTGTGCGATCTGTAACTAGATTAATCAAAATGTAATACTACTATAAAGCTTCTGACATAAAAAGTTATGTTTCTTAAAATTATGTATTTACGAATGGAAACCGGTTAAAGTTGTACATAATTTGTAGAGAGTAATCATTCAAGTATTTTTTACTACTGAAATACTATCAAGTTCAAGGTTTAAACTGTTTATTAAACAAATTTTATTTTTTTAAAGAACAATATATTAGGCTAGTAATATACAGGTTTCTTAAAAATGTTTCATACATTTGAAAATTCATGTATGAATATTCGAACGTTCTCTTGAAAAATAAATGTTTTTTATTTCTCTCATAGTAAACTATTTTATTTAAACGATATTTCGACTGATTGAAGTAATATAAAACATTAAATAAATTTACAATGAATTCTAAAATCTTTTCAGTTCATTTTATATCCTTAACTCTATATATATGCATGCAAATATACATAAAAATTATAATGAAAAAAATATATTTTTATGTAACATTATTTTTCATGCAATTAATTCAGTTTTTATTAAAAATAGGTAAATAAGAAATAATGGTTAATTAAAAATATTTTCGTTAATTCTATTTTTTTTTTAAAAAAAAAACGTATACACAATTATTTTCACGTACACATATACATACATACATACATTTTATATATATATATATATATATATATATATATATATTATATTCTTAATCATTGTCCTAAAGTCGAAAAATTAAATACAAAGTGTTTTGTATGTTACAGTAATAACCGGTGCAACCGATGGACTAGGAAAAGCTTATGCTTATGCTCTAGCCGAAAAAGGAATGAATGTTGTATTAATTAGTAGAAACATTGAAAAATTAAACCAAGTGGCAACTGAAATAGGTACGAAAATCATAAAGTTATGATAGTATATTAATACATAAAAAAATATATTTTTTAATAAAATGCCTTCACAAATGGATTAAGATTATAAATTCAATTTTTTTGTAACCTTTAATATAATGAAACCTTTTAGAGTAAATAATATAATCAATCACTAGATATTTTGTTGAACATATTACTAAAAAAGCTTCGTTATTCCAGTAATTAATTCATCTGTGAAAGTGAATTTAACCATAGTACCAAAATACACGAACATTATTTAAAAATTTCATAAAGAATATATTTAAAAAATATATTACGATATTAAATAACTTAATACTGATTTTTCTACAGAATCTTCTCATAAAGTGGAAACAAAAGTAGTTGTAGCAGATTTTACACAAGGAGACGAAATATTTGTTCATATTGAAAAACAATGTCTAGGTCTTGAAATTGGAGTACTAGTAAATAATGTTGGAATGAGTTATCCTCATCCTGAATACTTTTTGACATTAGCGAATGAAAATAAAGTATTTAATAATATTATACGTTGTAACATTTTTTCTGTTTTAAATATGTGCCAGATTTTTATGCCTCAAATGGTTGAACGAAAACGTGGCGTCGTTATTAATATATCTTCAGCTGCTGCTCAGTTTCCTAGTCCATTGCTATCAGTATATTCAGCAACAAAATCTTACGTTGAAAAGTTTTCAGATGATATAGCTACAGAATATACCAAATCAGGAATAATTGTTCAATGTGTATTACCTGGATATGTTGCAACAAATATGTCGAAAATAAAATCTTCGACATGGATGGCACCTTCACCTAAGAAATATGTCAGCCATGCATTAAAAACTATCGGTGTCGAGAAAAAAACAAATGGATATTTTCCACATACATTACTAGTTTGGACTATATCTATTTTGGAATCGATTTCGCCTAAATTATCTCGATGGATTACATTAAGAACAATGGAAAATATTCGTGCCCGCGCCCTTCGAAGATACGTTAGCTAATTTGAATTATTGTCTATAGCACAATCATTGTTAATTATAGATTTACTTATTAAATATTAGTGAATGCAAATTAATCTGTATTTTAGTTATTATAAATTGAATTTTAAAGAATTATATAGAACTGAGAAATATTTTTATACTAAAAAAATAAGACTTTTTTTGAATAATATATATATATATATATATATATATATATATATATATATATATATATAACTTAGTATAAATATATAATATTTTGAATATATACGAAAGAGAAATATTAAATACAATAGAAAGTGTTGTGTTAAAATACGTTGCATAAGATCGAATTTTAATTTTAAATTAAGGCCGTATAAAAAAATATTTTTTGATGAAAATATACGATTTTAATCTATGATGTATTTTACACAATTATCATTATATGATTTTCTGTTACTTGCCGCTGTTATATATAGTTGAGTATAAAAACAAATATTTGTTAAAATTATGTTCATTTAATAAATTTACTTATCGAATTTATTTTATAAACTTATTTTAATCCATATCAAAAACACCTGTAATATATTCTAATCTCAAAGCAACTTTAAAACCTACACGTTTATATAAATTATGTGAGATATTTATACTTTTTTATAAATAAATTTTAACATGTTTGTTTTTGACTTTAATTATCTATACTTATATACGAGGGTCGTTTGATATGTATGGTAAAAAAGTAAGAAAAACTAAATTGAAAAATTCAATTCAATTAATTAAATTAAACAATAAATAAATTTACCATACTTATCAAACGACCCTCGTGTATATATATATATATATATATAATTATTATTTAACATATACTTTTTTATTAAATCCAAAATTTTACCACCAAAATTCATTTCATTATCGCAGTAAAGAAAAAATATTATTCTACATTCTTTTGATTAAAATAAATAGAATTTAAAAACATATTAAAAAAAATATTTTTTTTGCTTTCTTTCATGCGATCTCGTATGTTGTACGAAACTTTAATGTTAAGCACTTACATTTCTTTCGTTCAATAATTTGCTAAAAATAATTTCAACAAGTACATCACTTTCATATCTTTTCGAGGATGGTAAGTATCCTCAAGATTACCAGAAGGAGGTATGTTTGTTAAAAGTAGTTATAGCAAGATATTAAACAAAAACTGATTCTACGATTTATACATACAAGAGTATATAAAATTATATTTTTCACTACGTACACTTAATTTTTAGACTTGAATTGCATAAAAATATGTCATTTATTTGTATTTATATTGCTGATTTTGAGATATTTGTTTATTTCCAATTTAAACTAATTTTACATAAATAAATTAAATTTCCTACTAGTTAGGCAATTAAATAAGCATGCGTTTATAAATAAAAATTGCTTTAAAATTCACTGCATCATAATATTTTATTATTTTTTTCTAAACATTTTCCGTTCTCGAAATATTTAACAATACTCATTTATATTATATAAAAATATATTATAATCCATATTTATGATATATTTTCATATAAAAACAGTTAGATTAACAGAGGATATCAATGATAAATTTATTTCGATAAGCAAGAATTTACTGACTGCGATAAAATAATTAATCTTTTATACTTATCAATTTACATTTTACGCAAAACATGCGGAAATATATCTAAATGTTATTTTAATTACATCTACATATGTATATAATGTCCGGAAAGAAATAGATCATATGATAATGATATGTTACAAAATATTTATAACAAAATACAAGTTATAAAATAAAAATATCAATCTTATGCATTCTATCTATAATTTTAAAATGTTATTTATTAATTACTAAATTAAATGAACTACAACAAATTTTATATATAAAAAATTTATATATATATATCAGTGCCTTCCTTGAGAAAAATTTTAAGCTCAAATTAAAAACATGTAACAGTGATAAGTCGTTTTTTATTGAAACCCTTACTACTAATATTTTTTCCTAGCAAACGTATATGTGTGAGTATATCTATCTATCAATATATATATATATATATATATATATATATATATATATATATATATATATATATATATATATATATATATATATATATATGTATTAGTTACTAAGAAATGAATGAAAATTAGAATTTGGAACTAAAAATAAATGAAAATAATGTACACAATAAGAAGAAAATGCATTTGTAATTAAAATAAATATATTATTTTTGTATGAGCGACAACAGTAAAGTAATAAACATAAATTTAATTTAAAAAATTAATACAAAATTATTATATTACACATATATATATATATATATATATATATATATATATATATATATATATATATATATATATATATATATCAAGTCTCCTTGAAATTATTTCTACAATATTTACAACCATATTTTTCATATCTAAGATCAATGCACTGAACAACTTTCCAAACTAGATCAACGCATAAATCGTTTAGTTTTCTAGTTTGTAATTATTAAAAAATATCATACATTAAAATACAACGATATATAAACACAAGACTGCATTATTTAACCTTGACATACTTAAAATATATTCCAACCTGTACATAGATTTTTGAAACACTTAAAAATAATTTAATATATAGATATACGTGTTTAAAATATATATTGTTATATTTAATGTTTCAATCATATATTTTATTCGTTTATATACAAAGATTGTAAACATACAAATGAATTTTTAAAATCTTATTGCAGATACTTCTAACAAACATAATAAAACTATATTAAATATGATTGAGTTCTTTAAATTAACTGCATTCGCCAGAGAACAAACATGGAAAACTATGAGTAAAGGACAGTTTCATAAAAAAAAATCAGTGAACTAAAAATGAATAGACAACTAAAAACAACCATTAGGCTTCTAACAATACACTACACTGTTAAGAAGAACTTACAAACAATAGGTATATAACAGAATTATGTTGTGAAGAGCCTGTTAACAGAAACCAAAAATCATATGAAAAATATGGTGCAATTATGTTTTAACTCGCAGGAGAAAGTATTTACGGGAAAACTACCTTAGAATTGAAAGACATCCACAAATCTGTACCGTTACCTGGGTAACAAAAATATGACAAAGCAGGTAAATTGACGGAGCGTATAATAAACCTTTCAGTGGATTTAGAGCCACAGCAAATGAATCAGAAGAAAAAAGTTCTTTAAACGATGTTTACATATTTCTTAAATGTTACATTTTTTGGTATATGAATATATTTTGTATATAATCTTATGTTCGTAAATTATTTAAAGGAGAGATATAGTATTCAATTACATTTATGTAAATATATAAAATTAATTTTACAAATTATTTTCATCAACAATTTAACTAATTTTAACACAAATGAATTTTTATCCCCAACACTACAATATGCTATAAAATATTCAATAATCACTTATTGTTCATTTTGTTGTTTATAACAATAATAGGCTAATGGGCATTTCGATGGCGATGCCCTTATCGTGAGAATCTTTTTGTTATTTTTAAAAAAGGCACTGATGAAACAACAAAGTGAACAATAAGTGATTTTTGAACACTTTACAACATATTGTAGTGTTGGGGATGAAAATTAATTTGTGTTAAAGTGAATTTATCACAGTTTCAAAACAAACATTAATTAATTTTATTCGTAGAAAATACATACATTTCTTAATAATAAAATGATGGTTTAACATTAACATTTATCTGTAAATATATTTAAAAACATGTGTAATGTGTGTGCTTATATGTGTGTGTTTATGTATGTGTGTGTGTGTACGTGCGCACGTGTTTTAATTATATTGGGTTCATAAAATAAATCATATTTACAGATCTTTTCGAATGTTCTCGTTTCTACAATCAGTTATAGTTGTTTTGTTGTATTTTTGATTGGATGTCCGTAAAAAAAATCTCCCCAGCAGTTAAATTACAGAATTGGTTGACTCCGCAACTATGCAATAGGTTAGAATTATCACGTGGTATAAAAACCACTTGTTTAATTCAATCCCTATGCTCTCTGCTTACATTCGTGGCTATACAACTCGCTACTATACTTAAGTTCACTCCGAAACTTTGTTCGGCGAAACTATTTAATTTTTTATTACGCACAAAAGAGTGTTATAGAAAAAATATTATGGCAAATTACCATAAACCTGAATCTAAAGCTATTCAAGAACTAAAAGATATTGCTAATAAACTTCGAATACATTCAATTACATCAACTCAAGCATCGAAATCAGGGTATGTAACATAGATGTTTTATTGAGACAACTTTTTAATAACATTACTTAGATTAAAATAATATTCTATAACTCTTACTATTAAAAATATTCAAACTTAGTATATTTTTAATAGTATATAATAATCCATTTATTCACTCTTAAGTCTTATGTATAAACTGGCTTACCCTGCTAGTACGCTTATTATTTTATAAAAATTATATTCAATAAGATAAATAAATTTGAAAAGTTGTAAGTCGTAAATGTAAAATATTAAAAATTGTTTCTAATGATTTATGAATTTATAATGTAAAATTCACACAAGATTTTATTTAGGATAATTGTTTTTCATTAATGTTTTTCCATTGTAATTGTTATTATTATTAATATATATTGATATCAGCTAGTAACAATTAAAAATATTTTATGATTGCAACAGGAATCATTAATAAGCATGACTATTCATAATTCATTTAATTTTAATATTGAAAGAATCACCTGTTATAATAACACTTGTTAGAAAATTTTCATACATGTTGTAGTCCTATATATTTTCATTGAAAAATGTTTGAAATTTATAAATATTAATAAAAATAGTAATCTTATTAACAAAAACCTATTTTTAGTTATTGCAATTAGATATTTTGTCCTTTGATTGACCTTCAGTGATAAGTATATAAACTGTTCAAACATATTAAAGATATTTCATATTTTTACATTTTAATTAATCTAATTTAAAATATAATAAAGGAATTCGTTTTTAAAGTAAATTGACTAAATAAATCAATTTTTTATAGGAGGAACCATATTTATGCACAAAAAGAATATAGTTTAGTTTTTACTGTTTTTAGTAATTCTCAGACAGTATAAAAAATTTGCCAAACAAATTATATTTTATCTTGATAGAAATTTTTAAGATTTTTTTAATGCCATTCCACATTTTATTATACTAATAGTTTTTTTTTTTTTTATATATATTTAAGTATTTCTGAGCAAAGTATATTTTATATGCTAAATACAATTTTAGCCATCCTACATCATGTGCTTCTATTGCGGAACTTATGTCTGTATTATTCTTCCATACAATGCGTTACAAAGTTTCATCACCGAGAGACCCTTCAAGCGATCGTTTCATTTTATCAAAAGGTCACGCTGCTCCGATTCTGTATGCTGCATGGGCTGAAGCAGGCCTTTTTCCTGCAGATGACTTACAGAATTTACGTAAATTTAATTCAGATCTGGAAGGACACCCGACACCGCGTCTTAGTTTTATAGATGTCGGAACCGGTTCTCTAGGTCAAGGACTAGCTGTAGCTTGTGGAATGGCTTATGTAGGAAAATATTTTGATAAAGCGAATTATAGAGTGTATAGTATTGTCGGTGATGGTGAAAGTGCAGAAGGTTCTATTTGGGAATCTTTACATTTTGCAAGTCACTATGGTTTAAATAATTTGTGTGTTATTTTTGATATCAATCGTCTTGGACAATCTGAACCGACTTCTTTACAACACCAAATGGATGTCTACCGCAAACGTTTAGAAGCGTTCGGATTTAATGCAATTGTTATCGATGGACATAATGTTGAAGAAATATGTAAAGCATTTCATGTCGCATCAGTAACTAATGATAGACCTACTGCTCTTTTAGCAAAAACTTACAAAGGAAAAAATTTCCCTGATATTGAAGATAAAGAAAATTGGCATGGTAAACCGCTTGGTTCAGAATCTGATAGAGTTGTAAAGGTAATTTGATTTTATTTTTTCTATCATAAAATGTTATGTTCGTATTTATAATAAAAAATACTATCTTTTAATTCTTTTTTTAGCATTTAACAAATGTCATTAAAAATAATGGACCTTTACAAATACATCCCCAAAAACCGATTGTCGATGATTGTGGTGTAGTAAATATAAAAAATATTAAATTATCCTCTCCTCCTGCATATAAGAAAGATGATTTAGTAGCAACTCGATTTGCTTATGGAACAGCTCTTATGAAATTAGCTCAAAACAATGACAGAGTTATAGCTTTGGACGGGGATACTAAAAATTCTACATATTCAGAACGAATTAAAAAAGTCGATCCTAATAGATACATAGAGTGTTTTATCGCCGAGCAGAATTTAGTCGGCGTAGCAATCGGAGCTACCTGTAGAGATCGTAGTGTAGCGTTCGTATCTACGTTTGCGACGTTTTTTACACGTGCTTTTGATCAAATACGTATGGGTGCTATCTCTCAGACTAACGTTAACTTTGTCGGTTCTCACTGTGGCGTAAGCATCGGTGAAGACGGACCAAGCCAGATGGGTTTGGAAGACATAGCCCTGTTTCGTTCGATTCCAGGATGTAGTGTCTTTTACCCTAGTGATGCTGTTAGTTGTGAAAGAGCTATAGAGCTTGCAGCTAACAAAAAAGGGATATGTTTCATCCGTACATCACGTCCAAATACAGCAATACTTTATAGTAATGAAGAAGAATTCTGTATTGGAAAGGCTAAAGTAGTGAAAAAATCTCAGAATGATAAAGCACTTGTTATTGGTGCAGGTGTTACTTTGCATGAAGCTTTAACTGCTGCTAATGTCCTTGCAGCCGAAGGAATTAATATTCGTGTTCTTGACCCTTTCACAATTAAACCTATTGATGCTGAAACTATAATCAACAATGCTCGGGAATGTGGAGGAAGAATAATTACAGTTGAAGATCATTATGCTGAAGGTAATATCTCATATTGAAAAAATCTTGTTTCTGTTACATTTGTATAAATACTTAATGAACAAATCTTATAGGTGGATTAGGAGAAGCTGTTCTATCAAGTGTTGCTTCTGAAAGGGACATTATTGTGAAAATGCTTGCTGTGCAATCAGTGCCACGATCAGGACCCCCATCAGTACTTCTAGATGCATTTGGAATTTCTTCTGTCCACATTGTTAATGCCGTCGTAAATTTTATAAAACTCTAATGTGATATATATCATTCCTTTCTAAAATATGTGCATATTGCGAACAGAACATTCCATAAAATTCCATTTTTGTATTTGTTGGTTGTAAGGTTTATATAGAATCATGAAATGTCATTCCAGTTTATTATTCATAATAAATAAATCTTTAGAATTATACAATTGTTATTTGATTTCTTTAATTGTATTTTATATGAACTAAATGCCTATAACTGACATTTTTTTCACTAGTGACTTGTATTATGTCTTATTTCATTCAAACTTTCATACCCAGCTTATCCAAGTTCAGTAATGTTAAGTTTATTGAAAAATGTTTTTTAGATTCAGTGTATAATATTCACATAGTATTAAAAGTAATTAATAGTCTCTTCCTGAAAAATTGAGAATATATTTTTGTTTCATTTAAAAGGGTAAACAATGACCATAAACAAAGGCATTCATATAATATAAGCACATACTGAAAAGTATTCCTTTATTACAAAAATGATATAAAATTGTTTATTTAAAACATGTGATTGCAACTAAATTTATATTTAAATAATTAAAAATGAATCTTTCAGTATGCTGAAGACAACTTTTTAATCATGACTAATATTGAGTTAGTTGTCCTCAACACACCAATATGTATCCAACTTGCATAATTGCAATAAATAAAAAACATGACAGGCCAAAATTGGTCTTACATTTTTACATTGTCTTTTTCTTGGTTAAAAACTTCATAATAAATGGTCGTTTACTAATCACTAAATGATTAGCTTTCGATATGTCCTGTTTCTCACATACACACATCTAGATATTAGTTTTTTGGTTTATTCTACATATAACACCACAATGCACCAATAAAAGTATTTTCAATAGGATATGACAATAAAAGGATGCACAATAAAATCAGTGTTTTTTTCAATAGTAGTTTCCTAGTTTTTTTCATACTCAAGAATGTTTATTATTCAATTATTTCAAACTGAAGTTTATAGGTTGCCAACTATAAAGGAATGTGTTGTACACATAAATGCATACATATGCACATACACACATCATACACAAATATACATATCAACATTAAAATTATTACTAAAATATTAAATGTGCTATTTTCTCCAGGTACTTGTTTTCATAAAATAATTTGCTAAAATAAATTAACATTTTTTTTACGGATATTGGTTCTTAACTTTATTATTTTAAAAAAGTATTTCATTATGTTATGGTTGAATACTGAAATAAAGCACTGAAAGCATTTTTAAAGGCCAATTAAACAAGTTTTATAAACTTATGGACACACATACCCACAAATAATTTATATAAATTTCATTATTTATAAAATTGCACTTCCATAAAACTTTTATTATTATTCCAATACACTAGTGATGCCAC
This sequence comes from Neoneuromus ignobilis, assembly GCA_029203775.1. NCBI lineage: Eukaryota > Metazoa > Arthropoda > Insecta > Megaloptera > Corydalidae > Neoneuromus > Neoneuromus ignobilis. The sequence goes on from CP092097.1 coordinate 7,428,864, forward strand.
ATTATCAGCTTACTGAAATAAAAATTAGGTCTTTAATAAAATTATGGACCTTTCATTTTTAAATAGAATGCTAAATAAATAAATACATAAATAAAACGCCATAAAAATATTAATTTAAATTTAAAAAATAAACTATAACAGACAATTATCACGTACAAAAATTATATTGTAATAATTATTAATAAATAATATTAAAATAAAATCAATATGTGTATACAGTTGGCAACCTTCACTAAGAACACTGAACACAAGTGTTTTCAGATTGACTGTACTTCACTATTTGATGCCAGGAACATCTACAACAGAGTAAAGACTTGTAGTATCATGACTACTAGAGCCGCCTCCAAATGCCGAGCCAAAAAGGCGCGGCGTAGCTGAATGTTATGTATCTCGTTCAATTTCAATAGTTATTTCATCCAATGTAGCATAAATTGTTCGGAAACTAGGCCGATCCGATGGTTTACGTGCCCAACATCTTCTCATCAATTCATAAACAGCAGGCGGTGTATCATCAGGTCTAGCTAACATATTTCCTTCTTTTACAAATTTAACTACTTCTTCATGAGTCATTCCATAATATGGTTGAAGAGCAAATGAAAATATTTCCCATAAACAAACAGCAAATGCCCATATATCTGATTCTAATGTATATTTATTATACAAAATACTTTCAAGTGGCATCCAACGTACTGGGATGGCATCTTGTTCATCACCTTTATAATAATCCTGTGGTAGTAAAATCAAAAATTGTATAAAAAATAAAGTGAACAAATGTATTCTTAACACCCTAATAATAACAATTTTAACTAACTTGAAGGTAAATTTTTTGAGATAATCCAAAATCAGCAATTTTAACAACCATATTATCATCAATTAGACAATTTCTTGTAGCCAAGTCACGATGTACAAATTTTCGGTCAGAAAGATAAACCATACCGGCTGCAACTTGTTTAGCTATATTTAGTTGATCACGATGTGAAAGATGAGGTTCACGCCATCTTCCATCTCCACCTGGTATAACTCCTCGAGTTGTATACTGATTTGGTGAACATGATCTGAACAAGATGTATATATTTAAAAAAAAATTATAAAATAACTGTAAACATAAAGCTAACCGTAAAAATTCATTTAGATCACCACGGCCCATATACTCAAACAATAAGCACATAGGTCTTCCTACTGCACAGACCCCTAGTAATTTTACAATATTAGGATGATCAAACTCTGCCAAAAGACATGCTTCTCGTTCAAAATCTACTTGAAGATCCTATAAAGACAGATAAAAAAATAAAAATATATAAATATCTCAAAATTTTTTAATATCATTTACCTGTGATGCTTCATCTTTAAGCATTTTTACAGCTACCATAGTAAATTCCTCACCAGGAACGAGACCAGGTGCTTTAGCTTGAAATACACGTCCAAATGCACCTTGGCCCAAATCTCGTATATATATAATATCATTTCTAGGAAATTCTAATTTTTCTAACTTTGGATTTAATTGAACACCGGTACTAAAAAAAATAAAAATTGTATGTGTATATATATATTTATGCATACATACACAAGAAAACAGTTCAGTAATTTAATATTTCAGTAAAATGTATACTACATATTTACCTATGATATGCCATATTACTGGGTAGTTTATCTAAATCAATACTAACACGTCGGTTATCACGTGTATTTGCTAGTCCGTAACCAGCACGTGGTCCTCTAGCTCGTAAACGTCTACATACCAAAGCCAATAACAATGTTATTACAATTATAGAAAATGCGGCACCTGCTAAACATAGTACTAAAACAGGAGTCCATAATGTTTCCATGCGCACTACATCCTGAACATTAATAGCATCCTCAGAACCAGTTACATTATCTAAAACATATTTTTTTAATAATAATTAATTTAAAAAAAGTTACCTATTATCTATGATTCTCACCACAAACTGGAATATCACAATGTTCCCATCGGACTGTTGGATCTGTTGTGTAACACCAAGGTACATGTTCTTCACCTCCAGCATTCCTACAATAATTTTCAGAATTCTGTATTTCAGGAAAAACGAATGGTGGCCGATAGTGAGAGTGAGGTTCTTGCAAATCCCATCTTTGGCAAGCTAATCCAAATTTAGTCACATTCACTTTTCCTATTAATAAATTATTAATATAAATAAATTATTAATAAATCTAACCTATTCTATGAATATTGAAAAAACAAATATTTGTTTAAATATTAACATTTTTTTAAGAAAAAAATTAAAGATTCATAACTACTTTCAATATTACCTTGATAAAATCTGCCACGCCCACGAATACAATCCTTTGTTATTTGGTCCGGTTTCATTTCAGTCAATCTGGCATGAGAACAAGTCGGTGTACGACTACTAGCATTATAATGAGGAAGAACATCACAATCAGGAAGTTGAAAATGACCTCGTGATTTGAAATAAATATTACGCTGCTTATTATCTTCTATTAACGCCCATTCGTTATAACAAAACTGTTGTTTCACAGCAATACAATCCTGATAGCATAACGGTAGTCCTCTTGTATAATCACATTGAGGAAAAGCGTATGTACATAACAATTTCTGAAAAAATAAATCACTATTACACTTATTATTTAAAATATAGATAACAATTTATTTTTGTAAATAATATTGAAAAAAAAATTATCAACTATTATAAACATATTTTAATAAAATTACAGTCAAAAATTAACCACATTTTTTTATTGATACAATAGTTGTTTTTATTTTTGCCTCACTACTATATAATAATTATTAAAACAAAAATAGTTTAGTAATTGTAAACTTGTTACATACTTCAGCTGCACTACGACATGGATCTTTTAATGCGCGCACCATTTCTTCCCACAAACCTGTAGTTATTTCTTCATTCAGAACACCTCCAGTCGAGCCATATGACATATTAAACCAAACCAAACGAGTACTGTTCACATATTTTTTACATATCTATAAATAAAATAAATTGTATCTGTCAATGTCACTGCTGTTTTAAAATAATTTAACTATAAAACATACTTTTCCAACATAGGGGGCACAATATCCCATTGTTGGTGACGACACTTCTGATTCCATTGTATCTGTCAAATTATTTTTATTAATTTCACTTTCAGCTCGTACTAAAGTAGACAGTGCAATTGTCACAATGATACATAAATCCATGTTTTTTTTTATCAATATGATTAGTACTTGGATTACATTAGTTTAAATCATTTTGTGTAATTCTGAAAATGTAATATGAAAAATGATAACAATAAAATTAAAATGTAACAATGTGCATAGCAATTAGAAAGCATAAAACAAATTTTATACACACACATACCAAATATATTCATCAATTTTCACCTCTGCAAATAATATATTAGTAAAATATCAGAATCATAAAAATTCTATTAATAAAAACATAACAAAATTGAAATTTTACACATCTTTGCCATTCCGTCAATTACATTTCAATAAAACTTAAACTAAACGTATTTGTTTTATTATTATATACATTTGGTAAAATTTTATATTTTAAGTAAGTTGCATTTTTACATTGGCGATAACGTTTTATGTAAAAAAAAAATATTATACACGAAACTTATTTATTTCTTTGGACATACCCTACCGCCATAAGCGTACATACAGTGCTTTTTGTCATAGATTACTAAAAGGGAGTCGGTAATAAAGTAAACCTAAAAAAATATATAAATTATAAGTAATTAACATTATTTCTGATTGCAATCAATTTCTTGATAAATGTTTTGCCATAATTTTCAAATTATTTTATTTTCAGTTATAACCAAAACATTATACATATATATATATATATATATATATATATATATATATATATATATATATATATATATATATATATATATATATACATACATACATACACATACACATCCATACATACAAACATATATATATGTGCACACATATATCAATATGTATCGTATGATTCTAAAAGAATAGAACCAATGATAAATCATATGTATAATAGGGGAAAAAGTGAAATCTTATTGGTTCCAGACTTTTGAGACGTCTCTGTGTGTATGTTGTTGTGTGTGTGTGTGTATGTATGTAGACACACACACACACACACACACACACACACACATATATATATATATATATATATATATATATATATATATATATATATATATACATACACACACACACACATATACATCAGGGGGCTCTTCCCCCTGCTCGTTATACACGCCAACCACCGGGGGCTATGCTCTCATTCGCTATAGTCGCTCCCTGCGAGTAACTCTGCCCCCGCTCAATTCACTGACTCAACCCATGATACTTGCAATCGTGAATGACCATGAATTATGTTTATTTGTAATCATTAAAGTTCAGAAGCAATCGTTTACGATCTAAGTATGATATTAATTTTGCGATGGAATTTATATATATATATATATATACGAGGGTCATTTGATAAGTATGGTAAAAAAGTAAAAAAAACTAAATTGAAAAATTTAATTAATTTATTAAATTAAACAATAAATAAATTTACCATAATTATCAAACGACCCTCGTATATATATATATATATATATATATATATATATATATATATATATATATATATATATATATATATATATATATATATCACTTGATATAGAATTTATATCAGAAATTTTATAAGAAATCTAATTATTTTTTATATATTAATTTAAAATAATGTTCTAAAGAAATAAAGAAACAATATGTTTTTTTTAGATATAGGTATATCTAAACAAATTTTATCACACTGTTATTTATATTTATATATTACTTTTTTTATACAAATCGTTAAAATATTTATAAATAAATTTAATAAATTATTACACATATAATAATTATCTGTTATTATCGAAAATATAACGTATTGTAATTAAACAATTTATTAAAATATATATATATTAAAAAACTGCGAGTTTGTATTTTAACATTAAATGTAAAATTTGTAATTAGTCGTTGTGATAACCATAATGAATTGTAATCTACATAACAAATTATTTTTTTATTGAATAATTTAAAACTTTAATTTAAACTGGTGTTTAATATAAATTGAATATATCCTTCTTCAAAACTGTAGTTTAAGATTATCAAAAAGATTTTCTATATTTATATAAAAAAATAAAGAAAAAGAAGTTAAACGAGAACTTATTTATCGTATGAATGATTTTAATAAAATGTTTACTAATATTAAACTGTAACTTAGAAAATATCAAGTTTTATAAATTCATTGTTAAAAAAGTACAATAAATGAATTCATTAAAATGAATTAACTGAACGTATATACAACATATGGTGCTAACAGTAACGATACATAATATTGAGGTTCGTAAACATAAATTAAGATTAAATCATATAAAATATTCAAATTTTTTAGAATGAATATATTTTTGTCCGTATGTTTCGTTAGTGAATTTAATTAGTATTGGAAAGGATACACGCAAGTAAAATATAATTCATTTTTTTTTGTTGGTCGAGTTCGATATATGACTAAAAATTAATGGCAAAACAAGCAAATAATAAGAAATAAATGTTTAAATATTCGGATAACAGTTCCAAATTATTCCTCTAAATAATTTTCTAATAACAATTACCATGCTTGATGTTTATTTTTATTTATTAGTTGTAATTAAAAGATATTATTTAATCATATATATATATATATATATATATATATATATATATATATATATATATATATATATATATATATACACGAAGGTCGTTTGATAAGTATGGTAAAAAAGTAAGAAAAACTAAGTTGAAAAATTTAATTAAATTAAACAATAAATAAATTTACAATACTTATCAAACGACCTTCGTATAATGGTTGGTCATATAATAAAAAAGAATACTCTAGCTATGAACAATAGAAATTGTTGTTTGAGAATTCAGAGATGTAAAAAGGCCCAAAAAAGGCACATTGATGTTAAACACAAAAGAAAATTTATTAGGATGGAAAAGATGAGAGAGATTAAATCGCTAGAAGTGAAACATTTTGATAGTAGACTTCATATAGCAATGGGTAGAAAAAGGTTGATGAGAATGATATATATATATATATATATATATATATATATATATATATATATATATATATATATATATATATATATATATATATTAATAAAACATTTAATTTTTTTTATAAACTATCATATATTATGAAGAAATAAAAAATATTGACGATAATTAAAAAAAATCTAAGATTTCTACATTTATTAAATCAATTTAATGAACTTGAGACAATTTTAAAAGAACAAAAGTACATATAAACTTCGTTTAGCTCAGTTACATGATGTAAAAATAAGTAATTTTAAAAATACTGAATTATATTAAAGGAAAAATTATAAGTAAAATAAATCGTTTTCAATATGGTCTCATACACTTACTTGTAATTATGTATAAATAATTCTTATCAATTAAAAAAAATCATTATATATTTTATTACGAAAATCATATACCTGAAACATAAAATAAAATTAGGAAAATGATGTATGACAGAAAATAAAACTTTTTCTTCATTTGAGATATATGTATTGATTTATACATCTATAAATATAAAAAAATGTATATATATATATATATATATATATATATATATATATATAATACATAATATAAAAGTGGAAAAACTATACAATGAATGAAAGACTATTGGTAGCATATAATTGTAGATACTATAAATGGCAAGTTACATTAAATTTTAAAATCTTTTTATCATAGACGTTGACATGTAAATTAATTTAATTTAAGGGAAAAACAATATATTTATTTTAAATGACATCTAGACTCATTTAATTATTTATTTAATGCTATATAGTAAACAATTTAAATTATAATTTTACTAAAATTAACTAGAAACCAATTATAATCATATTAAATAATATTTATATTATTTTCCCCTTTTAGTCATCGTCTACAGATAAAGAATTAAAGATATTTCATTTTTATGTATAATTTCTTCACTTGAATTTTATTTTTTACATATGTGTATTTTATATATATATATATATATATATATATATATATATATATATATATATATATATATAAGAACGTATTTATATACTTTTCAATTTCTATATTTTTATATTCAGAATATGGAATACAAATTACACAAAAACAACATACAATATATTTTTTTAAATCAACATAATTAACTTGGTAATATATTTATTACTAAAGAAAACAAATTGGCATGATCCAATTTACAATGTAATTAATGAAGATCAATTGCAATTTGTTATATAGAATTATATTTATAATAAATTTTGAACTAAATCGTAAACTATACGTTGTTCAATCCAAGTTGCAGTAATCCCCATCGTTAAAAATTATAATAAAAACAAAACTAAACTATTAAAAAATACATTCGCATATAAATTGACTTGTCTTTATATGTTTTCTGATTTCATCTCTTCCTTCTGCTCTCTCTATATAAATATATATATATATATATATATATATATATATATATATATATATATATATATTATGTTTTTATATTAAAATATATTTGCAAGAGTATTGCGTACTTATAATCTATATATATATATATATATATATATATATATATATATATATATATATATATATATATATATATATATATATATACATATATAAAAATAAAAAAAATAATAATTAAATGTAATATATTATATACATTTATATATTTAGGAGTATAAAAAATAATTATTTGACACTTCGAGTGTATATGATTTAACATGTATAAATATTTCTGTTGCATACAACAACCGAATTCGTAGCTAGACTTATGCGTATCAAAACAAGTTGTATTATATAGGAATATAAAAGTTCTCATTTTTTACGTTTTTATTCTGAAAACAGAAACAAAATTGTTTAGGCCTGTGTTTGTTGTAACACAAACGAAATAACAGTTAAACATATTACAAAACAAGCCGCAGGTGCAAACACCAAACACATAAAAACTAGTATTATTAGAATAGTTTTGTGAAAGGATAAATTTAATAACAGATTTGCTTAACGAAACCTACATATAATTGATCGTTAATCAAACGTTACCTGTTTATTCCAATAATAAGATATATTATAGTTGTTTGAGTTTTATTTTGCAATTATTTTATTTTTTTTGCACAAAATTATGTTTTTATTTTTATACATTAATAGGAAAAATTTTCATTCGCTACTCGTTTAATAGCACATTTTTAGTCTATATTATTCTTTATTAAATTCAGTACATTTAATGTTGTGAATTCGGTTATTGCGAAATTTAAGTCCAATTTTACAGTGATATCTTCGTAATTTACCAACTCATACATTAACTAATAATTTTTTTCTTGTTAAATCATATATTCATTTTTATTTTTTATCATCCTTCGTAATATATATATATATATATATATATATATATATATATATATATATATATATATATATATACAATATTTATACTAGAATTAAGAATTGTATTCAGAGATCATTTGAAACAGGATTTTTGATGCCTTTGTATGGCAGATCACAGATTGCTTTGATGCATGGAAAAGTTGTGTACTTTTGTCGATCGAATCACATAATCATTTCTAAATTGTAAATATATTGAAAATGATATTATTTATGAGCAAATGTGTTCAACTAAATAGAAAGAATCCGTATCTTCATATTGCAATGAATTACAGACGAACGAAAATCACGTTGAACTGATCAAATATGCACATTTGTGAATGTATCGATCATGCAAACATCTACTCATCACCATGCTGAATATTATTTAAAAATTAACGACATCGCAATATTCGTTACTGGATTGTTGCGAGTCGTTTGGAAATATTTTAACGTTTTGAATGATAATTTCGTTAAATGACATATTCTAATATGCATGCATTTGTAAAGTCCTGCTTATACAAAGTCAATATTTACATTGCTATGTTAGAATATGATAGTATAGTTTGCAATGTGACTTAATACGTTATAAATAGAAAAATCCACAACTCCATATTCATAGCATAATTTTGTAAATATGAATATAAAAGAAATATATTTTATTTTACGTTATATCTTATCTATCATACCATTTTGGTTTTGTTCCTTTATCTAACCATAATATGCTAAATGTATATTTCTTATTATTTATTTAATATTAATTTATATATTTTTATTTGAGATCAATTACTTCTTTAAGTACGTTCGTTTTATAATTAAAAAATTATCGACATTTGGATAAAAAATATGTATATTTTTCTTAATATTTTTGTGCAATTGTCATGGAATATAATAATACAATTTGCATTTCTATTAAATCACAAATATACTTTTTATGTATAATTTTTGAGAACAATTCGTATGTCTTTTGACTTTTTTAAATAACATGTTCTCAATTCACAGATTCTTATTTCTTTTACAAGTTTTATTTATATAAAGCTTCATTTATTTTATATATACATATGTATATATATATATATATATATATATATATATATATATATATATATATATGTTTCTTTGCTCGCATTATCACTTTTATTAGTGTTTTAAAGCAATCATATTAATTACTCCTTTTCAATATATATTTGTATGTATATCTTTACTATATCTACCCGTACACGGTCATATTATTTAAGTTCCAAACATCAAAATATTATTTCAATTATTTAATTTATACGATAAAATTAATAACAAAATCGTATTAAGAAAATAAAAACCTCAATTATATCGTCACATATATTTTTTTAAAACAAAAATAGTATTCATTTACTAAATAATATTTTTTCAATAGAATAAAATATGTACAAAGTGCACGAAATATAATTTTACATATATATATATATATATATATATATATATATATATATATATATATATATATATATATATATGTAAAAGAAATTTACATCCATTTAAAATGTTTTTTTAATTATATTTAAGAAATCGTTACTTATATGTGATTGATGTTAATTGAGGTCCAAGAATATTCAAACTAAAAGTTAATCATAATTTACAAAAAGAAAAAGAAAAATCTACTTTAGTTATCTATATGTATAGTTTTAATATACTATGTAAATAAATTTTATTCCATATATTGAAGTTAAAGTATTTTCTAAATATATTATATTTTAAAAAGATAAAAAATCTTATTTATATATCTGCCGACATGCATAGTAAAGCACGAGATCAGTACTAAATACGATGTGGCACTTTGATTTCAAGCTATTTTATTGTATATTTTATTAATCGAGCAGATTTCCTAATCATTTGATAAACATATATGTACGATAAATACCAGTTACCGAGCTTTTGTAAAAACACACCATCCGGCTACAAGAACGACAGCTGTCCACATTGATCCAGAAAAGTTTGGTACAGGAAAAAATCCAGAAAAGAAACTATCGCTTGTGGAAGTCTGATCTCCGTATTGTTGTATCACTACTTTGGCACAAGTGCTTTTATTTTTTTCCTGTAACTAAAAACGTTTCTCTGGTTAAATTACAAAACTACTCAATTAAAACGCGTTCAGTACCTGAAATAAATCTGCGATTTTTCTTAAATTAATACCAATTTGAATCCAGTCTTGCTGTCTCTGAACGCTGTCACTATCTTGCATGTAATCTTCATTTCGGTAACTCTTTCTCTTTTTATATATTATCGGTTCAAAATTATCAATGTACATATCAGAAACCAATCGATTTCTATAATTGTTTGCCAGTCTTGTTGGTCTTATTACATCATCAATTGTGATTGTATCATCTATTAATAATTGATCTATTGTAGATGGTTTGTGAACATAATTTGGTGATATCTGTCTTTCAGTATGTGCGTTTGTTGTTGAAAATAGAAGATTTTCATCAATTTCTCTTGTACAACAGGTACAAGAATGATGAAGGGCGAAATGAGATGAATTCAACGTTGAGATACTGTTCGTTGTATTATTCAAACTAAACTGTTGATGAATGGAATTACGTGGACTACTGTTTGAACCTGAAAAATGTAAAACATAAATCGATTAAATAATTTAAATTACACACACATACACAAAACACACACACACACATATGTATATATATATATATATATATATATATATATATATATATATATATATATAAAGTAGCCTAAATGAGACTTAAAGGTTTAAAATACAATTAATTCCTTACTATCATTTATTATCCTTTACTATTCTTCAATCTTATTTGGCCCACCTATATATATATATATATATATATATATATATATATATGTATATATATATATATATATATATATAAATCTGTGTATATGTATTTATAAGTGTGCATGGTTATTTATTGACTATTCTAAATGACTCATGCAAACACGTGTGCAGAAGTCTTGTTAAAAGACAATGATTTACTTAGAAATACAACTTAGTAATTTACATTATGTTAGTACTAAAATTTTAAAATAAAACATAAGTTCAAATTTTAACTTAATTTTTTTTCTAAAACGTATGTACTAAATATTTTGTAATAATTATTTTCATAATAAATTAAATTTTTTATTAATGATATTAGTTTATTTAAAAATTCTTACAAATAATAAAAAGGACTCAGATACTTTCTTTAAAATTAACGAAGTTATCTTAAATTATATTTTTTTATCTTAGTATCAAATCATGTTTGAGCAGATATTAAAAAAATGTTTTGTTTAACTATGCCATTTATATAAAAATAACTATAATCGAAGTCATTAGACTAAATATAAAAATTCCATTTCGAAATCAATGGGGAATAAAATTACAGACACATTTTTATTTATTTATAGTAATAAATATTTATACAAAGTGGAATAAAATAATAATTTAGATATACTATATTCGTATTAAAATAATTAAATGTTTGAGAGCTATTCATTCCATGTTTCTAAGAAAGTATTAATAATTTTCTGTTACGAATTGTAATGAATATAATTCGAAAATACAAACTGTAAACAAATATCAACCATTCCTTGTTAAATATACACAATCAATATTCGTTAACCGCAATTTTTTAATATTATTTAAATAAAGGGCAATAAATAACGACTATTACGTGTCTGGTGCATGATTATTGAACACACCTACACAAAGTCAAGATGCATATGCAAAATGCCACCTAACAATAGCTAAAGATTGTGACCTCAAGGTTAAGTTATTGCGCTTGCGTTTGCAGCTGTTGCAAACTTTTTTAGCATAAAAAGTACTCATTCGATTGTCTCGTGTAACTCTGATGTTGTAATAGCAATGAATTATAAAATTATTTATAAGAAACGCGTACATAAATATCATTTGAATCAAAACTCTGTCCATGTATAAAAACGACAATTAATTCGAATTATAATTAATATAACAAATATTTATATTCAATTAAAAAATAATATGTAATACTTTATTGTTTCTTGTTCACTAAATATTGGTGTTTACAAAATCTACATCTTTAAAAATAAAAATACTTCTAGTTCATAATAAGTATATATAAATAATTATAATAATAAATATCTACTATTTCTTTTTAATGTTGTACATACTAGAAATACAGTAATTATTTTCATAAATAACATTAGATTAATTACAATATTCATATATTTACCGATATTGACTATAATCAAAATGAAATAAAATTAGAGATATTTTATTATTTCTTATTCAGTAAACCGGATTTTACAAAATTTATTACTAAATATTAACAATTTTATAAGTATTTTATATACATAATATTTATACAAATGATATAAATGTTTTTTCTTGATTTTTGATATGTTTTGTTAGAATATCCAAATCGTAATTACGTTTATTTATAGTTTAATTATGTGTTAAACTGCACAAAGATCAAAAACGAGTTCTTATAATAATAAATTATTTCATTAGATAGCTACTGTTGTCTTCATAGGTCGTTTTCTAATATTATTTTAAAACAACCAATATAAGATAATGACAGACTCAGAAAAAAACGATAAATAAACTCGATCACAACTTGACATAATATTATAGTAATTGTGTTCATAAGAAATAATCCAAACAAGGATGAAAAATAAATGGTAGTTTGGTTGCTGTATATATACTTATGAGTGCTGAATCCCAAAGCCATAAAAAAGTATAATGACCCAAGAGGCGTCTATTGCGTCGATCAGGAGGCGCAGAGGTGAACCTTGTTCATATACTAGTTGTTAAGGGACGGAGTGGGTACAGGAGGGAACGTGCCTGATACTCCGGTGTTATCCGCCCATACGCATGGCCATTCAAATGGCTGACTGCCAGAGCATAGCCGGAGTCAAATAGTGCCAAGTCAAGCTAGCTTTAGCTGCCAACTAAACAGAGCCCATTCGCATTATAAACAGATGCACATACACACACAAATGCATGTATAGCTTCTCCCAGTCCATTGACCACCTGGCCGACTACTGTATTACGACTACGTATTATATGTTTACACTTGCATCGTTTCGATTTATAATTTCGTGTAGATATTTATCTCGAGCTATTTTTAAAACCACTGCTTAGTATACCATACAAGATATACGCCAGATTAGATGATGGTACTATCTCATCTCAGAAATTTTAGAATTATCTTTGAGATATGTTTTTCATTTCTGAACATTTTTCATTGTGTAGTTATAGCAGATTAATAAAATAAATACATTAGGCAACTAATGTTGTCGATATTTTTTACATGATTGAAAATATTAAATACATTGATTTTAATATGCCACAAATGTAAATAAATAAATAAGTATAAATCGACCTAGACTTTTCTATGACAAACTTTTAAAATAGTATAGTATGAGAGTATCGATTCATTGTTTTTGTTCATGTGAATTTTACTACAATAATAATTGAAATTGTAATTTCAAAATTATGAAAAAACAAATTGATAAAGTTCAATTTTTCATATAGTTGCACGTATCGTATTTCAAAACAGATAATATGAATTTAAAAAATTAGTAAGTAATATTTAATAGTTTGCAGTTTCATCTAATGAACTGTTAAATTCGCACCACACAAAAAGTACCATATGTGAAATAAAAGCATTTTTAGTGTAGATCTGATTTTAATCACATGCATAAATCCCCCAACGGAAATTACTACAAGAACATATGTTATTGTTGCAAGCATTCGTTTATTACTAAATATTTTAATTTGTTCAATAAATTGATTTGATTTCTATTTTTGTTTATATCTGTTTGTTTTGTGTTTTGAGTAATGATTATTTAATTTATTATATATTAACAATTATATATATATATAAATATTACCTTAAGAGTACTTTTAATATATTTTTCAAAGGATAACTATATAAATTGAATGACTTACGAATAGTTTTGTAAATCGCTATACACATAAAGAAATATATTTAAAAAATATATTACTGAAAAATAAAGTAATGATTTACATTTCATTCTAAGAAGAGAACGTTATTTTATTATTTCCATTAATGAATAATCAAATTATAAAATATATTTTCATAAATTAAAAAATAATACGAAATGTGACAATAAAATTTTGCACTGTGGCTAATTCGCTTTTAATGCGAGAATCATTATCACACCTGCGCTCAAAGAAGATAACTTTTGGGAAATTCGTTTTAATATATATATATATATATATATATATATATATATATATATATATATATATATGCAGGTCATTAGACGAATGACCCAACAGTTACACTGAATAAATCAAATATAATAGTTGCGTTACAAGTTTGGTTAATCTAAACATACAAGCACGTATCGTATTTAAAATACAGTAGCAAAACTATGATTTACTACACAGATAAACAGCACAAGCATGAGTTTTTGTCTTACACACATTATGTATGTATATAAACATTATTATTTGTTTTCTTTTTTATGAACAAATAAATACATGGTTGTATTATTTATTCCGAATTAGTTTCAATACAATCAAATAAATAATCAACTCCTTACAATGTGGTCACATAGTATCATCATTAACTCATTTAATTCAAAATACGTAGTTTGTTGATAAATAAATAGAACAATGTTTATATTTATCTAAATCAGTATTGAAAATGCAATAAAACTACTCAACAGAATATATATATATATATATATATATATATATATATATATATATATATATATATATATATATATGTATATGAGTGTGTGTGTGTATATATGTATGTAAATTATTAACTAAAAATGATTAAGTCAGTGTGATAATTCACAACAAATCTATATTTAGAACATTAATACGCATTTTATCAATTATACACAATGAAAAAACTATATGAATAATTTTATTAATAGATTTTTTTATCAGATACCCTTCGCATCTATATTACATCAAAACAAAGATTTAATTCATCAATTATAATTATAATTAAGTGAAAGCATTTTTATTCAATTTATTTACTAATTAATAAAAAATAATTAAAACAAACTACATCATTATATTATTGGTATTTAATATTATATATACGAGGATCGTTTGATAAGTATAATCAATTTATTTATTGTTTAATTTAATTAAATTTTTCAATTTAATTTTTCTTACTTTTTTTACCATACTTATCAAACAACTCTCGTATGTATATATATATATATATATATATATATATATATATATAAAATTAATGATAGTAATATTTCAAGAATTTACTAAAATAACCACAAACAAAATATAAATTCTGAATAATCAAATAATTTAGCCAATTTTACTGTCTAGGAAAGATGACAAATACAGTACAAAAAATCAGTTTGGTTAAGTAAATTTTTACAATTGTATTGCACTTAACAAGCTGATATGTAGATAAAAAATCAGATAGAAATTTGGTTTAGATCAGAATCGATACTTAAAATAAGACTGCAAATATTTTTATTCATAATCATTTCGGTGATAGTTTATTATGAAAAGATGTATATATATATATATATATATATATATATATATCTATATACATCTTTTCATAATATATATATATATCAAAATAATATATATATATCAAAATTGATAAATTTTAACATATATTTTTTACGAATATAAATATTAAAGGACATTTAGTGATAAAGAACTGTTTCTTGGAAGTAAAATATTGAAGTAGATATAAATACAACACTAAAAGTTTCGAAACAGCTAATCGAGATTACAGTGGGTAAGAATAGTGTGTAGTTATTATTTTCCAAAACGTATTATTAGTTAACTTAACATGCTAGTCATACACACACATACATATATATATATATATATATATATATATATATATATATATATATATACTCGTATATATAAAGCTAGAACAAAAAACACAATGTGATGTTTCACTAAAACGAACCATTAAATTACTAATGTTTTATTAAACACGGAGGACTGAATGCAAAAATTAACAATAAAACAATGAAAAGGCACTACAACAAAATAAAAAGAATAATCATAAGAAATTTAATATACATATGACCAGAGTCGGATTTAGATGAAGAGAGGCCCTAGACTAATCCACTTGTGAGGTTCTTGAACCCCTTCCAATTTCCACACCCCATTTATTATATATCTTGGTAGGAAGCTCCTAGATTATGAGGCCCTAGGCTTTAATCTGCGAAGACTGTAGATAAATGTAGCACTGATGTAACCGTAAAGTCACAATCTTTAAAATAATTTATCGATAACGGGTAATGAGGTATAAAAACAAGATTTTAATTACCTATGATTTAATTTTAATGTAATAAATAATATTGTGGTTAGCCCATAAAATTTTTCACTGTTAAAGGGCACGATTATACTTGGGACCTTTTTAATTTGTCATACATATATATATATATATATATATATATATATATATATATATATATATATATATATATATTAATTCTTTAAAAACTTTCACATTCAAAACAGTATTTACTAAATACAAGTACATTAAATAGCATTTAAAAATATTCATATATTTACTTATTTTCATATTTTGATTAAAAATATTAAATAATATAAAATTATAAATATTTCTTAAAATGTTTAATATACTTTAAGAATAAAAAATAACGTCTGGTTAGATAGTATAAAAAAATTAAACATATTTAGTGTAGTTTTTCTTTATAACAATATAAATTAATTTGTATATATAATGCTATATTTTTTATTTATTTATTATAATTATTTGTATACTAACATTTAATTACTATATGTAATTCCTTTTAAAATATCAATAAAGATCGATCATATAGTCAATGAACGAGAAAAGAAACGATAGATATTGAAATATCACAAAATAAATTATTTACTGCATAAATATGACTGAATATTTTTTTTAATTTTCCTAAATGTTAAACACGTATAAAAAATAATAGTAAAACAATAATATCTTATTTGATTTTTCTAATCAAACAATATATGAATTAAATAATATTTTAACAGGGGTTTTACAAAGAATTTTTTTACAAGAATATTTTTTTAACGAATAAAAAAAATTCTTTAGTTATACTTACTTGGTGTATGAATCATTTCATCATGAGGCCTTCTTTGCAAAAGTATCTGATATAAAAGATTATAAAGATCAATCAACAATTGATCAAACTGTTGATTTGTCTCATCGGTTTGATTATTTGGAACATAAAATGGTATTGCCATTATAATAGTCTATCAATATTTTCAAACGAAATAAAATGTTTATTAACACTATAATAGTTTAAGATTTTTTTTATATTTAAAATAATATTATATATATATATATATATATATATATATATATATATATATATATATATATAATATGTGTGTATGTGTGTTGTGTGTATGTATATTAAATTGTTATATTACTCCTTAAGAATTTTTAGACATACATATTATTTAGTTATTATTTTAAAATTCAACTTGTTTTACAGGTAAACAATTCAATTTAAATTATAATACATTATATGCAATAATAAATACTAAAATTTCGTTTTCAAATTGGCCGAGTTCATTGTCTTTGTGCAAACTGTAAGCGAATTGTATATGTAGAAATAGCTTCGTTCATTTTTAAAACACCGGCAACACATATTGATTGATAAAATAAAATTGTATATGTACGTTCTATTTTAACAATGTGAACATAATTTTTAAAAAATAATAGTTATATTGTGTATGTATGTATGTATGTAAATATATATATATATATATATATATATATATATATATATATATATATGTATGTATATTACATAAAAAACGAAAATAAACCAATACGTTAAGGGTTATAACTTGTCTTAACATGCACAAAGAATGCACAAAGATTAGTATTAGAGATTCTTTGTTTTGTTGCTATTTTCGATCTATTGAAACAGAATGTTTTAATTGACGTTGATGATTAATTATAAATGTGTAATTATTTATTATAATTATTGCATTATTATATTATCTATATTTATAGTGAAAATATGAAATCTGTTTTGCACACAAAATTAATTTTCATTTTTTTTATATATATATATATATATATATATATATATATATATATATATATATATATATATATACGAAAGCTATGTTTGTAGACATAAATCGTACCCAGTACTAAATTTTACGAAGATATTTATATACATGCATATAATTGTTCGATAAAATTATTTTTATTAATAAGCACTATTTTTTAATAGATTTGTGTATAAAATTATTAAAGTCATGGTTTATCACTACAGTTTATATTATATTTTATATATCTATCTATATATATATACACAAAATATTAATTACGTGTATAAATATGGATATATTTTAAAAAGTTATCTTGTTTTTTGAACACCGTGTTTCAGACACTATGAACACATAATACGAGGGCAGTGTACAGTGAAAACGCACTGATATTATAATACATACACACGTTTACTATTTTCTACTCCAGCCAAACAAAACATTGGGCTGTAGTACTATGTAGTATTCTACTACTGGAGTTGAGAAGGGGCATGACACTGACACAAGCCACGCTGTATCGTCATCGATGCAACATCGGCTTGTGCATTTTGTTCAGAGTCGTACTTCGTCAAGAAAACTATTTCATCTATCGAGTCTATAACAATTCACTGACTTTTATCTTAAGAGTAATTGAATGTTTCAAAAATTATCAACGAGTATTTACTTTCCAAAACATTCTGTTGTACATCATAAAGAAATCTTAGATTTGAATAACTGTATTCTTCTTTAACATAAATAAATCATTGATCCTCAGACTACAAGATTTTATAAAAATGTTTAATAATAACTTAATATTCTCATTATTTGTTTACACATTTCAATGGTTATTCCATCATCACAAAACGTTTCATTATAAAAATGAACTAATTTAATAAGACAATAATCTGATGGTGATGACAGTCACAAAACTAACGCATGCAGATATTCAATTCATCTAGAACAGATCTCACAAATTGTTAACATTTTCGAGTACCGTCATAAGTAATAAATAAATCAATCCATGTCATCAAAAAAGGTCACAAATCTATGAAAAAGAACATGTTGCAAAGACAATAAATAAGGGAAAGCACTTCATGCTTGCAGACCAGTTGACGAAAAGAAAGATACAACCCCCAGTTGTAGATGGATTGAATAAGGACACAAAACACGAATTAGAATAGGTATATATTAAAAAGTTAGTCTAGATTTTAACAGAAAGGCTCTGATGATGATGGCATCGCCATCGAAATGCATCAGCCGATATAATTATAAATTATATAATTATAAAAAACAAGTGAACAATAAGTGATTATTGAACATTTTAAATTATTGTGATGTTGGGGTGAAAATTCATTAGTGGGTATTTGGGGTGTAAAGTCATTTAAATTACCAAATATAGTAAACAACAAATTATTATTGAAACCTTAAAGTCTTGTGATGCTGGAGTAATTAATTAATTTGTCTTAAAATGATTTTTTCGCAGTACCAAAATAAATGTTAAGTTTATTCCTCATTTGTCAAATGGAATATATTTAAAAATAATCTAACAATGATCCTAAACATACAACTAAGAATGAAAAAACTTTCATATAGATCACCTATTTTTTTCTTTATTTATATACATATATTGATATAAATACATTTGATTGAAATCTTTGTAAGAAATAAATAAATGATCGTTTTTAAATATCACACGGTTTCTTTAAAGTTGCTTTACTCAAAAAACAATCCTATTACACTCTATTCGATGAAGGATTTAGGACCAAAACTGACTGTACAGAAATATAAAAACAATTATCATTATACAATAATAACGATGGACATTAGAAGAAGACATGATATAAAGCTGATTAATATACAAGAAAATAAACAATTTAATTTTCATAAATTATAAGTTGTAAATGTATCTTTAATATAAATGATCACCCCAACTCTACAAGATATAAAAGTGTTCAATAACTACTTATTGTTCACTTTATTTGTTTATAAGCTGATGCGCATTTTAATGGCCATGTTATCATCATCAGAATGCTGTATTATAACATATCAAATAGATCTCTTAGATTTTACAATACAGTTCTCTAGCGATGATGACACAGTCATTGATATTAAAAAGATTTCACTGTTAACTTTATTCAAGTATATATGAGAAATGCCGATCCTGTTTCGAACAAAGAAGCATTTCAATGCACATCGATCGAATGCAATGTATATTGATCTCTTTCTAACCCGTTCCATCTGTACAGTCTTCAGCTCTCTTATAATGTATGTTTGATGGTAAAACATATTTAGCCATTGCTTTGTTCGAGACTCCCCTACAAAGCGTATAGGACACCGATTTTGTATATAATGTAACATAATAAAGAAGAATATAGTGTTCATATATACAATATAATAGATGATTGTGTCTTTGTCAGATGTATGGACATAAAGATTTTTTATTTGAGTTTTTTTTTTAGTTTTGTTTTTATTTAAACAGAGATTAATAAAAATACTGCATTATTTATGCGTATAGTAAATAAGCCTATCTCACTCATCTATATGTTCTAGATATAAAAAATTACAGGTTAGTTTCTAGAAAGTCGCAATATACAACACGAAATATTTTTTCATATCTAGAATATATTGATCAGCTTGTGGTTATACTTGAAATATTCTGGTCCAAAATAACACAAAAGACAAATGAGTTATATATAATTTTGATTCGTACTATAACGAAATATATTCAAAAATGTTTTGCATACATACACATATATTTACATATATATATCACTATTATCGTCAGCCTCTTTTTACCCATTGTTGGATGAAGGCCTTTCCCAAAATTTTCCACTTCGACCTATCTAATGCCTTTCTCTTTCAGTCCACATTTATATTATATATATATATATATATATATATATATATATATTTAAAACAAAGAGACTAATGAACAGATATGATGAAGATAATAAACATTTTATTGGAAATGTATGAAAAAGAGAAGCAAAATAAAATAATTTGAAATACTAGTATGATTATCGAAATGTACATTAACTAAAAAGGTGAACAATAGGCAATTAAACACTTTTATAAACTCGTATAGAACTAGAAAATTAATTATTTATTTATATAATATGCCAAATATATTTAATTCTCGACGTAGAATGTATAATACTTGCTTCAATCCTGTATATATGTACAAATGCATGTCTTGCAACTGCTTTTATATTTGTCTCTTCGTTTTGTGTGTTTTTTTTGTGAATGCTCTCTTCACTTGTACACCCTCCCGAAACGAAGTGTTACAAACCAGCATGACATTTCTGGCGTACAAAAGCCACGGTAATTATTTGTTATTATCCTTCTATTTATTTTACTTTTACGATTTCATGTTCAAGTAAGGTTTATAAATGCTTTGTTGTAATAGAAGTTATTGATATATGTTTGATATGATATTATATGTACACGTATTTAATATGTGATTGTTGATTAGTAAACGTTTGAATAAGGGTTTCACGAATGTTTTTGTCATTAAGGCACAAAGTACTAAAGAAAATTGTGAACAAATGACTAATTTTCCTTGCTACCTGTGAATTGGTTCATAATTATACTAAAAAAATATACCAAAATAAGTATAAACGAAATTAAATTTTAATTAATAATGTAATATATTTAAAAAAATCAAACGATTTAATCAAGTGATAAAATAAATTAATACATTTACGAAGTATAGATATTTTTGAGATACATTTACGAAGTATAGATATTTTTTTATTGCCATAATAAAAGCAGAATATATAAATAAGGTCATCAAAACAAAAAAATATATAAGTTAAATTTCAATTGATGGCATTAATAAAGAGACAAGTACACAGAATAATGAATATTAGCAGAAATTAAACATTATTTTAATGAAACACAAAATACTATCTCTACTATTATACTGCTAGTGTGTATATTTAATTGCATATAATATACACATCATAAATTTAATGTACACATCCATAAATACACTTATATATATATATATATATATAATCATTAGCGTCTTTCCATCCATTGCTGGACGGAGGTCTTTCTCTTATATTCCATACTTAGTAATTTTCTTAAGTCTCTGTCCCATTTACCTATGGGTTTCATCCTGAGCCTTTTTATATCACTAGGTTTGCAATCAATAATTTCTTTCCCTCTCTATGTGTATATATATATATATATATATATATATATATATATATATATATATATATATATATATTCTATATTAATAAATTTATAATAATAGTTAGTTATATTTAAATATGCATATGATTACTTAAAATCTTTAATAATTTATTAGTTATAAAGTATGGATATTTATAAAATAAATTACAAAAAAGAATATATAAGTAAATATTTCCACAACTAAAATTTAATATTCATTCGGGAAATTTCAAGAAAGGTAGACCAAGAATAACGTGTGTATCAGGTAATGTAGCACAGATAATTAAAAGAGGAAGATGGTTAAGACTGGGTAACATGAAAATTGGGAATGAAGAAATAATGATCAATCGTATAAATACAAATAAAATACAATGGTATAATTGGAATTAAAAAAATAAAATAATGCCGAATTATAGAAACATTTATTGATGTTTTATTTCATATTTATTAAAAGGTAACTGAAACTAATTTCATTTATAAATTTATTTTGTTACTTTTTTTATATTCAATTATAATTTAATCGTTTACATATTCAACATAGTAAATTTGAAAAATATCAGTTTATATATATATTTTTCAAACCCTAATGAACAAATATAACAATTTAATGTAGCTATGAAATAAACTGAAACAGTTCAATAATAAAATATTAATATTTCAATAATAAAATTATTTACAAACAGGTTATTAAAAAATATTTTTTTAAAAAAATATATGATTCATTTCATGTATTGAGCAATTCTTATTTCAAAATAGTAAAAGAGCGTTAACATTTATAAAAATTAATTTGTTATTTTTAACGCATCCTGACTTTTTTCATCATTTGTAAAACTTGTAAACTAGGAAACGGACACGTTGGATAAAATATATGACAGCCTGTTCCGTCAACATCGGCTATTAATTGGCCCATATGGGCAGCAAAATGATATTTTGATGTCACCTCGGCAGTTGTACTAATGCTGGTATCTCTAAAACAATATGTAATAATAAAATAATACAGGTTATGCAAATAAATTTGTTTATGATAAACATCAGCAAATCAAAATTTGTACTGTCACGCAATATAACTTTCCATTTCATAAAGATAAACATTTTATAATGCATACACCAAACATATTTCACTATACACACACTCACTAACAAATATATATATATATATATATATATATATATATATATATATATATATATATATATATATATACATACATACGTTTTACTTAATTCAATTAATTGATGAATATATAGGTTTTTGTTCTCGTTAATTGTTATTAAAACTATTTATCATTTGAAAGTAGTAATTAAATCGACTTTGTTATAAAGAAAACCCAGGCAATATTCGTTTATTATTATAAACGTATACATTTCGAGCTAAAAACATAATCCAGTATTTGTTCACACTTCACATAAATTGTTGTTAAGTCTAATTCAAACAACAAATTCCTAGTAAATATTTAATTAATAAATAGTATATACTTATTATTTACGATAGTTTTTGATTACAAAATACAGGAGAAAGTAAAAACAAGATATGTTAATTATATAGAAAATTGTTTAGTATGTCTGTCAACAGATAGATACATTAAAACTTTTACTTTTCGCTTTGATCGTCTTATTTCCTTTTATATTTTACTTAAATCATTCACATTAAATCATAACTGGTTTTTATAATAAACATTCGATAACGATTCAGTTCTGTTATAATAGTTTAAAATAAAATGCACAATAATTTCTCTTAACTAAAAATCTTTTTTAAAAAAAATTATTTATGAAATACTTTCATAAACTATAAGGAAACAAATTAAAAATTATAAAACTTATATATCAACTAAAGAAAAATTCTTAAATATATATATTACACATGTACGTATACGAAAATATTTTGAATATTCAATATACAAAAAATAAACAAGTTTGTTTTGTCCAATGATAAAGTTATCTGGTTTAAAAATATATAAATGAAATATTTAAATTAATTCAACATTGAAACACGTATGTTTATTATATTACGAGTAGGAAATCGAATGAATGTTGAATTTAAAATTCGAGTCATAATTTTACGAGTATATATCCTGAAGGTTATATATATATATATATATATATATATATATATATATATATATATATATATATATTTAATTGAAAAAAATTAAACAAAGACCATTAAATATATATAAATATAATTATTTAGGCAGAGTAATGTGCACAAAGATAATTTTTAAACAGATTAATTTTATTTTGTATTTGACAACTTTTTATAATATTTTTTAATCCAATCAAAGGTTTTACATTAATCGATTCAACAATACAATTACCTGTTTAATCCGGGTCATTTAACTAGTTTTTCAAGGCCTTATACATAACTTTAGACAACTGTATTTTTCAATAATATTTGCTATTGTATATAACTAACTGTTTAAAATAGATTACATATTTTTTCATTATTATAGAATTTAGACACATCACATTTCTCTTACTGTATATAGGTATACATTTTAATTGAAATAACTCGAACATCAAATAACATTCGAAATCAATTAAATCAAGTGTAATTTTTACTTATTACTAGTATAGTAACAGCTCAAGCAAGTAATTAGAATGGAATGTCTCAACATTGTACTTTTCACAACTTTTACGACTATCTAAGCATAAAAATCAGAATTAGTGAAGGTAGTTATTATTTTACATATATTTTATTATTTGTAATTTTTTCATTTATTTGGAAAAATATATACTATGAAATCAAAATAAATAATATTTTAATAGCATATATCACAGTAATATTTATAAAAGTTAGATAAAAAATACAATTTAGGAAAATCAATGGTACATTTTTATATTAATTTTATTAAAGATCTAACAGCTGACATAAATGTGTATTTTTTAAATGAAACAAAATATAATAAATATTGCTAATATTAAACATCTGGAATGATTCATTCGAATTTTATAGGTAAATTGCATTATCTTACTGATTTACAATTTAACTCATATCGATAAAAAATATTATAAACTCATGAAATTTAATCACATTTAAATATGGATTTTTCCTATGATAAAGCATTAACTGTACAACTACCCCAGAGAGAATTAAATACTTAATATACATACATGTTTAGATATGCAACATAGTATATAGATACACAAAATATATATTACCTATATACTTATTATAATTCACGTGTAATTAGATTATTTTTTATAAATTTTTACGAATAATAGATAAAATTTCTGCCTAATTATAAATAAAATTAAATTCCTAAATAAAAATATTTTATAAATTTAATTTTGGTATGTCAATTTCTAATTATTTCTTAAAATAATTTTTCATAAAGTCGGTAGTAAAAATAGATTATTCAATAAATATCTTACTTAATAAGCGACAACAAAGATTTCTCGGAATTTGTCAGTTTTTCCTTTTGAGATGTAGCATTCAATTCACATATAAGTTTAGGAAGACATGCATTCTTTATTGTCGACAATAATTTGACACGTGATGCTAAGGTACCTGAAAATAATTTGAAACTTGTAATCGAGTATTTAATCTAGAATTGTTCATAAATGTTTGTTTCAATAATTTAAATCTAAATTTTATATATAGAAACTAATTAATATATGCACATAACATATCGACATTTTAATTACATCTGATATTTTTTATAAGAACCTCAAATAATCACGTTTTTAATTGTTTTTGTTTTATAATTATAAAATTTTAAAAATATATTTAATGAATTTATTAGTTTAAAATAATAGTAAAATAATTATTCTGTTAATATCTATTTTTGTAATATAGCTATTTTAAATCTCTTTCGAAAAGAGGGAAATATAATCAAAATTCTATTCAAATTTTTAATCAGTCATAGTTTTATTGGTGACATTACTTGTTTAAAAATAATTATACAAAACAATTATAAATAAATTAAGAACAGATTATTCTATTTAAAGCAATTAGTCAATAAATTATTGTAAAAATATTAAAATAAAATTCTCATCATTGTTCTTTAAGAGGAAATTTTGATTTAATTAATTTTTATTAAACAATTTACGAGAGTCAATAAAATGTACTTTGTTAATAAAAGAAACACAGACTTTTTTTCACGTAGCACAAATGAAAAAAACTATTTTCAATCTGATTTCAATAAATTTGCGACATTAGATTATTTTTATTTGTTATTCTGATTGAAGTAAAACATAATATATCAACAAAAATCCATGTTGGAGATAATTTTGGAAATATTTGAGACACAGACCTAATTTTGTTAAATCAACTCCATCAATATCTGCTTCAATATCTAATACAGTCTTATCAGATGGAAAACCAGTTGGTTTTTGTCGCTTCGTATTTGATGATCCTAAATATTGTTCATGAAATTGTGAATTGCTCTCTGGTTCCTTACTTTTTTCATTATTATTATTATTATCGGTATTATCCGTTATATTCCCAGTCACTGATTGTATAAATTGTGAAAATAACGCCGAATAATCTCCAGTTACTAACAATAGTAACAATAATATCGCACAAAAACGTATTAATTGACTCGATTCCATCTTTACAAAATGTTTAAATAAAATCTTCTTTTTATATAACGTTTTTATCACAAAAACTTATTTTTATAGTTTTAAAATTATGCGTGTAGATATTTTAATTATTGTTGTTCATTTGATAACTAAATAAACTTAACAATTATTTATGTTTAAATATCACATTTTTTGTACATCCAAATATTGATATAAGCTCAAATCTTGTACACAACTACATTATTTCGAAAATATTTTAAAAATAGTTAATACTAAATAAAGATTTGTTTAACATCGTAATTAATTTTTGATGTTCATATTATTATCAAACAATTATTAAAATTATAAAAATTGTTGCAAACAAATTTTACTTTATTACTACGTTATTTCGAACTAAACATTTTATTCACACAAGAACATTAAGAATTAACAAGAAAACTAAATTTATATTTTACTTAAATACTTATTTATGTTTTTAAAATTATATTATTATACCAAACGAAAACAGAAGATAGAAATATTTGATTGTAAGGAAAACGATATGATCGATTTCACTTTATATGATGTTAGCCTTGGTATATTGAACATAACTGTTGGTTTTATAACAAAGACAGGTTTAGATTTACAAATAAGAAAATAATGTCTGCTTTCTGTTTTTATAATATGATTGTTTAATTTTCAATATGAGTTAAATAAAAATTTATTAAATAATATAAGATAGAATGAGCGTTTAAAATTAGTTTTCATTGCACTTTCTCTGTTCAATCATGTACATTAGTGGCCTTCTTGTAACCAAACCACAGGTGAAAAAAGTGTCATGGTATCCCCACACTGATCAAGTTACTTTCAGTTTCCATGGACAGTTGTTTAAATGTTAATTTCACTAAGCAAAATATATATGTACCTACGTATATATACACACATACACATTTGTAATTATTTAACAAAACGTACTTAAATAACTGTTTCACATATACATCCCCGTAATAACTTTAAATTATTTTTTTCTTATTGCTTAATACCACTCAAAAAAATATCTTTTTATGACTAATGGGACGTTTTTGCAAAAATATTTTTACTAAATATAAGTAAATAAAAACAATACTTGAAATCTTATGTATATAAATGCAAAGATTAGCAAACCCGACTTATCCATATGTCTACAATTTTTCAAACATTTAGAAATGCTTAAAAATTAAGATAATATACAATATTGATTTTATCGTTAAAATAATGAAGTTAAAATTGTTGTTTAAGAGTTTTTTTAAAGGTCAAATATATTTTTTTTAAATTAATAATTATTTTTTGCTATATAAATTATAATAAGGTATATTATTGCAAAGCTTGATGTAAGCCATATAATAATCTTCAAAGATTAAGCAAAAAAACTATTCACGAAATACAGCATCGGATATAAAATAAAACATAGCTGTTGCTGATAATTAGTTTAATTGTTTATCATTTGATTTTTTTTAAAAAAATATTGAAACAATTTACAGTAAAAATATTTTTTAATTCAGTATTTTAAATTATTCACCATTTTCGGTGTACATTTTTAAAACTTCATTCTGTCGATATTTTTTTTAAATATTTTATTGATATTTAATATTAAAACTGTAAATAATAAAATTTTATCATCATATTACTCACTTTTTTTAATGACAGATTACAAAAGATTAAATAGCGGATTTTTTTTAAAAAACATTAAATTAAAAATACATAATGAACTGAAAAATTATAAGCATTTCTTGGACTCTTAGAAAATCAACTAAATTATTACAAATATAAACATAATTTATTCGTCGCGATATTTTAAGAATTATTTATCAATTTGATTATGAAAGTTTTTCATTTTAAGTCTTTATATTAAAAGCATGATTACTATAGATTATAGACAATGGCTTAAAAGGGCGATCAACAATTAATTGTTATAAAAATTAAGGTTTGTTAACTTTACCAACACGATAAAATCATCAAACTTTCAGGTAATAAAATATGTTCCATATTTTCTTAAAAAAAAAAAAAATGAAACTTGAAACGGAAAAAATGTGTCAATAACATTCATATATGTGATAAAATAAACAGGAAAGTAAGGAAATTAAATATAAACATTTTTATATAAACTTTTACTAATACATTTATTAGAACTGAAAATATTATAAAACCTGTTGTTTTATTCTATTGTAATGTAATAAGATTATATTGTTTGTTAATAAGTTTTAACTGAAATCATTAATATATGAAGATTATTTTCTATAAAAAAATACTGTAAGTACAATTATCTCCCGACTTCGCTGTAAAAAGATACACAATATCCAGTCATTACCGAAAACAACATACTTGGAATATATATATAATATTAAATCTTAATTTCATTTTCGACAGAAAACTTAATTCTAAAAAAATAAAAAATATATCAAAATGTTATTAAAAACTGTTCTTTACAACAGATTCTAACAAACAAGAATCTTGTACTTATCCATTTGTTAAAAAATTCACGAAATATTAAAAAAAACAGCGAATTCATAGCGAAAATAATGAACGTGATAGGAACAATATATAGAAACAACAAGTAATTTTATAGTCAATATTGAAATGAATAATTGTTAAAAATTAACTGATATAAATATTTAATAGGAAACGATGTTTGAAAGGATAGTAACATTTAAACTGTTATTTCTTGCTTGAGACAATTTACTAGAAGTACAAACATTTTCAAACAAACTTTAAATTAATTAGGAAATTAAAAATATTTGAAAATATAAATGACAAGTTTATTACACAATGTAATTAAAATGGAAAATGATCAAAATACATACAAATATATAAAATATATCATTATGATGATTGTATATTAATAAGCTCATTATATTAATTAAACACAAATATCACACTTCTTATAGATATTGCATTAAAATATCTTTAATTAACTGTTTGTTGATTAAATACATACATAAAATACATTCTGTATCACATATCTGTGTATAGTTTATATTATCTTACATATGTTATTATATGAAAAATTCATTTACAATTAATTAAGCATATAAAAAAAACAATAAATAGTAAGTACAAGTTTTAAAATTTCTTTTTGCTTTTGTAATTTCCACTCTGAAGATTTTATTGCAGGGACACATATACATATAATCTATATTAATGAATATAATTGTTTAGATTACTTTTCATTATTATGTAAATCTAGCATTATTGGTCCATTCAAAAATTTCTAACAGAAACAGTTCAAAGTCTGAAATTTAAATGTTTAAATTTATGATTTCCTCATATAATAAAAACAAAATTTAATTAATATTAGTAACAATTTATCGCATTCTAAGACAAGAGAATAATTTAAATATATTTTAATTTGTATGTATAAAAAATACAAAAATATTTTCAAGACATTTAATGCAATTTATATTAACACTTCAACATTATGGCACATTTTAATTAATAATAGATTTAATTTTAATCATTTTGCATTTTAATATTATTTACATATTTAAAAATTTAAGAAGTGCGATAAATTAGTGAAGATCTTACATATGAAACAATTAAAAATGATACCGATTTATTTTTATTTCTTATTCATTTAATTGAGTACAACATTAAGTAGAAAATTACATGTTTCTGTTAAATATATGTTTCAATTTTTCAATCTTTGAAAATTAAAAATTCCAATTATTAAAAACATTATTTATGACATCAACATTTGCTTGTTATCTATCTGTTTACTGTTTACATATATTTATATATAAGATTTAATCACAAACATTATAAAATAATCATAGTGATTTCACACACAACACATGTATTTTTATGTGTATATATGTACGTATATACACATGCATATATGTGCTTAAAATATTCTGAATAATATTAAATCAAGAAATGATATAATTTCATAGTATATTACTAGTGATAATTAAATGATGAAAATCACAAAACATTTGTATACAATTAGAATACATTGAAGAAATTTAATATTAAAAATAACGTTTAAAATTAATTAGTGTTCAAATATTACATATATATATATAATGTAGTATCTGTATATTTCACATTAATGTATTATTTTAATACTGCAACACTTTAAAGAATAAATAAAATTCTTAAAATTTTATATATCTTCATTTTACTTTTTATTTACAATTTTTTTTAATGAAATATATTTTAATACTTTATATAAAGGCAATCAATTTTTACCATATATATATATATATATATATATATATATATATATATACACACACACACACACACACACATATTAAATACAAAAAGTTCATGACTTACAATTTCACACTTACTCATGCACTTTTAGATAACTGATCATCTCATAATACATACATACATACATGCATATATATATATATATATATATATATATATATATATATATATATATATATATATATATATATATATGTATGTATACATATATCTCCCAAAAAAAATTATTCATTGTTTTATTGTCTTGCAATGAATTTTCATAAACGATAAAATATCTTAAACAATATAAATGACAAATATTCTATGAAATAGAAATACATATTTGTTGACTTTGAAAACTTTTTTTATTTTTTTCTAAAATATATATTTTTGTATTTAAAAGTAATTATTTATGACATGTATGAAGTATATTTTTAAATATTTTATATAAACTGTTTCCAATTAAGATTATCATAAAAAAATAATATGTTCACATAATTATAAAAATAATTAATATTGTAAATTAGAATCCTTTTTTTTCAAAAAGGAGAAAAAACACGAACTTTACAACAAAAGTCATTTTTTGAACTATGTACACATTTGTATAATTATATTAGTAAACAAAATTTTTTAAAAATGCTAATAGATTAAATCATTTATTTGAATTATAAAAAATAAAATAATTAAATGAAAAAAAAACTCATTTTATTGCCACAGTCTTTTCTTTTCATCTCTTAAAACTTAATATGTTATTAAATGTTTTTTATTCAGTATCAATTATAAAATTAAAATGTAATGAGTATGTACACATGGCAATTATCATATTAATACCAAATAAACTGCACCTAAATGTAAATAGAATATAATTAACATACTACCTTTATTTTTTACTGTAGACATTTATTATAGGAAATAATACGTGATAAAATTAAAACGATGACAAGAATATATTTATCTACCTCCTTCTAAAATTAATCTGGATTCAACATTTTCTTAAGAAATTACTTATTCAGAAAAATGTGAATTTAAAAAAAAAACAATATGAATATGAAATAAAATTCAGTACATCTGACACGAATTCTTTTGATAAATTTGACTTTTTACTTACCTAAGTATAAATTTAAAGATAAAAAAATAAGCATATTATATATACATATATATATACATATATATATATATATATAAAAAAAAAAAAACTTGAAAAATGGAATTAATTACAAAAACTTTCTGAATTTTCTTATGAAAACAACACAATTTGTTTCAATTATAAGGTATATTAATAATGTATGTTTACTATAGCTAAATAAAACAATGAATTATCTACTTATAACTAATCTAAAGTCTCTTAAAATAGACTACTTTTAATTTTAATTTGTTCAAAAATATATCATTGCTAAATATAAAATTATTGGACTAATAGTTTTACTTTGTTTATGGCATACTAGTTAAATCCATCATAAATATCAAATTTATTATTACCCCATTATATGTGAGTTCACCGACGTATTTATTCGTGGAACTGGAGTTCGTAAGACAAGTGCACTTTCTGCAGATATTATAGGAAGCTGATTTTTACAATGATAATTTATAAGATGACTAACGTTTTCAAAATTTCTGTCTTTTGTCCGAACCTACAAATACTGGTATTAGTAAATAACTATCACATAAAACATAATAAGTGAAACTTGCCACTCCTTCTGGATCAATAAGTAGTAAGTGCTTTTTTGTATTCTGTTGCATTCCTGTTAATACATATTGACCTGCAGCACCCTGAGATTCACGCACTAAAAAATCTCCATCACGTTTCAATAATGATTCTGCTTCAGCTCGACTAATTGGACCATGAAACCAAGATTCTTTCCATAACTGAATTTTCTGTGGGTCATTGCACTGTTCTTCAGGAAATCCTTTAGCAGTTGTAAATGGTTCTATACAATTTTAATTTCAAGATGTATTTTTATCTTTATATGTACTTCCTTATTATTTCAAAATAATAATTTTTTACCAACAATTATATGATTTTTTTGTGTATGTGTGTGTATACATACACACACATAAACACACACACAAATAAATAAAAACCACATATACACACCCACATTCACAATGTTAAATAATACTAACGCATATCAAAAACATCTCTAGACAAACTGCTACGTTCCATATAAATTGCATCCATTACACTATCATTTACATAATTATGTTCAGGTCTGGGTGGGATTGAAGTAGGAACAGAATGTAAATCAATAAGATTTGGTGTATTAGACTGCGGTGGCACATTATTTGGTAAAGGTGGTACAGGCGGTGGTCCCATTTCTGGTGGTACTTTTCCAGGTAAGTCATTATAATAATCTCTATCTGTAGGGCCACGTACAATAGATAAGGCCAAACTATAAAAAAATTAGTTTATAAATATTATTTTAGTTAATATATTATTTGTAAAATGTAACTTTTATACAATATTCAAGTGTAAACCAAACTTTCATATATAAAAATGAATTATAATTCACATTAAAACTTTTTACAAACAAAAACAACCAATCACTGCTAAAAAAATGATACATACGCAATATTTGGTGGTTTTGTAAGAAACTGTTTGAAACGGAGTTCAAAAGCTTGTCCTATAGTGGAAATTACATCTTGAGCTAATCCTCCCCCACATTCTAACACATAACAAGCTCGCCATTCTTGTAAATTTTTGGCAACATATGCAACAAAATCTAAAGTATCCTATGAAAAATAATTTATTGAAACTAATAATACAGAATAAAATATTTATAAAAAACATACTGTATCACCACCCGATGCAAACGATATTCTCGGCATATCATGACGTACAATAACTTCTCCGCTATGAAGATTACTGAGAATTAAACAACCGCTCGAAACTGTAAGACTTACATCCGCCCCGGCATGTTCCATTCGTGGTCTTTCCCCTAATAAACGAGATATGCTATTTGAATTACGGCTAGAAGAACGACCACCGCTTGTTTTAAGACCTGCTGCTTCACATACTCTACGTATGCATTCCCTTAAATAGTTTGATTTCGTTTAGTTTTAACGTGTATAAAGTACGCGACATATAAACGATATTAAAATTCAAAATATCTCGATGCTTATTGAATCACTTACTTTGCAACTTGAGATCTTGTTTCAAAATCTAAACTTTTCATAGACGTTTTTACTTCAAGGCAACCAATGTACTAAAAATAAAACGATTCTTTTCAAAAACTACCATTTAAAAATATATTTTCATTTCAAAAATTTAATTCTTAGTCCATACCCGGACGGCATACGTAACTCCATCTTTTACAATTGCAGAATGTAAGTTTGAGGGTGAGTCAAGATTAACATAATTTGAATCTAAAGAAGCTACTGATTCAGTAGTAGTTATTGTACCTCGTGCAGACATTTTCAAATAATAATAACCCAATTAACTACATGAAAATCAGTCCATTTATGATTATAATCATTTCTAGATTATTATCAATTATCAGTCAAATAACACGTATTCATTTCACCATTATCTATATTTGATGTCAATTTTTTATATTTCTCTTATAAACTTAATAGAACCAAAAATATTTTACAAGCAATAAAAGTATTTTTTTGATATAAAACTCAATATCACATAGAATTCGTAATAACAATCTGACAAATTAAATGTATATATAAATATAAATACATGTACGTACATTTATTTATATATATATATATATGTATATATATATATATATATATATATATATATATATATATATATATGTATATATATATATATATATATGTAGACACTTAAACTACAAATATTTAAAATATAATATTTTGAAATGAAAATGAATATAAATTATGCTCACTACTAATTATAAATATAACCACCAAATTAACGATACATGTCAAACATCTGTTTTGTTACCATATATCTACATGATTAATGTTTTTCTTTACATTAATGGCGCCAATTATAAATAATTGTTTGGGAATAAAAGTAATTGTATTATATTTATACATTAGTTTTATTACTGACATTATTATAAAATATTTTTTAAATTTAAATAAATATAATTATTAAAACATAATATTAAATAATATATTTGTTTGTAACATGCTTTAATATATATATTTGTTTGGAATAAAAATAAAATAGAAAATAATACATTAACAATTTATATACATAATAATAAAACAATTACAATTTATTTCAATTCATTTTTTATATAGTATATTTTAATTTAATTTATAATCATAAATGTTAAAAAAGAATTATTTATTTAATTTCAAATATAGATCTGTTCAAAATGTGAATAAAATAAATAATACACTGTATTTATTACAATGAATATTCTATTGATTTATAATTATGTTGAAAACAACCTTAACAAAAACATTTTATTTTAAAATAATTGTTGTCATTACTTCTACAATAGACTGATTAATTTACTGATATATTACAAAAAATCAATTCCCTTTAATATTACATTTTCTTTTTAAAATGCATATTTTAATAAACACATGAATGAAAAATAATTCCCACACATACACACACACACACACACACACACACATACACACACACACATATATATATATATATATGTATATATATATTAAAATAAATTAAAAATTACTTCAAAAATAAACTAACAGAAATAAATGAAATTAGGGAACAATTTTGTAATTACTAATATTACAAAATGAAAAATGTTAAACTCATTCAGTAATATAAATATGAAATATCATTTATTAATTCCATTCATGACTTACAGTTATTTAGAAGTTTATTGATTCTTAACAAAAATGTAATTATCTAAACATTAAATAATATAATTATATGTCCGACTCTTCCTGTAATATTATTCATAATAATTATTTTAATGTTTTGTTAATCAAAAGATCCATTTTCATATTACAAAAATGTTAAAAACACTACATCACTTCATGTTTACATTTTAATAAGCACAAAATAATCGGAATAAACATTCAAATTTAATGATATGTTTCATTTTATCTCATAATGAGTAAAAATAAAAATGTCTAATAAATAAGAATAATACAAATTTTAGACATTTCATTAACAATACATACGCTATATTTGTATCTGAGAACATGTCATAGCTGCATAGCAATAAGCAAATTTTGTTGTACAGCATACATACAGATTATTAATAAATATTGACAATTAAAGAGCTAATGTCTAATTACTAATGATATATTAAACTTAAAAATAAAACACTTATGAAGTGTAAAAATAAACTACACAGCACATACTAGCTCTTTTTTCAAATGAACTTAGTAACAGTAATTATTGCATGAAATGTAAATTAGCTAATTAAAACCAAAGATTAAATGTATGTTCTGGCAGTTAAAAATTTACTAAATTCTTTTAATGTTTAACTTAACTTATTAGTTATAATAACAGTCAACAAAGCCATTACGACACACCAGGTACATAATTAAATTTATGAATACTAATCTCAAAAATTCAATTTATCATAATATAAAAAAAATAATTATATTTTACATATTTGCTGCAGGTACCAACAACCTTCATAGTCATAAATACAATTTAATAAGGTATTTTATTATATAATAGTCATTTTCCACATATAAATTAACAAAATAATATTATTTTTATATTATATACTAAATAAAAAAACTGAAACTTAGTGAAAATTAACTGTACAACATATGTATCATTCATAGATTCATATTTAATAATTATTGTCATATTTTTTTAATACACAATATTCATTTTATTTAAAGCTAAATAATAAACAACATTGTTGATCCTGTAACAGCGATTTTAATTACAAAGATAATATATATTTTAACACATCATGAAAGATAAACTATAATAAAAACATTAAATGTATACATCAAACATAAAACAACAAATAAAATTTCTGTTGTTCATTGTTTACTTTCAATTACTTTTATTTAATAGATTGCCTGCTAAATTTATATATTCATTATACACAACTTACATAAATAACACATATGTATATAAAACTATATAAAAACATATTTTAATAACACAATACACACATACATATATATATATATATATATATACACAGATATGTACACAAATACATGAGTATATAAACACATTCAAACTTTAAACAAATTATTTGGTTACTCATGAATTATACAGATTTTTTTAATCAAAAATCCTTTCATGAAATTTGTTTACATTCAACTTACAGTCATAGTGCTTGATAATAATTAAAATAAGATATGAAATTTTAAATAAGAGTATTGGATATAATTAACATATCTGCAATTTATTACTAATACATTCATTGGTGTAAATTATGATTTAAGAAATATATATATATACACATATATATATTGACTTTTTTAAATTGTACTTAATTCTTTATTGTCAATATGAAAAAAATACACATTTTGTTTAAAATAATTGTTTATTAATGATTTCATATATTATATATATATATATATATATATATATATATATATATATATATATATATATATATATATATAATGTAATTTTCTTAGTGTATGCTATTTCACAACTTAATCAAAAATACATATGCATAACTATTTTTTAAATGCAATAAAATAAATGGCAGTAGCTTTTATTTATTTCAAGGCAGTAAATATTAGTAAAACTACCACTACATTTCTTCACAGAAATATTTTAACTGTATTTTTCATCAAACTTTGAATATATATATATATATATATATACATACACACACACACACACACACACACTGCATTCAAGCATACACTCTATTTGTATTATAGTATGCTCATTATAAATGAACAAAATAATTAATACTAATACAATAAATATGATAGGTTAATAAATTGTACACAAAAGCAACAAAAAAATTTTTAGGGCATGTATGCAAGTATATATATATATATATATATATATATATATATATATATATATATATATATATATATATATATATATATATGTATTTGTGTGTACATCTATTCATATATAATATTAGCTTTGATAATAAATCATACATTATGATGACTTAATCAAACAATACATATTTTTAGCACAGTACACTAACAGTAATAAGTGTGTACTCTATCAGAATCATGCTTGCTAGTGAGTTGTTTTTAAATGTAATATTTGAAATTATTCTCAGTGCATATTATATAACACCAACAATTTAAGAAATATAATCATCTTAGAATTCATATGAAAAAAAGCAATCCAATTAGTTGCTGAACTACATAACAGCTAATTTATACTCATTTACTTTACTGAGTTTATTATTATTACCTGGTAATTCATAAGCACCAATATAATGGAGTGTATGTATAACTAAAACACACCATATACCATTATTAATTTTAATGGAGCAAATAGTTTTGTAGGCCATGTTAAATGATGGTTTATTATAAAAATTCGATTATTCCATCTTATATTAGTTACTGATAATTTGTGTTCGATATTATTGATGTTTCTTTTAAAAAATTGTTAATGTTTATATCATTAAACATTGTTTAAATATTTAACTTTATATAAATTTAAAAAATTAATTTAAATGTGGAACAATTACAATTGTATTTTTGTGCAAAAATTTCTAATTTATCATTAAATTACACATTCTTTTTTATTAAAAGAAAGCTTATCAGTACACTTGATTGTAAACAAAACAAATATAATTTGTTCATTGTTAATAAGTTACAAAGAAATTGTAATATTTATTATCCTTGATTTCCAAGAAAAAATGCTCTTTTTTCAGATTGCATTTAAATCAATTTACAGAAAATACTTTGTGTGTGTATTTTTTATAATTGGAGATCATCAGATATCAAAAATAAACTTAAAATATGTTTAACTTAAATATGTTTTCAAATTATAAAAGCACTCAATACGAGACTAAAAATCACTTATAAATCAATGAAATTACATAACTACAAAAACTACTATTTTATAATTAACAATATTTCCGTAAAAAAGTGATATACAAGGGCTAATCCGGTCTATAAATAGGTATTTTTGGTATGAATTCTACCAAAATGACATATTCCATCATAGATGAAGAATCACAATGCTGTTTTGATAGTCGCCAGTGTAGTCCTAGTTTATGATACAAATGACAGTTTTCCCATTCTAAAAGTTTATCGATGGAGTGTTGTGTCTAAGAATAATAAAAGTTAATACTTCATATAAATTATTGTTTTCTCAAAACAATGTTGAATTATTAATTTAATATATTTCTTCTCTATATTTTAATTCAATGATATATATAAACAGTATTAATATTTTTATTTGGTACAAGTAGCATTAACTATTACAGAAAAAATTTAAATCAAACTATCTTTTCAGATAACAATTTCTAGATATGTCGAATTTAAATAAAGAAAAAATTACTTACTCGTTTACTAAGACAGATTACTGGCCATAAAGAGCATCCCAAAGTACAACAACAACACATACATCCACAAAATAACCATTTTACATTCACAGGTAATGTTTTTTTCAGAATACTATTGATTCTTAATACGGTTTCTTTAAATTCTTCAGGAGCAACTCGAGACATAAGACCATTTGGAAATTCCGTATTAAAACGATTACTTAACCCAAACCTATAATTATAGTTGAATAAACAAAAGAAATATAATCAATATTATGAAAATAAATACAAATACAATTTTATATGCTTAATAAACAATGTTTGTGTGTTTTAATTATGTATATTTATTTACAATCATTATTCAACTTACACTGTCATATTTCCTGCTCCTCTGATAACAATTGGATCTGGAACCAAAGTAAATTCCGTATCCTCAAAATTAGGCTCAGATTCTTCTTCATCTTCATAAATAGCATCAAAATCTGCCATTGTAACACAATTTAAAAAAAAAATATTGCCACAAAGAACTGTATAGTAAGAATTTATTGTCTTTTGATGTCTCACGTCATTTTTAGATCAGTTTACACAAAACTATATAAAATTGTTTTGTAACAATGAGAAAAAATACCGAATATATAAACAAATAATATTATAATAATTAATATTATTAAAATATTATAATCAAATTGGATATTTTAATTTTGGACATAAAACTTTTGTGAAGAGACAAATACGTGTGAAATTGTACAAATACCAATAATGTATTTTTATTCGCTATCGTTCTAGGGTTTTTGTGTTGGATAATGTATACTAATAAAATAACTTTCGTTTATAATAATTCTATTTATATACATGTACTTAAAAAATTATTGTAATAATTTTCATATATTAGCCTCTAATATATTAAATTAATTAATTATATATATATTTAAAATTTATAGACACACACACACATATATATATATATATATATATATGCATACATACATTCGT
This sequence comes from Neoneuromus ignobilis, assembly GCA_029203775.1. NCBI lineage: Eukaryota > Metazoa > Arthropoda > Insecta > Megaloptera > Corydalidae > Neoneuromus > Neoneuromus ignobilis. The sequence continues at coordinate 7,469,515 of CP092097.1, forward strand.
TCATACATACACAATGACTAAGTAAAAATATTCTCAATGTAGTAAAAAATAATACATTTATATATTTTCTTTTATATATGTTATGCTAAAAATTGAAATTATATATAAATTATTGTTTGTTGACCAAACAGCTGTTCTATATAAACAAAAATATATCGATAAAGTAGCTAGCTTTTGAATTGCGGTTATAGTTTATGAATATTTTTATTAACTCCTTATATATAAATTTCTACTTATTTCTTTGTAAATACATTTTGCTTTATCTTAAAAAGATAAATAGCATTTATATTTTCAATACATATACATATAATTAATACTTTTATCATTACATATACTTCTGTGTGAATATCAATTTTTAATGAATATGAACATAATTGTCCTTTTCATTTATATTTTTTATAAAAGTATATAATATAAAAATATTCACAAATTATAAAACTGAAATAATACATCAAATTTTCCAAGGATTTTCATATCGTTTCAATACAATTTTATTACAAGAATTTTTATTAAAAAAATTATTTATACAGCCTTAACTTATATACTATAATTCTACCATATGTATCTTCACTATTATTAAATGTAAATTTAACTGAGGTACATGACCTTGATTGATTTAATTTGAATTTTTGTACAAAGTTATTATTTTCAGGATAAAATGATTCAGTCTCCGAACTATTCGTAGGTAAAAATGTTTCAACATAACAATCTTTACCAACAAATCCACCTTGAAATTGAATTTCAAACATTGAAAACTGAATAATATTTTCAAAATCAATTTTTATCCATTGTGGGTTACCCTAAAAAAAAACAATTTGTAAATATATATAAAAAGAAACGTTTTACATTTGATTACCTGATCTGAATTCCAACATGTGGATTCATCATTGTCAAATAAAAATTTCTTGCCAAAAAGAGATGCATTTCTATTAAGTACACTACTTACTCTAAAACAATATTAATATGTTTTATTTAGTCGTTTTAAAATTTAAATGATCGTAAATAATACAATACAAATCAATCTTTACACTGTAAATAATACATCAATTAAATAACAAATATTTTATTTGGAAAACAGAATTTATTCCATACCTACAAGCAAAACTTTCTGAACTTAATATGTCTTGACTAGTCATATTTACAATATATTTATTATTGAAATTTAATATATTGCCATAAAATGTTTATTTACAACAAAAATATTTCAATACTAAATGAAACACAGTTAAAACAGTTTTGTAAATTATTACTAATAGAAATATAAAAAGTTAGGTTATTTTTAGAAGTAATATACGTTCTTATTGAATATATAAAAATGCATAGGTATAATATTTTATTTTTTTAAAAAAAAACATTCGAATAAAAATAAATATTTACTAATATAAAAAAATATGTAAAAATAATTCTTTATAATCCGAATAAAATATGAATCTGTTGAGTAGCATAAACTCACCAATCATTTCATTATATAGAAATAAATAACAAAGCGCGGTATTTGATTTTAAAAATTTTGCATGGACGGAATATTTTTTAATATATATATATATATTCATATAAAATATTTTACTTGATTTAAATAAAAAAGCATTATTTTTAATTATAAAAATTAAAAATGTTTTAATTAACACCAATACCATTTATTGTGTACACGAATAAATTGAAATTTGATTATTATAATTTTCGATAGATATTTTATGTATTTATAAATGATAATATTCATATTATCATATTGAGTTTTAAAAGTATTTAAGAAAATTTTATAACATTTTAATACATTCACCCAAAGACATACGTAATAATATTATTTTATTTTTATAAATATTATATATTTATTTCAAAAATAATAATTAATATTTCTACAATCAAAAATACTTTAAAATAATAAAAAAACTGAAAAATATGGCATAATATATTTATATTTATATAAACAGCTAATATTAATCAACTATTGGGATTAGATTTATTTAAAGTCATAAATACTTGTGTAAATATTTTATTATAATTTTTTAAATAAAAATTCACTTATATTTGTATGATATTTCAATTACATTATATAATTTTTATTTTTGTATAATGTTAAAAAGTCAAAAATATATAGATAAAAATGTACATATATGTACGTCGAAAGTGTTGATAAAAGAAAATATAGACTTAATAGTAAAGTACTGTTTCATTAATTTATTTAATTGTATTCATTACTTGTTTTTAATATTAATTATGATTTAAATTATCAAGAATAAAATAAATATTTATTTATGAAATACATTTATATATATATATATATATATATATATATATATATATATATGTATATATGATTATTTATAGCTCATTTTTCTATTTTAACAGTAATCCCATTTGTATCTAAAATTGTTCATAACTGAGGTTCGGGTGCCAACATAGCGTACCCGAGTTTTTGTAGAGCATTCCTAATATCACTGTAAACATTGGGGTCTTCGACAGTAGGTGAAATCTAAAAACAATATATCATTTATAATTACTATATGTAATTATTATACAGTTTAAATTAAATTGTAATCGAATAAACCTTAACAACTTTATTTCTTGCCAAATCTGCAATTGATTTTCGACATGATTTTCCTGATCGGGTTCTTGGTAAACCTTGAACAGCAACTGTTAATCGAAATGAAGCAATAGGTCCAATCAAATCTCTGACCAATTTTACAAGTTCTTTACTTATTTCTTCTTCATTTTTTGATGTATCTGAAAAATATGCGTATAGTTTAATTTTTATTTTTTGATAAAAAGTTTAATTTATTATCTATACATTTAACAACAAAAACATTATAAAAGTGATAAAATATCTAAGGTATAAATTTAAATAAATTAAAGTATACAATAATTTTCATATTAATTTTAAATTTCATAATACAAATTCAAATTATTTATTATACTTAAATCAATTAAAAATTGAAACATTTCTGGTAACTGAACAGTTAAAATAAAGCAAATTGTGTCAGTATCTTATTTTATAACTGACACGTATATTGTTGTCGCCTGTAATGACATCACATAGAGATGTAATTAATTAAGGGAATGCATTTATTTGCTTTTAAATTCACACCACACAATGCAGTTCATTGCGTATCGTAAATGTTTTACAATGTTTTGTTACTTTGAATTTAGTACGATGTCTGTAATTGATCTATGATCCTCTGAACTGAAAGTTTTAGTTCAAATTGAAAATTCATCTAAGGATTGATTTAAAGTTCAGTTCAAATTTTTTGTTGTTTGTTCAACGTTCCATTAAACAAAAATAAATACATAGATTTTTCGTTCAGAATCTTAAAGATATATTTCTTCATTGAAATAACAATGTTTTAAATCAAATCTATAATATATAACTAATCAATAAATAGGATATTATTTTAAAATAATTTATATTTATTACTAATATCTAAAATTTTATTTATTTGTAAAGTTGAGATTGCAAATTGATATCTATATACCCACAATTTAAAATTTTTTATTTTTAAACTTATTCTTGCGGCTAAGCATTTTTATCGCAAGTAAATTATCTTACTATGATTATTTGTCATATATATATATATAGGACTTTTTTAAAAAATGTAAATGTTTATATATAATTTCAGATGTTTAAAATTTGTTACGCTTATATATTGTAAATTCCAATCAAATATTTTGTTAATAAATCAAATATAGAAAATAAAACATTGTTTTCGAATTACCGAATAGAATATATTAATAAAATTCGAAATATATAATCACTTCGGAAACTATCTGATAAATTAGTACAACTTACTTTTCTTAACAACAAATAGACATAAAGGAATTTCTCCCTTAGTGTGTTCTGGGACTCCGACGACAATTGCATCCCCAATATCTGGATGTTTTAATACAACATCTTCTAATGCAGATGTTGATAATCTATGACCAGCTACATTGATAACATCATCATCACGCGATGTCACGTAAATATAACCATATTCATCTTTATAACCAGCATCCATGGTATCGTAATAACCCTGGATAATATAAATTTCGTTTAAAAATCTAAAATGTACGTTTATAAACATACATTTATCATCAATGAAAGTTATATTATTTATTTTAATTTAATTTTTTAAGAGAGCATAGTAGCATGTATTTTTCATTTTTAATTGAAATTTTTATTACTTAAATTAAAAAAAAATATCTGAATACACATCTTTTCGAAATTGATTATAGTAATATACAATATCAACCATAAAGAGTAATACTAAGGTCTTAACAAAAGATTTATGCCAATAAAATGGGATCGCAGGAATGGATTTAAAAAATATAGTAATTATACTTACTGGATAAGTAGAAAAATAAATTTGACAAAAAAGCTCAGGACTTTTGTACAAGGTTGACATATTTCCAGGTGGCAATGGTAGTTTTACAACTATTCTTCCTAACTCATGCGGTTTTGTTTCATCACCATCTTTTCGTAAAATTCGAACTAAAAAGATATGAATAAAATTGGTAACAATATTTTTCGATTATAAATTTATTAACGCTATATGATTATTCATTATTGAGAAAATTTTGATCATAACTAATTATTATTAACCAAAAAAATAAACAATAAGTAATTGTTGAACATTCTTTTGTTATTATTGCAGTGTTAAGAAGAGATTATTTCATTACAAGAGCTAATTAAAAAATGTAGACTACTATATTTTCTTTAATACAACAAAAGTATTCAAGTAATTGATTTAGTTCTCATTAACTATTATTGAAAATATATTTTATAATTTTCAATTTACATAAAAATTCATTCGTTATTGAAACTTTTCACACACCGTCATATCCTGGAAATGGCATTCCTGCAGCATATTTAGGGGGTCGTGTACTATGTCCTAAACCAACACATGTAGCTGTAATAGAATGACCAGTTTCTGTTTGCCACCAATGATTTAAGATCGGAACTTTAAATACTTTTTCAGCCCACAATTTCGTTTCATTATCGCAATGTTCTCCAGCAACAAAAATATTTTTTAATGTATGTGTATTATATTTACTACCATATGTAACGTTTGGATCTTCTCGACGTATCACTCGAAATGCAGTCGGGACAGTAAATATAGCATTCACTCTATGAGCATCTATAATCCTTAAAAATATTACAGATGTATGACATATTTTTTTAAATAAATAAACCCATTTTTGAATTCAAAATACTGTTTCAGATTTTTTTGCATTTATATTATTTTTGGTTATATTTTTATTTTCAATTTGTGACAAAATAAAATTGATAGAACAAGAATTGGTTTCTATTTCTTATGTTTGAGATTATACACAACTTATATTTTATAGCAGCATTATTTATAAGTAAATATATTTGTTTAAAATTAGAAATATCTATATACAAGTTAATATTTACCGAAAATATTGCCCAGGATCTGGCGATCGATCAGGTTTTCCTTCATACATAACACTCGTAATACCATACAAAAGTGGACCATAGCAAATATACGAATGACCAACAACCCATCCAAGATCACTGGCGGACCACCACACGCTATCGGGATCCATACCATAAACATATTTCATTGTCCATGCTAGAGTTGCTATGTGCCCTCCAACAGGACGCTGTATACCTTTAGGTTTATCTGTCAGCATTAAATATTATATATATATATATAAAGTAAGAAACAAAATTGTTTATAATAAAAATAAATAATTATTTTGTAGGACACAAATTTTACTCTTTAATATATAAAGTTTTCTATAAAAACCAAATCAAACTTAAGACAACATCAAACTGATTCATAACTTCGATTACTAATCATATATGATTAAGTGATTATACTATGAAAGATAATAAAATTATTATATTTTTTTAAAAAACAGCTTGTTAGGATACAACTTATAAGTTCTAAAAATTTAATTGTAAACATTAATTAATTTTAAAATAATGACAATTTTGTTTCATACAACAGACTCCGTTCGACCCTCAGCCGGAGAATCTTTCAAGTTAGTTAGGGTTTGAATATGGAGCTGATAACCTTATCTTGTAGAAAAAAAATCGTCACGGAATTTTAACAAAAAAAATGCCCTACTGAGTGGCATTATCAGAAAGGTCACGATTCTATAAAGACTATAGCATCGAAGAATTATATATATATATATATATATATATATATATATATATATATACGATCGATTGAATATGTGAATAAAAAAGTAATCACAATTTATTTTTGATTAAATATTTTTTCACCTGTTGTACCCGATGTATATAAAATATATAATGGTTCGTTTGCCTCCACAGATACACAAGGATGTGGTTTCGTTGATGCCAAAGCTAAATTCCATTCGATGTCCATTGATGCGTTCAAAGGCGCCTCAAGAACTTCAGAACGTTGAAAGATGATGCACTTACGAGGTTTGAACTTTGATATCTGAACGGCTTCGTTTAATATATCTTTGTACCTTTAATTGAATTGCCGAAAGAATAATGTAACCAAATACGTATCTGTTTATATATATAGATAGATAGACATAAGAAAAAACGTAGGTTTTACAAAAGTGATATAGATATTGTATATAAAATCATATTGTTGTTATATCAACGTAACAAATAAATGATGACTATAATTTTTTTATTAAATTATATTTTACTATAATTTAAGTAATAAATATTTAATTAAAATAACTAAATAAATGTATTTTTTATATAATTTTTACAATTGTTAAGAAATAAAATAAAATAATATTATTATTTGAAGTTCTTTAAATACGAATATTATACCTTATTATTTTTCCAGGTTCAACCCCACAGCTAGCAGAAATTATTACTCTGGGCTCTACATGTTCAATACGTGCACAAAGTTCTCTAGCTGCGAATCCTATATAAAAATATATTAAATATTTTACTACAGAAAAATAATTTCCAAAAAATTATATCAGTTAATTATCTTTGATGAAAAAGAAAAGAGAAAAGGTGAAATGATTTTAAATTAAATGTTTGTATTTCATTTTCAAATGAAAATATATGAATATTAAATAGATAAAATATCAGTATACGTTTCAGTTAGATTTGAATTTAATTTTTTAAATGAGTTATTTCAATAGTATCACTTTTACCACCAAAAACAACCGAGTGAATAGCTCCAAGTCTAACTGTAGCCAACATAGCCATTATGGCTTCAGGTATTAATGGCATGTAAATAACGACTCGATCGCCTCTTTTGATCCCACAAGAGGCTAAAACTCCAGCAAGACGTGATGTCTAGAAAATATATTTAAATATGTGAATACTTTCACACACACTAATGTATATCTCGTATATATAATATTACTTTGTCCAGAAGTTCTGAATACGTTACATGACGTATTGTGTTTGTAAGAGGACTGTCGTGAATAAGTGCTACTTTATTCCCTTTTCCTGATTCTACATGTCTGTCCAATGCATTATAACAAGCGTTTAATTCTCCTCCAACATACCTATGAATAAATAAAAAACAAATAATATATATTTAATGGAAACAACAATTTAAAAAAATATATAAATATATATTTAATTTAATGATTATAAACAAACGTTTACAATATTTCTGTTTTGATTAAAGTTCAATCAGAAATGACTTTCTAGATATATTCACATTTTTCATATATAAATTATAAAAATGTAAAATATTTTAATAGTAAAAAATGATATCAAAGATTTTTTATTATTCAGTGAAGTATACTAAAAAGATATAATACTATTAGAAAAATATTTTCATAGATTTGTTATGTTCGGACTATCGAATAAAAATATTTTAAATAATAATTCAAATAAATATCGAAATAATAAGTAACTAACCACTTTGTAAAAGGTTCATTTGAATTATCTAAAACTTTATCCCATGGTTTTGTCCAAGTTAATTGTCTACCAACTTCAGCCCAAAATACATCTGGATTATTTATCGATGAACGAAAGGCTTCTTCATACAGTGAACTGTAGTATAAATTAGGATTGATGATAATATCTGAATAATAAATAAGAAAAATCATTAATTTATTAATTAAATTGTTTCAATGAAGTTTCATTCAGTAAGAATGCATAAATTAATTTTACGTCTTTGATGAAATAAAAGTAAATGAATTAAACACTCATGAATATTAATACTTATATCCGTTTTTAATCAGATTATTAATGAGGTTTTAAAAAAGTTCAATTGATTTGATTCTCTCTCTCTCTCTCTCTCTCTATATATATATATATATATATTTATTATATGTGGGTGTAAATAGATTTGTATTTATTTTAATTTCAATATGGTTATTCAAATAATATATCAATAAAAATTATTAAAAATGTATCAAAAATAATTATTTTTCACGAACTTGTATTTATCTTAAGAATACATTTTAATAAATTTCAATAAAATACCTAGTTATAAAATGTTACATAGATATTAAGACGTTAATTGAGACGAAACGAGAAAAATATATTTTATTTAGGAATATAATTTTTTTATCTTTAGCTGTAATTATTATGACGATCCAGTTATTTACTGGAAAGTGTTTTGAAGATAACCAGGTATTACATTATATACTGGTTGTTACTAATAAAAATTTAAAAAGGGAAAAAAAATTCCAAATTTCTCAAACTAAAAACTCAATGATTGCTACTAGAATCAAAAAAAACAGTACTTTAACTGGATTATATTTTTGATTGAACATGATTTAGGCGAGTTTAACTAAAATTATTATTTTTACCATCTTATTAATTCATAAATTAATTGTAATTAATAAAGATTCTACAATAATTCCTAAACAAATTTATAATTCAAATTAAAATAAAAACACAATTCGTATTTAATAATTAGATATTTTTACATAAAATATGTCATGAAATAGAAATATGTATTAGAAATAATTATGTATAAATTACTGATATTAAAATGAATATGACACCCTGTAGATCGTAACAATAATGATAGAATATATTAAAATTGTGTCGTAATACAATATTACAATACATAAAAGGTTAAAAGATTATAGATATTTCACATTCATAAATATTAAGTGAGTTAATATTAAGTGGTTATTAAGTGAGTACTGTTTCTTATAACGAATTTCGAAATGAAATTTCTTTTGTGAAGAATGTGTTGTTTTAAGTGAATTTGTTTAAAATTATTGATATATTCTTATATTGGATTTTTTTAAAAAAAGAATTAAAAAATGTAGTTTTACTTTTATTTTGCTTGATATTTTTTTAAAATACCAAGTAAAATGTAGAAATTCAAAATAAACAAGTAAGTATATGTTTATTTATTCAATAAATAATTTTTAATATAAATTTAACATCGGTTCCCAATATTTGTAATTTTAATTATGTTCTAGAGTTGCATAAATAATTATTGAATTATGTAAAATATATTTTTTCATTATATTTAGACGAACCGATTTTTTAAAAAAGTATTATTTATGGAATGAATATTTTACATACACACACACACACATATATTTATATATATATATATATATATATATACAATAATATATTTCTTGGTAATAAAATTTAAATGAATCATCCATTGTATTTCATGAAATCAAAATGTATAAAGAGAAAAATATTTACATAATTAGTGAATGAAGCATCATTTTAAGTAATGTATATATCATTATTTACATAATAAAATTTTTTTTTTATTTTAATACTTTTATATTAAATAATATTTGAAATGTATTTCTTGCTAATAAATTAAATGAATTAATAATTTATATTTAGAAAAGTATTGTAAATAAAAATATATTATAAACAGCTAGTGTTCGGTACGTGTATCAATTTTCTATTTTCGTAATTGTTAAATGACAATTTAAGAAAAAACTGTAAATTTAATGAATGATTTTATTTCTTACGAATTGTTTATATCCACTATATAAAATGTACGTTCTACTTTAATTTGTGTAGTTATTTGATATTTGAACCATTGTATTTGGAGTTTTGTCAATGTTTTGCTATATATATATATATATATATATATATATATATATATATGTGAACGCTTAAATTCGTTTAAAATATCATCAAACAGATAAAATTGAAAATGCACTGAATTAAAAAGACATTTCAGAGGTCCTTACTAATATAAATAGTTTATAATTGGAAATAAAATTCACAACTATGTACAAGTCTTAAAGACGTTATTAAAAAATAATATGTATAATAAAGAATTGATTTATTTTGTTAGAAAAAACATTACGATACATTAATTGTGATAGAAGATATTTTAAAAGTTGTCTTGTGAACTGCTGTAACATAAATTAAAATATTCATATTTCTATGTAATTGATTAAAAAGAATACGTAGATTAAAAAAATTAAAACTTTTATCTGACTTAAATATAAACAAAATTAATAAATACCATCAGAATCTAAAAATCCATTTTTTACATCAATATGTGCTCTTTGAATTTGGTCAGCAAACGAATTAACATCTTTAAAAATATGTTTTCCTTTCTCGGCTCTTCCTCTTTCAGTTGCCCTTTCTCGAGTCCACATTTTTTTAATTAAATTTCTTTTTATTAATACACGAATTAATTTTTTTTAATTATATAAATCACTTAATTTTATTTAACTATTTGTATTAAATAAGATATTACTTTTCTTGTTTTTATTTCAATTCTTTATTATCACGAACTAACAGTATTTCAGAGCACTTGTCCTTTTTATATGAAAATATAATTCAAACACTGTTAAAAATTCATTAAATAAATCGTTTTTTTAATTATTTATCTATTTTATTCGAAAATACTTTGGTTTAATCAAATTGTTAATAAAATAAAACAGTTTATAGAATGTATAATTTTTAAGAAAATATTTTTTTATTCTCATACACCACTCTACGAAATATATACTTGATTGTGTATAAGACAATTAATTTAAATTGTCACCTAACCTGAAAAATATTATCTATATAAAACGATATCGTTGTTTGAACTTTGCATCACCTTACTTGTGAAAATGAATAATTATAAAGTAAAATAAATATTCTATGATCTATTGTATATATAATCATTTGTATGTTAATACCCTATTTGAGTGTTTGTATGGACAAAATTAATTCAATGAAAATGTTAATTGATTTTATTTCCCGTATTATATTACAATAATAGGAAAATAATTTTACAGTAACACACACACACACACACACACACACACACACACACACATATATATATATATATATATATATATATATATATATATATAAAAATTACAACTTGTATAATGATAAATAAATAACTACCATTTACTTTGCATTTTTTTAACAAAGTGTAATACATTCATCAACAAAATTCTGTGTATATATAAACTAATTTAAATTTACTGAACGAACGAAAAACAGTTAAATAAAATATTTTAAAAATATATTTAATTAATCAATCATTATAATGACAAAATAATATTATAACACACGATGTTACTAAAATAACAACTAACAATTTAACGAAATGATTTTTATACAATGTTCATTAAATCTGAATAAGAGGGGACTATTATTTATACATATTTATATATACAACGTATATGCATATTGGTTATAACATATATTTAGTATAATTTTTTTAAAGAATTGCATTTTTTTAATGTATATTTACATGACTATTAACAATTGTTTGTGATTAAAATATTTTTTCTTTATTTATAACATATACAATAAAATAATTAATATTGTTATATAAGTATAATAATTATTTTAATATGAGATAAAAATGTTAATTTATAAAATATTATGTATATGTATTTAATAAAAAATAAATTACATCTTAAAAAAAAGTTGTAGAAAAGTTGCAGTGTTATCAATATAATTAATCGAAATGAAATAATAATTATAATATGCAATAAAAATTAAATGAATTTGATTGAAGTTCTTTATATACTGAAAATATATAACATTCCTTTAGAATATATTATAAGTATATAATTATTTATTTTTATCTACAATTAAGTATTTATTATTGCATAGAACATAAAAAATCAAATAAACAATAGATTCAAATGTTGTATGCTCACAGTTTGTTTAACAGAAATATTAATAAAAAGAGTTTATTAGACAAGATATTTCTTGCATTTAACGAAAGAATTTTTTTATTTTTTTTATACAAATTTGAAAAATAAATTATATAGAATAAAATTAAATAATGCTGATAAACTACTAACTTGTTTTAAACATTTAAGATATTTAAATATAAAACACTGCCGGAAATGTTATAAGAAACAATAGAATTAATAATCAAAAAGTGAATATTCTGAGAAAATAATATACATATATTTGAATTTCAACTGGTATATTTGATGTATTTTTGCTTATATGCAAATCTGGAAATGCAACTAAAATCTAGTAAACAGGTAAAATTCTCGTCTATTCGATTCGTCGTTATAAGGCAAATGCATATACTTTTGTAGAATTCAATTTTCATAACGTTACGCTTTTACGTTTGATGATCGATTTGTATTTATTGCACAGTTGTATATCCATAACGAAAATATCAATATATGTACGTAGAAATATATAATATACAGATGTGAATTATGGAATATAACTAATGGAAAATATATGATCAAGAAATGCGTTTAAATATAAAAAATGGATAAAGTTAGTTGTTGTTAGCTGCTCTATGTAACGATATAGTTATTGTTATTAAACAAATTCTGATTTGTTTTGAATGTTTATTACATTCAGTAGGTGAGATATAGTAAACATAGTTTGTGTGTTAAAAATATATATTAATATAATGGTGAAATTAGTTCTTTTATAAATATTAAATAATATATTTTATATAAATAATCTGTAGAAATAAAGATTCAAGTAAAAAATTAAAATAATAACGAAATGAAATTATATACATATATACATTCACACACACACACACACACACACACACACATATATATATATATATATATATATATATATATATATATATTTATATAATCATCTACTGCCTCTTTCTATTTGAAGAAGACCTCTTTCAAAACTTTCCATTTGAATCCATCCAATTCCTTTCCATTCCAGTCCATTCTAACGAATTTTCTTGTATCCATGGCTTCTCTTCCAGGGTCTTATTATACATCTAGGTTCCCAATCAATCTTGCTACATAACCAATCCATTCTCATTTCAAACTTTTCACTTTAACCTCCTACCTTTTCCCTCAACGAGCTCATCACCCTTTTTGTTAGAAAAAATGTATGTATATTTATATCAAATAATATTTTATACTATACTATGGAAGTGATGGTACGTGTTTTATATTATATTATGGATAAATATACGTTTCCAAATAACTTTCCTTGTCCATCGGTGGTATTTTGGTACGTAACTGACCTATTATATTAGAATTGTTTTCAATTAAACTTAATTTTCAAAATAGAAAATTAAAATGTATAAAGATATTAAATTAATTAGGTGATTTATCATGTTTCTGTCTGAAAAATAGAATGGCAAATCAAAAATTATATAAGATAAACAATACATAGTAAAAAGATCTTTTTATTCCAATTAGATAAAAATGTTATAATACATGAAAACATTATAAATTAAATAATGAATCATAATAAAATTATTTTTAAATCAAAATAATTAATAATATTTTATTTTAGGAATATAAAATAAATTGTAATTATCGTCTGTTATTATTTATCTATGCCATTAAATACATAATATTTATAAATAATGTACAATATATTGTATTTTTGCTTTTTATTTTTTTTATGATTTTTCAAGTAATATATATATATATACGTGTTGTAAAGATTTTTTATTTTAGAATTGCTTGTATTTACTTTGCGATGAACTCCGTATCGTAACCTAGTTTTATCGAACAGCGTAGAGTAAAGCAATACAAAATCATTGTAGGCGTATATACCGAAAAACCTACTGAAATTCGATTTGTACTCTGACATTGTAAACATATTAAAGGGCGCAAGTTTGCATCTAGACTACGAACATTTCAGGGATTCGACTTATTTACGTATAGGTATCACACAGCCAGAGAACACATCTGTGTTTCTATTAGTGGATAATTGTTGTTTATCGACTTTAGAGAAAGCTTAATTAAGTATTCAAGAGAGTGAATCGTGCGATACATTTTCTAGTGTCAGTGATCATGACGACACATACACACATTTACTCATATCTTCACATAGAAAACACAAACATACATACATACATACATACATATATATATATATATATATATATATATATATATATATATATATATATTTGTCCATACAATACATCTTTAGAAATACATAGAACATGTATAAAATTCAACGCACTGCTTTAAAGCTATTTGAGCAAAATCAAAAAGATAAAGTCAAATACGTTTTTTAATATATACAAATATATTTTATAATAATTTATAAATCTACATATATATATCAGCATATACAGTACACTTTAATTTTTGTAATAATAATTTGATTTAGATTGATATATTTTTAAATACCCAAAAATTTTATATTAAAAATATACAAAATAATAAATATTTGAAAAACTATTTTTCGAGCAGAAAAATGTTTTTGTCGGTATAATATATGTATATCATAGAACCAATAGTTGTTAAAAAAGGATTGACTGTATTAACGTATCTTAATATTAAGCATACTTTAATTAGTCAGAGAAGAAATTGGATTCTTTTACTAAAAATGACAATAAATTTGAAAGCAAATTAAATTGTATTAATGTAAAACGAAATTATTTTCGTATTTGAAAAACTAGAATAATGATCAGTAATTAGAAATATTTATTGACTACGACGTTTTTATAATCTGTTTTCCTATAACTAATTCAACATATGTATTATCATCATGTACATTAAATAAATTGAAATTGTTTGATATAAGACGGTTTTATAACAATGGTGCTTTAAATAGTGTTGTAAAGACATTGAATTACAAAAAATCCAGGTCGATATTAGATACTAATATAAGGAATACAATATTAAAGTATATTTTTTTGAAAAAGTGTGTGTCACAACACACAGTTTTTATAAATACACAGTTCAAAATAATGACGTAAAATATTTCTTTATTGAATTCAAACGAATACCTGTACTACAAATACATACAAAAAAATATATACATACTTTGACACCAACAACTTATTCGAAATAACAAAATTAATTCGTACTTTGATGCCACCTGTTTCATATAATTAAATAGTTTATCAATGACTACAAGTATTTATTTATTATTTTATATTATTTTTTTTTGAATTGCATAAATATTTCTTACATAATTTTTATTTTACAAGAATGTTTATTTTTTATATAAAAGTGATTTTAGAACAATTAATAGCAATATATATACATTTTAAATACATTCACAAAAATTATAATAAAATATTCGTTTGCAATAACCTATTAAAAAGTAATAAATAACTTAGAATGAATAGAAATACTGTTAACACGTTTCCATAATTAATTAAGTTTTAATAAAATTCATAAGCCGATATTACTACGGCAAATCACCGGGACATAGATATATTTTCGTTATGAAAATTTCAGTTCCCTGTGTTTGTTGAAGTGACACTTCATTAAATATATATATATATATATAAGAGCATACATGTATTATTATTGAATAAAACAAGATATTATTTTCTCGCAATATCATTATATAAAGTTCACCTTGGTACATAGGCGATGATATGCAGAAAATATATTACTAATAACACATCCTTGCTTGAATTTGAAGCGACAGGCCCTTTATCTTAAACGTTTTACAGAAAATTGCATGGAAATGTAATGGCTGTTATGGTGGTGACAGAATAGAGAAACGCAGCACATTGTTGGCTTATTATTCTTGTCCTCTATCTTATGAATTGTGATGCAAAGCATACACGGCAAACATAGCGATGTATCAGCTCGAAACACTCAAGCTACTATAAAATGAATGACATGTTAAAAAACCATATAAACAAACTCTCTTAATTAGAAGTTAATTGCTATTTATTTTACTTAGTTGCGTTATACTGATATTTAATTTAAATATATATTAATTGAAGAGAATGAATAAATGACAAGATATCTGTGTTTATATTTATAAAAATATAAACAATTCAATAAACATTTCCTTTATTAAAAAATCACTTAAAAACTTTTATTTAAAATGAAAAAATTCTTAAGTAAACTTATTAAATTTTCTTTTTTATGATTCATCAAAATTCTTTTGTATATTGTTCAAATAAAAATAATTATTTTTACCCTACGTTTTTAAGCATACATGTAATTTTTTTTTTTTATTATTTTATATAAAATTCTAATTATTTCAATTTTTCTATTATTATAATTGATTGAAATTTGTTTAGTATTATATATTTTATTAAATTAGTAGAGAAATAAATCAAAGTATTTATTAATATATATATATAATATGAAAAATCGAAATTAGTGTTCGATGAGCTGGTTAACTTCAAAAATTGTAAAAAAAAATATTTTTTTTATTTAAAATGTAAAATATTCACACAAGCTAGATATTTTTCAGTAATCTCAAGGATATTAGTTAAAGAATAGTCTAAAGGAAAAGTAATTATTGTAGAACCAAAGTGTTTTAAGTAAAGCTGAGAATGAAAATGTTATTCATTATATATATTATAATAATATAAATAAGTAAATATTCAACAAATTAATGTATGTACGCACATATGTACTTATATCTGATATCTCTCTACAGACATATTCATAATTCAGTACATGATAGTTGACTGATGCAGTAATAAATATACATGTCACATGTCTCTATAAGCTACCATTTTGTTTACCGACATGTCATTTTCATTCATAAAGGGCATTATATCGTGGCAAGATATTCAACAATATTCATATATCAGCCCCCTTTTCACTGAAATTCAATCAGAAACATACGATAAAGTCATATTTTCAAATAAATATTAATTTTTCTAGATATAACATCTGTGTCATGTCAAATTTCAGTAGAGAAGCAAATGCACTCAAGCGTACTATGTTAAACAATATAGATGACAATAAGTTTAAACACGATTGACAGCTCAATTGGTCGTTGTGGGTATTTTTTGATAACGTCAGAGATTTCACCTTATATCATTTAAAAGTATTATTTTTCATTTTCAATGAAAGCTCTGTTTGTTCATTATATTTTTAAAATGTCATTTTAAATATGATCAATAAATGGGTTTTCAGTTTTCAGCATTATTTGTTCATTTAATAAGTTTGATTTGTTTGCATTTGAACAAATGATAATAATTACATTCGAATATTGAAATCATAAAATTAAAAAAATCCAAAAACACAATTATATATATATATATATATTTTTTTTTGTGTGTGTGTATGTATGTGTGTGTGTACATGATTAATTACATTTATTACTAAACCAAAAATACATAATTGTTATAATTTCAATTATAAAATGTATAAATTTGATTGATGATAAAAATAAAGCACAAAACGATATTAAAAATTAAATTTACAGATTTGAATAAAAAAATTAAGAAATGTAAGAAACAGCTATAGAAATAATTATTTAGTTTTTCTTTTAAATATATATTTGTGTAAATTATAAATATGCAAAGGTTACAAAGGCGAGTAGATTAACTTGTGTTAAAATTAACTTGCCACAATACCAAAATGAATAAAAATAATATAAATGATACTGATTTAAGAATATAATTGTAAGATCAATTTTAAAAAGAATCTTTATTACTTTGTGACTATTATTGAATAGTATTACTATACGATGAATTAATACTGATACAATTTCCACATTCTATTTGTAATTAATTCAAAATGTAATTTAATTTTGTATTTTTATTATTTTCTTGAAATAGTCATAGCTAATGAAAATAATGAATAGAGAAACTATAGTAATTTAACTGAATTAAGAAATATATTTTTGAACTTAAAGAAATCAACAATTGGAATTAATATTTGTTATTTTTTAAAAGAATAATTTCATTTGTAATAAAATAATAATTCTTTGAGTAGTATTTTAGTTATTTTATTAAACAAAGAGAAAACTATTAGTTAGAGTAATAAATTTCAAAAATATTTCTCTATGTTGTACTATATTAGTGAATATTAATTTAATTTATTTAATTAATTGCTTAACAGTTTATATTACAAGTGTATTAATAAAATAATTGAAACTGAATAGACAAAGTGTGAATTTTTTAAAATAAAAGCTTAATGCAATTTTTAATACCGAATATTACCGAAACAATTTGAATTATAATATTGTTTATGGAAGCATATGGGATAAAAAAAAATGATATATGTCAGTATGTGCGTATATATTCATATGCAAAAAGCACACATTTTTATTACATCTAAACTGAAAAATGGAATAGTAACCACCCTCGATATACAATGCGCAAGATTTTTGAGATTACAGGAAAGCGCATGCTACTAAAAGCCATGGCAGCTACCTATATAAGATGGCCGAATTCAAAATATAATACATACAACAATCAGCGAACTACAAATAAACATTGTTGTTCCATCAGTACATTATATTAGCAGTGCAAGTGATAATCGAAAAAATAACCGAAAATCTTTCGTTAAATTTTCGATTTATTCGCGAGTTTTCACAATATAACATTAACGAAACGTAAGTAATTTTATTTATTTATATATATATATATATATATATATATATATATATATATATATATATAAATGTATGTATGTGTATACAATTTTACAATTTGTTATAAAAAACTATAATATTAAATATTATACTATATAGAGAGAAAATTGTACGACGCTTTAACAATAAAATAAAAAATAGCTCAATTCAAATAATTACGATTTCAAACAGAAATGGACTGCTTTTATCTAAACTCAAGTTAACATACTGTTGTATAAAAATAATGTTTATTAGTCTTTACTTTGTTAAAAAATACATTTTTTAAAAATAATTTTGTGAACTAAACTAAATTATTTTATTTTAAAAGTAATTACAAAAGGACTATAAAATAAATTTCTTAAAACAGATTTTCCTACAGAATACTTCATAGTAGATATTATTTTCTTTTTTATAGTAAATATATAAATGCATGTATGTATTTTTTAAAACAAAGTTACCATTTATTAATAAATCGTTTGCAAAATTGTTGTTGAATAAAAAAAAATATTAAAGCGTTATTTTACTATAGTTCTCTCTCTCTCTCTCTCTCTCTCTCTATATATATATATATATATATATATATATATATATATATATATATACGATATTTGTTTTATTAGTAATGGATAAGCTATTTTCAAATATTATAATATTTTTATAAAAGTACAATTGCAAGTGTGATAAAAATTAAAAAAAATCCGATAATATTTAAAAAGAAATAAAAGTTCATTTAGAAGTATTTTTTTACAATTTAGATTACGTATTTAAATATTAGAAGTTTAATGTAGTTATTAAATTGTCGCCTTTATTTGAAATTATTTATTTAAATGTAATTTGTATTTAATTTATAACAAAGAATAAAAATAGTTTTCGTTTATTTATTTTCATTTTTTGTTCAACTACAAACACTAAATATATATTTTGTGTTAAACATTCCTTTTTATATATTCATTGAAAGGATGAAATTAATTTAATATAAGCTTTTATTATTTTCTCCTATAAAAGTAAATAATATATTTATTTATGATTTTTTAAAAAAAATATTCTCAAATATGCATGCAAAATATTATATAAAATAAATGTATATATATGAATAAATTAAATATTTTGAATAGACAAAGAGTAAAATATTTAGCCACTGTCTGAAATATTAAATATTATTTGAATAAAAAAAATGTTACAATTCCCTCTCTTAGTTCAGTAAAGAGTTTATAAAATTTATATAAAGCATTTATTAAAATATTTGTCCAGTTACGAATTTAAGTACCTATTAGATGATAACAGATCGTAACAAAATACAGGAAAAATCCCTGAACATTTTTATGATTAAACATAGTAGATTAGTTTTGGTTTTAATAAACTAAATTTTTTATTCAATGTACATTTCATTGATTAGAAATAATTTAAAATATTAGTATTTAATTGTTTTTTGTTAGAGAGAATAAAATTTATCTATGTAAATATTTTTTTTCATTTTAGTATTATTATGTATAATATGTATATATATATATATATATATATATATATATATATATAATATGATTTAATAATTTAAATAATATTTGTATATTAGTATTAAAATCATAATTATTGAATTTTTTTAAAAAATACAAAATGTAAATTTTTGAAAATTGGATTAAATATTAATAATAAAATGCAATCCTTAAAATTTATAATTTTTTGAATTTATTAATAAATAGCTGATAGATTAAAAAAAACACACATTTCGTTTATTAAAAATTCGTTCAATAACTTAATATTAAATAGATTAGAGAAAAGTTGCAATATTGAACATCAGTGCAAATAGTAAATGACATTATTGGAAATTTTATGTTTATTATTAGAAAATAAATAATAAATTGTCTTTGACATCATGTTCAATAATTTATATATATATATATATACATTGTGTATGTATGTCTATCAGATTTTGTAAGTATTTTAATAAATAACTTTCATTCAAATACAAAGTTGTGTATAATACCTAGTAAATTTGATTCTTAACGGTAGCAAATATTTATTAAGTTCCGTTTAAACAACGACCAGTTAATAATAAAAATGTTTAATGACATGACTTGATGTTCGTAAAAGTTTCTTTTCAATATTAGTTACACGAATAGCTACAACATTCAGTTATAAATAGCAACTATAAAATGAGTCGAATGAACTAGGATGTGTACAGAGATTGATATTTCTTTTTCTTTTTAAATTTCATACAATATACTCAAGTATTTTTTGTAAACATTTTCATATACAATTTGAATAGTTGCATTTTTCTGTAGAACGTTCATAACTACTAATTTGATTTTTAATTATTTGAAATTCAAATCAAATCTGAAAAAATGTAATATTGAACAATCATTTTATTACAAAAATTGTGATGTATTGTTCATTTTTTTATCAAGATATCTTCAATAAGTCCGTTGAATATATTTAGTATATCTGAAGAATAGAATTTTAATTTATACATATATATATATACAAATTTAGCTCAAACGAAAATATTATTATTAGAATTTTTCAAAAAAATAGTAATTAAATATATTTTAAAGTTTTGAAAAATCTTACTAAAATGTTACCAAAATCACTTTTTAAAAAATCATTAATAATTTTCATAGTTTTGTTCAGACATCAATTAAGATTTCTAATCATTAAAAATTATTTTAATTCTTATTTATTAATTACTTTTGTCTGTATTAAAAAAAATTTAATAATTGCAAAAACTATCAAGAAAAAAATGTCAAAACTTGATAATAATCATAAAATGTTTGTACTTCAAATAAAAATTTAATATATTCATTTTTTTATAAAAAAGAGAATATTTATAATCGAAGTATTCAAAGTGTTGACATCAAATTCTGGAAGTCACTAGTCAGACTTTGATAAACATAATTTATTTGTTCACAAATCAATCATTTTCCAACATTATAAGATTTTATAAAAATATTCTGAAATCACTTTTATAGTTTCCATCAAAATACATTTCATTGTCTATTCTTTATAGTCAAAGTACGTTTTTAAAAAATTGAACATTTATTTTTTCAAAGATTTATCTATTAAATTCAGTAATAGTTTGCAAATATTCAAAATGAAATTATTCGTACACGTAAAAATCATTATATTATAATGATTTGTTAACATGTATAACAAAAAAATCAAAGAATTTATGAACGTGTAGACAAAAAATAAATCGAATTTTAAATGTATTTTCAATTACGTGACAAAAATTTAATATGGAAATTTCTGTTTGAAATTTATCAAAACATGTATGCTTCGTAATCTCAGTTTTTTATCATCGCTGCAAAATAGAAGGAAATTTTTATTTTTTGTTTATTTGTTAACATCTCATATATATATATATATATATATATATATATATATATATATATATATATATATATATATATATATATATATATACAGATGCAATATTCTTCGAAATATTTTTTAACAGCTAGACTTCAAAGCAACTACCAAATCTAATCTACAACTTATAACATCCTAAACATATTCTAGTTTATTCTTTGATGGTAAATCAACTTGACGATTCTTTTACATTTTTTTTTTTTTTTTTTTGAAATTTTATCGTATATCACTACAATTATTAAATATTGACAAAGTTCAAATATAGATATTAATAAATTTATACAGTTAATGTTTATTATATATTTGTAATTTATCATACTCAAAACTATTTTCTATAATAATTCAAATAAGTTTCATTTAAAAATGGTTTGTCAATTCTTATAAATATATAACTATTTTTCGAATTTTCGAAATTGTATTATTCTTATTCTTTTTTATTATATTTCACTATTTTTCTGTTTAGAGATATTTTTTAATATTACACAAAACCCATTAATACATTTGAAAATTCGATTAAAATATTTCCTGAAAAAATATAGTTTAAAATACTTTATGTAACAATTATTTTTGAAACCATATTATTTCTAACTGTATTATATTTAATTTGCCATTTAAACTTTTTAATTCATTACAAATATGAACAATTGAAATTATTAAAATATTTTTTTAATAAACATTACATTTTTAAGGCAGGTGTTAAATTATTTTAATAATTTGAAATATAATGAATATTCACCATTTTATTTTTAATTTACTGTATATTTCATAAAAATCCATTTTTATCAAATTCATTCAATCTATTTTATGATCAGGATTATTTATTTCATATTTATTATTTCTTAATATTTGTGTTTTGAAACAATCTGTTTTATTTTTTAAAGTGGCAATTTTGTTCTCATTTTAAAATACATCATATTTTTCTGATCTAAAAAACATGTTATAATATTAAATCGTCTCGAAATTGATAAAATTGACATACTAAACGAAATAAATCCATTCAATAAACAATATTTTATAAGCGACTGAAAAACTCTATTTAATTGTTTATCGAATAACAAATAGAACATATTGTGTTTTTTATAGGTAAATAGTTGAAGCATACATACAATTATTTTCATTGATTGAAAATATTATATAATTTTCTTCACACGTAACTATTCGAGGAAATTATGAATGTTTTACTTAAACCGTAACGGAAATTACACTCAACGAGATCTGAAACAGAAAGTTTGCTATGTATGGTTTTCTAACGGATGTTATTTGAGTATAGTCATTGAACACAATATGTTTATATAGATACTTCAAAATATACTTCTACCTGTCTTGTATAAACTTTTTATAGTTATATTGACAAGTATACATTCATTGTTGAGAGTTGGGCGTGAGGATGATAACCTCATCTCATAAAAAACATAACAGTCATAGAAAAGATTAGAAAAGCTAATTCATAATTTATTTATGTAGATAATCGTTTTGAAATAAATTTTGTTTTGGTAATAATATAAAAAAAAATATTTTTTTAAGAATATTAAATTATAATATGTATTTTTTGTTTATTTAATTACAATATCAAATGGTTTAAAAGAAAATATATGTATGTACTTAAAATAAATATATTATTTTTTTTTTTTGTATTTGATAATCATTGATTTTTAAGTACAATATGGCAAATATAATTGATAATACATACATAATTGAATTTCACTGAATTATATATTTGTATATATATATATATATATATATATATATATATATATATATATATTAAAATATACAAAATAAAAAGAAAATTTCATTTGAAAGAACTTATTTATAATCCAGACACGAGAAAACTTTATTTAGTGTTCATTTTAATTATGAAGTTTGTGAAAGAGTTTGAAAAGATGATATATTTACATTTTCCAATAAATTGAGTTCAAAAAAGTTGACTTTTATTAAAGATTGTACATTGAACAAATATATTTGACTTTAATTATTTTGAACTCATATTAAAAAAAAATAAGCGCACATTCGTTTAATTATTAACGATTAATTTATAGAATTTTCGTAGATTATTATTTAAATAATATTCAAAATTAAATATAAATTTTAATGATTACACTAAATTTCATTCCTATATTTACAATGGACTTATTTTTGATAATTACTATTAATAAAAATAAAATTTTATATTATTCACCACAATATTTTATTAATATATTTAAAAACATTTAAAATCATAATAATGAAATATCTATTTAACACTATTCAAAAATTAATTCTTCTGTAAATATAAATATAAAATATACTGTTTTGAACTTAATATTGTAATGTTATTTAATTTTTTTAACAGAATGCAGAACGTAACCGTTGCATTCTTAGCGGCCTGCTCATTGATAGCCCTTTTCTCATGTGGAACAGCCGCCAGTACATCTTTTGCAGCTAATTGTGTTCCTGATGATGTTGGACTCCCTCCAAAATATCGCAATCTATGTCTCATTTATAACGATCTTATCAAACAACAAGCTTATGACAAAGAACGATCAGAAATGCGTCGATTTGGACAAGGAGCAGCTGCTTCATACCCTGACGGTGTTCCAGCTGATATTGTACTTTTACCTAGTAAGCTTTTAAAATTATTTCGTATTGTTTACATGACTAGAAATATCATCTTGTTTTAAAATCGATATTTGTACACATTTAGGTTCGATTGAAATAACCTTGATGTATTGAATCACAAATTTTAATCCAAAATATTTTTTATATATGTTTATTTTCATAAAAATAATAATCAAAAGATTGAAATATTAAAAAATTGCAAATCTTATTTAGATATTTTTTATTTAATACAAAATCAAATAAAACAATTTATAATAAATGTTCATATTTAAATTTTAAAAATATATCTATGAATTGTTAATATTTCCTTTACTTTTTATGGAATTACGAAATATCAATTCGGTTTACTTTCAGTTTCAAAACTGACTTACAGTTAAAGATAACTGAGAACTATTATTACAGATAAATATATTTTTGAGATTAATTAAAAATAATTAAGATCTTTATACATAGTGAATATAAATTGAATACAAAAAGGACTAAATAAAAATTCATGTATTATTAAAACAAACACATATTATATATATATATATATATATATATATATATATATATATATATATGCATATTATTTCAATATTTGTAATATCAAACTATTCACAAATAATATTATTTTTATAAAACTTATCTCTAAAAATACGTTTTTTACAGATGGTGATGTAAAAAGACAAGATGTCGAACATGTTTTCCTTAGATTTGGACGCAGACGTTAAAAACTACATTTATTTACAAAGAAATAAATACATACTTTTCTTCATCTTATCTGTAATATTATTAATTGGTCAATGAAATAAATAAAATAAATGATACACATATATTTTCCAATTTCCAGTTATAAATATCGTCTATTGTATGGTTTATTGTTTGTGAAAAATAAATAATATATAAATGTTTAATCGTGTTTCTACCAAGTAAAAGATGTGTAACATACTTCTAGTATTATAATTAAGAAAAATAATTTCAATTAAGTTTATCTTGAAATGTAAAATAATCATATTTCAAAACAAATAAATAAAAATAAACAGTATATCTTATGTTATTTTTTATTTCTCACTTTGTTTCTTATTAATTTTTTATTTATTTATAAATATCAAATATTTCTATCAGGGTCGTTTGATAAGTATGGTAAAAAAGTAAGAAAAACTAAATTGAAAAAATTAATTAATTAAATTTAACAATAAATAAATTTACCATACTTATCAAACGACTCTCGTATTACAGGTTCTAAATATAAGAAGTGCAATTACACAAAAGAAAAATAATAAAGTATTTAATGTAAAAATTATTTCATGTATTTTTATAATCCATATATTTGTATCAGTTTAAATGTTGCTTTTTATTCAAGAAGTGCCATAGTTAAAAATTACAATAAAAAATACTAAATTTAAATTAATATATACGATGATGCACAAAACTATTCATATTCATGTAATATATACATATGTGTTAGTATCAATATATACACAGACGTGCATAAGTCATGGCACACATGGGTAACATAAGCAATTTATTGATATAATTCAATGAAGTCGTTAAATTAACAAAAAAAATAATAATTGAAAATAAATATAATGAATAAATTTAATGAATATTATATTTATTTTCAATTAAATATATTTTTTTAAATTTAACGACTTCATTGAATTATATCAATAAATTACTTGTTACCCATGTGTGCCATGACTTATGTGATTCAGTGTATTATATATATATATATATACACGTAATAATTTAATGAAATAACGCAATTTTCAATTTAAAAGAAATAATTTATATATTTTATAGTATGTAGCCCATGTAAATGAAAAGTAAACAAACATAAAATTATATTCGGTACGTTTTTTATATTTTGAACCAATAATGTTTCTTTTTCTACAGTGATATTAATAACTATCATTTAATAATTAATTACAAGCGTAAGTATTATAATCTAAAATGATTTGTCTGTAAATGACATTCTTCTCTATTGTAATTAAAACAATAAATTAACTCTCAATCACTACTCATAATTACAGCCGTAAATAGAGTATATGAAAAACTAAAGAATATGACAACTTTAGAGATAAAATACCAATTTTAATATTCTGTTATATTCATTTTTAAATTTTTATATCTTATTTTGAAGATAATAAACACACACACATACATACATAATATATATATATATATATATATATATATATATATATATATATATATATATAATAAACACATTTTTGATCAAAAGGATTAGTAAATTATAATAAATAAATGTATGTCTAAACACTTCATTCTTATTTGGATCTTTTATATTTTTTTTCTATAACTCAAGAATTAAAGTACTTATAAGGTAAAAAAGGTTTTGTACAAAGGACACAAATAAAACTAAAGATGTAAACCAAGATTAAAGGTTACTTTTTCAGCTGCATTTAGACTATCAGTATATGAGATATGTAATTATTTTAGTATAACAATATATGCAAAAGAATTAATTCCACATTGTTAGGTTATATATATATATATATATATATATATATATATATATATATATATATATATATATATATATATATATATATATATATATATATATATATATATATATATATATATATATATATATATATATGTATGTTAGTTAACTATTGATATCTGTATATTTATCACGTATGAATTCTTACATATCTATTACGTTTTGACTGTACATATTTGTAATGTAATGGACGTGATGTGTACGTGGTGGTTTTAGTACAAAAAATTTATGTAAAAAAACATTTCATAAGTTTTTAATTAACCTTTTGTTCCAATTTATTTACATACATTTTTACAAGATATATGCTTCATTTCATATATACATACAATTGATTAATGTTAAATAAATATTAATAAGAACAACATCTATTGTCAGTTTACAAGTAAAAGTCATCTTAAAAATACAATAATATGGTGTCATTAGATAACGTTGATTTAGATGATAAATTATCAGATCTTACATTAGATGCTGTAGCAGAACCACCAAGAAAAACTGTTGATAGCAAGGATATTCAAAATGAAATAAAAAGTTGTCGTGAAAGTGCACCTAAGGTGTTTTTAGATAATAAAAAACATAAAAGTTCAAAACGATCTCAACCTAATGTATCCAAAAAAAAAGCTTCAGAAGCTAATAGTTCAAAAAGTAAGTGAATAAATAGTCTATATACATACAAAAAACCAAATGTTCTATAATTTTTATAAATAATTCTAAACTTAAATGTGACTATTATTATTTATAACATATCTTTATTGCATAAATTAATATATGCTCTTATAAATTTCAGTTTATGGAAATGTGATAAATGTATCAAACTCATCTCATGTTCAAGTAGGACCCACAACAGTTTATAATTTTGGTATTAATAAACCACAAGAAAATAAAACAAATATAAATATACAAACAACAAAAGAAGTTCAACGATTATTTGATAATACTGATAAACTAACAAATAATGAATTAGATTGTATTTCAAGTCATGTTGGAGAAAATTGGAAAGATCTAGGAAGAAAATTAGATTATTCCGATGGTCAACTCGAACAGTTTTATGTAAATTTCCACGGAATGAAAATTAAAGAAGTATATTTAATATATATGTAAGAAATAAGTTGAGCAGTAGTAGTTATTATGTTTAAATTTTTAGGTGATTTATCAAATGCTTCTTGACTGGACAAGAGTAAATCCTAAAAAATCTACTGTTGGCCAGATTTGTTCAGTTTTATGGGAATGTGATATGAAAGAAGTCGTTTTAAAATTATCAACAGCTATAACTTTAGAAAATAATGAAAAATAGTGTGTGCATACATGTGTATATGTACACATATAAATCATTATCATTTTTTACAATTAAAATTACAAATATCTTTTTTAAAAAATTAAATACTATTTTTAAAAATATTCCTGTGATTTTTAATTTACAAAATGTCCAAATATAAAAGTTCTAGTAAAAAAATAGTAAATAAACAAATTATGTGATGAACGCCAAACAATCGTGAGGAAAAAAATAGTTTTCATGTTACCTACGATTGAAGTTTAATATTTAAATGTAATCTTGAATCTTATTAAAACTTTGCATTTTTAATAAAAATAGATTAAAAGTTGAATTTTTATGCTAATATAAAATAAACAAATAGTATTGTTTTTTATTTTCAATGCCAGTAAGGAACAATTGATTTATAAAGTTTAAAATGTTTTAATATATTTTTTTAACATGTTAAAAATTATGTAATTCTGATAATGAATATTATCACAACTATATAATTTTTTATATAGTTAAATATTTATCTATATTTCAAATGAATGTATATAAAAAATTAAAAGTATAACTGCGCTTAAATACAAATTGCCAGATTAATGATTTACAATGGAACTAACATAATTATCATTTTTGAAACATTAAAGCAAATTCAATGCTTTCCATAAAATATAAATTTACTGATTTAATTCTTCAAAGTTTCTATAAAACAATAAAAAAAAACCTTCCGTTGCATCTGACTGAATAAATCTTAAATAATGTAACAAATATCGATAAAAATTAAGCAACAACTCGCACATGTACAAAAATGTTTGGTTATGTAGCAAAAGTATAAACTAAAACGAAGTTGAGCAAAAATGAAGTTTGTTAACAAATTATTTTTCAAATTAACAATGAATAGTAAACGGGATTTTTCATTTGGCGCTTAAAAAAATACTTCTAACTCTCGTGTACACTTATTTCAACGTATAAATTCATTAGTTGGAAAAAAATAACCAAACTTCTTTCTTTCAGTGTATGATTCTTCAATAATTTTTCTTCTTAATCTCGTGAATAATGTTTGAAATAAATTTATCGTAATTTATACAATCTCTAAAGCGAATATATCTGTTAACAATAATGTTACTTTTTATTAGTCATTCAAGGACACACGTTTAGTCGACAAATGGTGTTAGTCATGGAACCATTTTATGCTTTACAAAACGAAATTTCTTGACAACGTGGTAAACTAGTTATCCGTTTTTGTCGTGTAAAAGAACATGCGCAAAACGAAGTTCTTGCAAAGTTATCAAAATGTTGCTTCAGCTTTGAGTTTATGCAGTAGTCGAAGTGCGTGCCGAGTTGCTTTCGTCTATTACTGGAGGATATCCTCGCTTCCGGTCTTTTTTTTTTTATACAGGGATATAGTCAAACAACCATCTTGAATTTTATTCTGTACAGAAGCCGGTTCATTCCTCAACTCAAGGAATTCACATATTTAATTGGATTATTGCAAGTATAATTTCACGTATAGTTGTTATTACGAAGTGGCGTTCAATTTTTTTTTAAGTGAGGTATACAAAGGATGAACTAGGTATGGCGTAACATAATGGTTGTACTACGTGCTATTTTGCGTTTTCCTATACATTTGATAAGCAGATTAAACTGTTGGACACGATACTTATCACAAACGTTTACCGTGTTGTTTTAAACACTACGAAGATTATTGATGACCTCGTGCTACGTTAAGAATTAAAACGTATTTAGTCAACAAAAATTGATTCTTGTGTTTCCTTGCTTCATATCGCGACTAAGTAAACACTATTGTGTTAAGGTAGTGAAATTAACGTATTTAAGAAAGTTGTACATATTAAAGTTTTTATTTAAGCCGGGTGCTGTGAATTGATGTTCAGAGTTGAATATTTGATATTACACATGCATTTTTGTGAAAATTGTTTTTGGAGTCTTTGGAGCAGTCTTCATTATTATAAGAAGTTTTACTGATTAGTCATCTGATCGGTGTATCGGTAAATTTGAAGCACTTTGCTTTGTTTACATCAAGTTTTTTCAAGTTTTTGGTGCCTCCTGTGGCGAATTGCATATTAGCCGTCGTTCACAGTCGAGGCTACCAAACAATGGCTCTTCCAAGTAGAGCCCGTGTTTATATGGATGTTAATCAACATAAGCTGAGAGAGTATTGGGATTATGAAAGTTATGTTGTTGATTGGGGACAGCAGGATGATTATCAACTGGTTCGTAAACTTGGACGTGGAAAATATAGTGAAGTTTTTGAAGCAATTAATATAACAAATAACGATAAGTGTGTTGTAAAAATCTTAAAGGTAAAAATTTAGGCTGATTTTAATATTTTTAAATTATAAAGCATGTTTAGCCATATGTATGTGGCTGTATTTATAAAAGATATGTTAAAATATGCAAAGAATACGTACATCATATATATGTATATATATATATATATATATATATATATATATATATATATATATATATATATATATATAAAATATATATATAAGTATATATATATATATGAATTTAATTATTAGTTAGGTCTAATTATATATTAGATTTCATTTTATTTTGTTTCAAAATCTTTGTTAATTTATTCTTTTAATTATTTAAATAATTAATTATGTATTTACCCAAGTAAATGATAATTTAAATATGTCTAGAAAATGTGCATGTTTGATATATATACATATATATATTTGTATATATTGTTTGATGTTATTTAATTATCTTCATTTTGTATTTTTTCTAATTGTGTGCTGTATACATGTTTTTATGTCCAATTAGAGTAGTATATAATTTTTCTAATATTAATTTTTCCATGATAATTTATAAGTAAAATTATGTACTGTAGGGAGTGGCATTACTGGTTGATGTCATTGAAGTGTTAATAATAATAAAACAAAAAAGTTTGGATTTCACTGGCATTTTAATTATAACAAAAAAAAAATATTTAATGTACTATTATTATATTTATTACCATATTTTTTCTCATTTGTCTCTTAATGGTATCTTGAAAATTAGTTATTCAATATGTGTTTTATTTATTGTAAATAATCAACATATAATTTTATACTTTCATTTTAAAAGATAATACTTTCAAATAAAATGAATATTAACACTACCTTGGTATCTGTATTTTGTACCGTATTTGTAATTATACAAAATCACATATTACTGTAATAATAATTTTTAGCATCATAAATAAGTTTAATAATAATAAGTTAGTTTAATATGTTAGTTTAGTATTAACAAGAAGTGTACTTTTGTATTGGTTAAGTTTACATTAAAAATAATATATGAAAATGTTTAACATTGTTAAGCATTTTTTTTTTTTTTTGAGAAATGTAGTAAATATAAAAAGTTATGTTTTAATATTTAAATAACTGAACTAATGTATAACTACATCAATAGTTGTCCAGAAATGTTTGTATAGCTACTTGTGTGAACACAAATTAGCTAATACTGGTTTACTTTCTTGTTTTCCGTAAATATGTTTTGGTTATTTTGATTATCTTTGTTATCTTATTTAATATATTAAATTTATTGAAATATTGTACTATTTAATTGCTTGGATTTTTAAAATGTATTTATAGATTTGACAACTATTGAAGAAATAATGCTTAATTCATATTTATTGTTATTAATTAATAACAATTGTCACTCTTTTTAAACAATTTGTTTCCGAAATAATAAGAGTAATTTAAGGTGCTTTGTTGAAAAATGTCCTTTAATTTTAATTATACATAATAAAGGGTTTATGTACAATGATTCTTTCTTTATTTTAGCCTGTGAAGAAGAAAAAAATAAAGCGTGAAATAAAAATATTAGAAAATTTAAGAGGTGGAACGAATATTATAACATTACAAGCAGTTGTGAAAGATCCTGTTTCTCGGACGCCTGCTTTAATTTTTGAACACGTTAATAATACAGATTTTAAGCAACTATACCAAACGTTAACAGATTTTGATATTAGATATTATCTATATGAGCTTTTGAAAGCGTTGGATTATTGCCATAGCATGGGAATTATGCATCGTGATGTAAAACCCCATAATGTGATGATTGATCATGATAACCGAAGATTACGTCTTATTGATTGGGGTCTTGCAGAGTTTTATCATCCTGGTCAAGAATATAATGTTAGAGTTGCGTCTCGATATTTTAAGGTAATTTTTTGTCATTTGTATTAATGTGCTTTGATTATTTTTTCTGTTAAGAACCTACTTTTATAAATCATCTTTAAGAAGTAATGTTTGTGTGTGTGTGTGTGTGTGTATACACACACACATGTGTGTGTGTGTCGTTTGATAATATATATATAATATATATAAGATAATACTAAATTATATATATATATATATATATATACACACACACGAGGGTCGTTTGATAAGTATGGTAAAAAAGTAAGAAAAACTAAATTGAAAAATTTAATTAAATTAAACAATAAATAAATTTAGCATACTTATCAAACGATACTCTTATATTATACATATACTAAGTACATATAATATGTATTATAAAAACTAATTTTTGTAGGGTCCGGAATTATTAGTTGACTATCAAATGTATGATTATTCCTTAGACATGTGGTCACTAGGGTGTATGCTAGCTTCAATGATATTTAGAAAAGAACCATTCTTCCATGGACATGACAATTATGATCAACTAGTTCGTATTGCGAAGGTGCTTGGAACAGAAGAATTATTTGAATATTTAGATAAATATCATATTGAACTTGACCCTAGATTTAACGACATACTTGGCCGGTATGTTGTATTATATTTTTCATTTTCCCTTCTGTAGAAACATTTATTTAGTTATTTTGTGTGTATGTGTGTTTACATCTCACTGTGATGATTTTGAATTTTTTGATTATTGTAGTCATTCTCGAAAAAGATGGGAACGTTTTATGCATAGTGATAACCAGCATCTTGTATCTCCAGAAGCACTAGATTTTCTTGATAAGCTTTTACGTTATGATCATCTTGAACGTTTAACTGCTCGTGAAGCAATGGAACATAGGTACTTCTGTAAGTAAACATGTTTATTTTTATTTAAATATGCTTTATTAATATAATTTTTATAAATGTTTAGTATTTGTAGTCATGAATTGCTTAGTTTTGGGCATGAATGGTTGTGCTTATTTTATTATTATTTATTTTTGTGATATTAAAAATATGTAAGTTATATTTTATTATATTATAAATATTTAGTTTATTAGAAATATTACAAGTCACATATATATTTTATTATTTTAATTACTTTTGAAATACCGTTTATGTAAATTTAAAAAAAAATCCCTAGTGAATGTAATTTTTTCATTAGTTGGAATATTATGAATTGTTTTTAAAGTATCAGTTTGTAATAAATTAATATTATTTTTTTGCTACAGATCCAGTGGTAAAGGAGCAAAACCGTCATAACATTGTCTCGTCCCCTACTCCCATGTCAGGTTCCATGCCTGTCGGAGTAGGTGAGTAGCAAAAAAGGTAATGCTAACATAGTTCATAAAAGTTATACTCTATTGAGAGCTATATCGTTTGGTTTGTTATTGTTGTAATATAAATTATCAAACATGATGCCATCTACAGAGTTCTCCACATGTCATTTGTTAGCTATTGTACTGAAATATCAGTGGTGTTTTTTTAAATAGTGAAGTTTAATAATGTTATTGTAAATGAGGCTGAATTAATTCACTTAATTTGTTTTTCTTTTCTTTTTAATCATTACTGACATTTCAATTTTTTTTCTCTATTAAGAATGTTTTTGTGTAAATTATTATTTAGGTTAATTTTTTGTATTTTCTATTTTTGTAAATTATTATTTAGGTGTTAATGAAAACTATTGGTACACTATGAGTATTCCATTTATTATATTTAAGATAAAGTATCAGTTAACATTTATAGTTGTAAATATTTTTGTTTCTACGACATTTGTATATTTGTTATAGTATTTAAATATGAAAGAAAAAATAAATTTGTATATGTTTGTGTTGTGTATATTCCACAAAAGAGTTCAACCTGATTAAGTACATGATTTTAATCAAATCAGTTAAAATATACATGTTTGTTTGTCTATCTATCTATCTGTCTGTATGTATGTATTATGTATGTGTATATATATATATATATATATATATATAAAATACACACATACGTTTGCACGCTTATGTACACGTACTAAAAATCTGTTTGTGTAAATGTAATTGAATGAATGTGTAAATGCCTTTTGTCATAATAAAAAATTTTTGTAAGAATTCAGATTTGTATTAATAAATTTATATTTCAAAAATGGTTTGAAATACTTGACTGCAGCTATTTAAAAACAAACTTTATATTTTTGGTACATCTATTATAATCAATTTAATTGAGTTATGAACATAGTTATTATTGACATTGAAATTGTTTTTCATTTATATATAAACAAACACACACACACACACACATTAATCGTATGAAATATTAAAATGTAAACATTTAGAATATTTTGAATTATTAATTTTAAAAACAATTATAATCAATATACATGTGGAGAACTTACATTTATGAAAGACAGCATTTATTTAATGTGTGGTTTATGCATTTAATAAAATTATTAATTTTACCATATTCATTGTACTCATTACATTTTTATTCTCTTAGGTTATTATTTTTATTCATGATTTCATTCTTTGTAAAAAATATAGTCTTTCTTACAGAATACATGAATACATTTTAATTTATATTTAATTTATACATAACTAGTCATGCTCTTTAATATACATTGTTTTTTTATTTTGAAATTAATCTCATTTTATTAGAAATGCATAAACTTTACATTTATTTACAAATAAATAATGAAACAAGCTCCTCTGATTATGAATGAATTTTGAAATCATTATAATACCGAAATTTAGTTATTTTTAACTGTTGTATGCACAGTTCTAAGGGAACAAAATCTATTATATTATCTATTACAAATTTTTTTTAGTTTTGAAAGATAGTGCATGTGTTTTCTTTAAATAATATTATGATGGTTTTAACTTCATAATAAAGTTTTTGTAATAAACAAATTCTGATTATTCTATTAATTGTTTTATTTAACATAGCTACCTAATTGTTCTCAATAAAATAGCTTTCACTTATAAGAGCACTAACAATTTTAAAATCATTTATGAGTATTTAGTTTCTTTAAATAATGTCATGTTATAAATTACATGTTCATATAATTTAACTTTCAATTCAAAGAAATTATTTTACAAATTTATTGGGTAGATGAAAGTTTTTGAAAATGTATAATTGGGAAATTTTGTTTATAAATGTGTTTATTAAATAAATATATATATATATATTCATGTAATGACAAGAGACCATATGCAAGATTTAAATAAACATTTACATATAATTTTTAAAGAATTTTATAGAAATTGTTTTCTTAGTTATATATTGTCAGGTTTAATTGTTTGTGCAAATGAAGATAGTGAAGTTTTTGTCAACAGAATATAAAGTATTAGAATTTAATTGTGATATAATGGTAAGTATTGGATATTTAAGAAGTGTTGCTCAAATAGAATCATCATTTTCATAAAGTTATTAAAATATATGTTTTATAAATATTTTATATAAATGCTATATTTACATTTTAAATTTGAGTGGTATAATTATTGCAATATAGAAATTTGTATGCAATTTTGGATCTTATATTGCAATTGCAGATGAGCCTGGACCACCAGCTGCCAACACTCAGTCCACAAGCAACTCCAACAACTCACCAAAACATAATGCAGCTTCATCAAGAAGATCAACTGCATCGGCTTTTTTCACTAATTTGGACAACTCTTCAACCTCTCCTACACCAACATAAGTTTTTCTCACCGTTATTGCATATGAGAATATCATTTAGCATTTTTAATTTTTCTTATATATATATAGAGTATTGGAAATATATATATAAAGTATGTGCAAATGCTCTGAATCTATTCTAGTTGTTAAAACTTTAAATTAATTTGTTAACAGATATTAATTCTTTAAATATCTATAGTTATTATTTTATACATACACACACACATGTGCATACATGTGTGTGTATATATATATATATATATATATATATAATATATATATATATATATATATATATATATATATAATATATATATATATATATATATATGTTTGTGTGTGTTTATGTATGTATGTGCGTGTGTTTGTACGCATGTTTATATACTGATGAATGGGTTTTTTATTTTCTATGTTGTGTTAGATATTCTAGTTAAAATTTATACCTGATTCAGTGCATTATTTTTATTGAACTATGAAATAACGTTAAACAAATAAGTAGTAAGATAAAAATTCCATTAATTACTGTATATTAATTTATTGAGTATTTTTTTTTTACTTTATTGTATTTTCCTTCATCTGAAATAATTGTACAAAAAGATTGACTTTTATTGTACCAAACATTCAACATTTGTATAAAATATTAAATAGCAAAATGATGGTGCATTCTATTAAATCGAAACTTTTTGTGACTTATTTAATCTATTTTATAATTACCACTATAAACACAACTTTGTATGAATCAAAAAAATGTGATTAATAATGACCATGAAATTTATTTATAAATATGTGGTAGCTATTTGGAATAGACTCACAAAAGTTAGTGCCACCACTTATTCAGTATTTTTTTTTTCTATATTATAATATTTATTATATTACTAAGTAGTATGACTAAAACAACTTATTTGTAATGACAATAGTATTTATAAAGAGAAGACAGTATGCTGTCATGATTTTGTCTTATTCATTTGATGTGTTAATATTTATTTACATGTTATTTATATTAAAAAAGTGTTGATGCAGATAATAAAATTTTTTTGTATTGTGTTCTCTTTTTATGATTAACTTAGTATTATATATTCATATATAATCAAAAAAATATTTATATAATCTGATATGGTATTTTATTTAATGTATTTATATTGAAATGTGCGTTTTATTATAGTGGCCATAATTTTGATACTTTTTGTATTGATGTCATATTTGTTAAATATAAATGTTTGGTATTTGCTGTCTTCTCTTAAAGTTTAAATTTAATTTATGCTGTACATGCTTACCAAAATAGGCAACTACTTTAATACAGTTTAATATGAATTATAACTAAAAATATTTTACCATAGCTATTTTTTCAATGGTAAATATTCGTTCTTAATCAAAAATTTTTAATTTCATTAGTAAAATATAATATTTATTTCGTATTTTTGAATAAATGTACACATAACTAATGTTTTGTTTTGAAAAAAAAGAAAAATGTACACACATTTATACTAAAATATATTGTGTGTTTAAATTTGTACAAAATTATTTGAGTACACATTTTGATGTCATAATGATTTATTCACTGGAATAACTATATTAATAATTGTGTGTGTGTATGTATGTGTGTGTGTGTGTGTGTATATATATATATATATATATATATATATATATATATATATATATATATATATATATATATATATATATATATGTATATAAATAAATATAAAAATAAATTACACAAAGGTCTCCAAATGTTTACTCTTCAAAATTATGTTAAATGATGCTAAGGTTTTGTAGTCATGTGTAAATAATTAATGCAAAATTATAAATATATACAATATTTGAATTGAAGAATTCTTGACTTACTAATGTATTAATTGAATTTATATTTTTTTAAATAGCAGTGATTTGGAGATTTTTTTGTGAATACATATATTTTTTTAAAATGTCTTAATTTACATTTCCTTTAATTGAATGATGAAATTACTGTAAATAATTTTTTTTTTTAAAAAAAATGAATGTACCAGTACATTATAGTCAGTTTAAAAATTATAATTTTTTGAAGTCTTGTTTCATATGTGCATTATCTAAAGGAGAGGATAAGGTTTCCTACCTGAAACTACATTTTTAATTTGTTTTATTCATGTTCAAATGTTCTATATTTTCAATAGAATTGAATTAAATTAAAACTATTATATTTATTTGTATCAAGCCATCATATAAATGGGCTGCTTGATGGATAATGAATGAAAAATGCCTCGTGGTGTATAATTTATGTATAGGTAAGTATTTTTCATTAAGGTCGTAAATTATTCAAATAAGTTTTACATAGGCTAGGCAAGAAATGTTTAATATGTACAGCTATGTTAATAAAAAATACTACTGCAAAACTCAGTGTCACTATTGGCATCGTACTGAAAATGTGACAATTCTATGTTTCCAGTACTATACTGTTGTAGACAAAAATTATAAATAAATTTTATTTGAAGGATTTTCTTAAATAGTCTTATTTTTATCTCTCATCCTTACCTACAATTTTATATATGTGTACACATTCGTACATACGAGGGTCGTTTGTTAAATATGGTAAAAAAGTAAGAGAAACTAAATTGAAAAATTTAATTTAACCAAATTAAATAATAAATAAATTTACCATACTTATCAAACGACCCTCGTACATTTACTTTTTTACAGATTATGTTTTAATTATAAAAGAACACTCATAAAATTTCAGTTGAAAATTATGATTGTTGTTGGATAATATGATATAAAAATAAATGAGTTCTGTGACAATTATTAGTTTTCAATGCTTTTCAAATAGAATTTCGTATAGTAAATGAATTTTATTACAATATTTTGACAATGAAATTAACACGCCGCTCGTTGGCGCATCACTACATCTTTTTATGTTTAAAATCCGGTGACCATAGACGTAGTAATAAGCCTTTTTATTTATTGTTTTGAAACTGTAGCTATTCACTTTCGCAAATGAATTTTAACACCAACACCACAATAGTTTAAAGTGTTCAATAATCACTTATTGTTTACGTATTATTTATAATTATATCGGCTAATGGATTTCGATGGCGATGCCATCATCCTCAGAGCCTTTCTCAAGAAAGGTTCTGGGATGATGGCATCGCCATCGAAATGCATTAGCCGATATAATTATAAACTATATAATTATAAATAATAAGTGAACAATAAGTGATTATTGAACACTTTAAATGCCTTTTTATGTTCAAAATTCAGACGCCGTTGACGTATTACTACATTATTTTTTTTTAATATTTTTTTGTTAAATAATATAAACTGTTACAAGCGGACAATAACATATAATAATTGTTGTCAACGGACAACAATGTGCTGATATAGAAAATATGTGTAATATTTTATAATTTCATTATATTTTTATATTAACTTGAATTATGTTTTTTTATTATATAGAGTCATCCAAATGCGACGTCTAGATCTGTTTTATTAAAAAGAAACTATACACGTTTCCCTATCCACGTTTCTTTTTAATAAAAACACAAATCTAGGCGTCACATTCGGATGGCGCTATATAAATTGATAAAAAGTAATATTCTATACAGGGTATATGCATCAATTAAAGAAATTGTTTCTTTGTACGATTGTTCAAAATATTTCAACTATTCGATGTCTTATAACTGAAATTATTTACACGATATTATTTTTTGATAAAGATTATTAATGACAAAAATTACGTTAGCATCTATTGGATTATGGTTAATTCTATTTTTATTAATCAATTTAATTAATAAATCGCTGATCGAATTGATTTATTTTATAAAATTGATGGTCTATTTAATAGATTAAAAATTCAATTGTTGAATGAAAGTAAATGTGCTACGGAGAAAATTAGTCCCTAAATTGAAATAAAATGTTTGTTTAGTAATAAAAATAATTTATTTTATTTTGAAAAATATGGGTTTTGCAACAATGTTACTTTTTAACAACTGTATATGAGATTGAATTGGAAATATTAAAATTCAGTAGAGTAATTTGTTCGATGATATTGTGAGTTGCAACAATAAGTTTTGTGTTATGTACAATTGTCACAGTATTTCTTCACGTACAGACGCAACTGAGAACAACGTTTAGGGTTGTTCGATTTTCTAAACTAGATCTGTACAAGCAGATGTCCGACCGATCTCGCATTGGATGCGAAAGGGTCTTCGTTCGAAGCGCACCACAGCGGTCGGAGCAGAGATAGTGCCCCTAGTGGTGGTGTGGTGCGTATACGACCATCGCCGCACGGGCCTGGTTGACCGACACTCGTTGCGAGCGTTGTGAGCCGTGCGTCGTGCAGTGCCAGTCGCCAGTCGTGCCACCGTCAGTTGTCCTCCCAGTCACTACAACTGTGCCAGTGAAGTGATTAGTGCTCGTCGCTGCCGAGACACATGTGCACTTAACGCCCCATACTGGACATCTCCTGGACGATAGTACCACAGAGCGCCATTCTCGGCGGGACTCCACGTAAGTATTTACGTGTGTCGCCCCACCGCAAGTTCTTAATTTAATTTTGGCAGTGGAGCTTTATGAGTTAAGCGACGAGACGTCGAGACGCGTTGATCGACAAACGGTCTCATATCGACCAATGTTAGTTTTAGTTACCGCACTGAGTACTCTTATGGCCTACTAATTCGCTGTTTACTTCTTATTGTCTTATTACTTATTACTATTAATTTCGTATGTAAATGTTCACACATATACTTTTGTAAGTTGGGGATAGATAAGTATATATACATACACACACACACATACATACATTTCTAGCATGAATACGTAGATGCATATACGCACATATGTAAACTTTTGCCAACTTATCTGCATACGGTACACTATCTTTTACCATTATTATTAACATGACTATGTTCTATAAGAAGAAACGCAACTCTATTCTAAATTTATTTAGGTATTACAGAAATAATCAAAGCTGCACGGAACCGCTGCTGCCGTGAATGTGTTTTTGTGTTTGTGCTATACTCAGTACTCTGGTCGGTATACCGCCGTTTTTCTTTTATAAAAATCGAAGAAACATAATATTTCCAGCTCCGACTCTGCTCTCTTCTACTATACAGTTACGTACTATAGTTTACTCTAACGACGGTGTGTTCCGTGTGCTGTTTGGTATAGGAACGTACAAATTACAAATCAGTCTGTGAGTGACCGTCTTTCATTCGCGAGTAAGATCAGTTATCGCGAATACAAAAACTATTCTGTTTCGCTCATACACGACACCAAACAATTTCTGTTGGTTGTCAATGAATTTAAATCGAAGACTTTTTTAACTATAAAACAAATTGTGATTTATTAATTTAATTCTTTTCAACTGTGAATCGAATTGCTGTTAAACTATTATAACACAATATATAATCATATTCATACTACTTTACGTACAGGTTTTATGTATTATCGTGTAAATGACAGCTGTGGATGAGTTAAGTTTAACAGTCTTTAAAAATGCATTGTAACCGAAATTAAAAAAAAAAAAAACGCGTTAACAATGATTTCATTGTAGTAGCTTATAGTTATATGCGCAAAAATTCAGTTGCCAGTACTTAAATAATGTTGTTTTATTGAATAATACCCTGTTTCTGTTATTAAATCCGTCCAATTTTGAAAGGATCACGATCAATCGAAGAAATTATAAAAGGTATTTATCGCTGTGTTTCATATAAAAATATTCATTTTTGAAAAAATTGCAATGAATAAATCGAGTTCAAGAATTTTCTAATATACTTAATCATTACAACTTAGTAACTACACTTAGCCCGGTGTTAATTCTAACCTATAAATCGCACTACTACATATTTCAATTTACTAAATGTAGTTGTTCAAATTATGAGTGAGTGAACGTTTGTGTATGTGTGTGAGTGTGTGTGTGTTTTGTAAGTGTTTCCCTGTTAATCGATCAACGTGATATGCCATAGATAGAATGTTGTCGTTTCTTTTTGACCTGGTTTGGAATAGTATGTAATACCTATGGCATGCTTTGGCAAAATGACTAATATTTTTTTTATTCATTTCCATTCATCATTATGTGTTTATTCTTCATTGTCTTCTGTTTAGAAATTTAATCATTGTTGTAAATATGACGTACTGTAAATCATTTCTTAGTGATTTTGACAATCTATGACCTTAGATTCTAATTGCTATCTTGAACTTGCCATGAACCATTACACTGCCTAGTAAGCTACTATATATTCTTACCTTGATTAATCTTAAATTTATTTTTAATATATAAAATATTTTGAGAGAAAATATTATATATATATATATATATATATATATATATATATATATATATATATATATAAATAGGGAGAAAGAGGCCCAAATGAGACTGAATGATAGTAAAGAATAGTAAATGATAGTAAGCAAGTAAATATGTGTCTAAACTCTTCAGTCTTATTGGGGGCTCTATATATTTTTATATATATATATATATATATATATATATATATATATATATATATATATATATATATATATATATATGTACACATATACATCTGAGTACTATAAAATCAATAAATATAAATTTTACAATGTTAAAATAACTTTTAATAATAAAAAAGTACAGTAAATCTTATATTTGGATTGTATTTTCCCAGGAAAAAAATTTGTTAGTTTATTACTGTTATTACGGTATATTTATTTTTATTTCTTAAAAAATGCGTTTAACAATAAAAGTAAGCATGTGATATTACTTTAGATATATTATTTAAGTATTAATTTGTATTTTTGTTAAAGTCGAATTTTGACGTGGAAGTCGATTTTGATCAGTCATTAATAAATGAAACTAATTTTTTATTTTACAATTTAAATGTCTTTCATATCAAATCTCGCTGTTAAATTATTCTCGTTTAATAAATAGTGAATGTAAAGAAAACAAAATAAAACCAAATTGTCGACTTTGATGTATACAGTGAAAAAAGGTAGTTATGCTTCAATTATCTTTCATATAAAATATAAAATCATTCGTAAAAACTCACAGTATTTGAGTGAATATGTAATTATTAAGTGTATTATTAAATCATGACGGAATTGGATTATATGTTGTGGATTATATGCTTTATATTTACTATTTAAGTTTGTTAAATAAAAATGGTGTACAGAATATTTGAATTTAGTTTTAAGATAGAAGTCTAGATATGAATTTAAAGTTATCAATATTGCTGTGTAGATTGAAAATTAATGTAAAAATATTTAATTTATTATTTAGACATTTAAGAATTTTAATGTATTTTTTGTTAGTTTACAAAATATAATTTAAAATTTCCAAATAATAAAAAAATGAAATGAATAATTAAATTCGTTCAGTTGTTCTTCTTTGGTTTTAAACCCGTAGGCTGGCTTTCGGCAGCTTTCCATTCTTCTATTTTCTCCGTCTTCCTTTTGAAATCCATACAGGAGTCTCAATCCACATCCGACATGATTTGGCGTATGTATTCCAGGCGTGGTCTTCCTTGCTTGTTCTTTCCTTCAATGTAATACTGATTCTTAGGACATCCTAGGGTTCTTTAATGTAGTGGCTTTCCGTTGCCTTCTACATCCTATGCCGTTGATCTTTTAAATTGGTTCATTCGCTTTCGAGGATAATTGTTTCCCCAAACAAGAGAGTTCTCTGCCCAACGAAACGTTGGGTTGATTGTTTATTACCAATAGTTTGTCTCCGTTTACATTATTGTCATACGATGTATAATATTTCTAGTTTTCATGTTAATGAAAAAGTTTTGTGTTTGTACATAATCATACATTTAAAATCATACGTACATGCAACAATGAATAATTTTTAAACGACTTCTAAGCATTGATAAAACGTTGTTATTCATAATATTCAGTTTAATTGTCGATCATTTTTATTCTGTTAAATTTTTCAATTTTTATTTATTCGTACATAGTACGTTTTTGAACTCATTTTTCCATTTGTAGTACTGACTGTCAGTCATATTTAGACATTTAATACCGTAATGAAATCACATCTGTTCATATATTGTTTTTGTAGTTTAGTTATACTGTCTGTCACTCCACAAAGTTACGCTGTTCAATCTGAACAAGTTAAAAATGTTATCAAATCTAATAAATGTAGTCCATCTCTAAAAAATAATTTAATGTTTTTGTTAAAACGAATAACATATTAAATATTATCTTTTATTATAAATACTACTATTTATAAAAAAGGTAGTGAATTACAAATCCATATTGAATAAAAAACATGTGTATGTGTGTATATAATTGTATAAGTGTTTGGATATAACTGTAAATGTTTATTATGCCTGTCAAATTTTATTAAGAAAAAAGTAAATGTAATCGATTTATTTGATCAAGGAAGATAGTTTGCTCTTCATGTATAAAATAAACGGTTATTGTATTTCATTCTAACAGTACTACTACATACTTAGATCAGTGTATAGATTTAATATTTACAAAGTTGTTTTTATGACTTAAGTTATTGTGACCTTCAGTGACTCAAATAAACCTTATAATTGTCGGGAAACTAATTATGGAATTTAATTACACACACACACACACACTTTCTCTCTCTCTCTCTCTCTCTCTCTCTCACACACACACACACACACACACACACACACACACACACACACACACACACACACACACACAC
Source organism: Neoneuromus ignobilis (assembly GCA_029203775.1). Classification (NCBI taxonomy): domain Eukaryota; kingdom Metazoa; phylum Arthropoda; class Insecta; order Megaloptera; family Corydalidae; genus Neoneuromus; species Neoneuromus ignobilis. Next base: position 7,514,326 of record CP092097.1, read on the forward strand.
ACACACACACACACACACACACACACATATATATATATATATATATATATATGTTGTTAAATAAATGAATTTTCCTTTTTAAGTAAATCCAATAATTAGAGTTGCATGTATATATTCATATTTATTTATTATGCAAATAAAATATTTACATTTGTTTAGTTTAGTTAATAGGATATTTTCTTTGGTGTTTTTTGGATATTCATGTGAAATTTACATACGACTTGAAAATTTGTCAATGTTAGAATTTATTCTTAATTATATCAATGGTTAAATTATTATTAGAGTACTTTGATGTTTGGGTATAATGTCGATTTAAAATTTTCAATTTATGTAATAATAATTATCGTTTAATCGTTTATATGTATATAATTGGTTTGAAAATGAATAAAGTGATGAATACGTACAAGTTGAATGGTACACATTAACAGGTAATTTACTTATTTTTGTAGATAGATTGATTTATCTGTACTGTTCAAGCACCGGACGTTAATTCATAATTTGTGATTCTGCTTTATGTTACTTTATTTTTTTATATTATTTACGAAGATTGTGAAATAAATAGGCTGTACTACTAGAAACTTCAAGCTAAAAACAAGCTAGAAACTTCGAACTTCATGCACGGTCTGTTTTTGTAATAAAATTATATTTTTATTTGCCAACATTATTCAGGTTTCGTATTATATAAACATAAAGAATAAAATCTAGGTAATTCTGTCAGCTATAAAATTCTCAGATGTATTTAATTTGTTTTATAAAGTTCTATCTTTGATTTAGTTCCTGTATATATTGTCACTTATTTTTTTCATTAACAATAGGAAAATATTTTATAATTTCACATCTCCATTTTTTTTTTATTGAACAAATTTGGTTTGACAAGTAACAGAAGTCTAAACAACAACAAAAATCTTCTTCACTTTCATTTTCTAATCAATTAATATGTTTTTACATATCGATTCATTTTTAATAAAAATAGCAATCAACTGATGTGCATTAGTTTTTTTGTCAGCGTTTTTTAAATGAAAGTAACGTCAGCTTCTATTTTAAATTCAAATGTGTATATTGACTGGAATGGTATTTGTGATATTTTGGGATAATCAAATCGTTTTATTTTTTTAAACTTTGAAAGTCAGTAAATGTTTACATACACATTTATTCTTATTCGCAATGTTGTATTTAATTTAAATTTTCATTGTTTTCATTATTATTCTAGCGTTAATTAAATAAAAGTGATATTTTATTGTTGATAAAAGTGTATGTTTTAAAAATTATGTATGTTATCTGTTAATGCTGTAATTGTTATATATATATATATATATATATATATATATATATATATATATATATATATATATATATACATACATACACATACATACATACACACATACGATTATGATGATAGTATATTTAAGACTGATTTTAAAAATTGTGTCAAAGAAACGAATATTGTATTTGTATATGTTTCTTTTTTTATACAGATGATATATTAAATATACGTTTTGAAATGATGACGCGGAGATAAAATTCGTTTATTTAATTTGATTTATTTGTATGGTAAATACAGTTAAATAATTATACACACGTGATGATATCTAATTTTGTTCAAAATGTCTGCATTCATAGAAAAAAATAATTTATTGTTTTGTATTTTATTTTTGTAAAAGTTTTTTTATTTTTCTTTTAAGACAATGATACATACATAATTGCCTACAATGAATACAACAAGATTTTTAAATTATTTATGTTTTATACAAATTGTTCGACTAACAGTAATAATAATTCACTTGCGTAAAGTAATCAATATGGATTTCTTTTGGATTAAATTATTACCTATTATATATGTTTGAACTTCAGACTGGATATTTGATTTATGCAACAAAACAGATTTATATATTTGATGAAAATTACGTAATAAAATAAATTCAATGTAAAACAACAAAAAAAAAAGTATATATTTTAATACTGTATACAAATAAAATAAATGTATTTTTCTAGGTATGTAAAATCAAAAGTTTTCAGTGAATTCATCGTTGTTGAAGACTTGTAACTTAGATGAAGTAATTTAAAATTTTTTTTGAAGTTATCCAAGAAAATGATTTAATATTCTATTCAAATTGTATGTTTTACATATAGGTGTCTTTATTTGTTGTATTTTATCATTTTTAATAAACTAATAAATTTGTGTATTACTCGAACTTTTTTAAACTTTATTTTAAAATGTTTGGAGGTAATTATGTTTACAAATATTTTTTTATAATTATATTTATTCATGCTTATTTTTTTAATAAAAAAGTTTTTGAATTTCGATTTATATATATATGTCGAGTCACGAAACAAAATTGTAAAGTTTATGTCTATTTTTAGTTACTTAATTAAATTACTTGAACATTAATATTTTTTTTAAAATATTAAGCAGCTAAAAAGCGTATATTCAAAACTTTCTGTTTATAAAGCGGGCAAAAAAAATATTTTTGAGATAATAATTTTAGTACTTGAAATGAAATTGTTTGATACGTTATGTAAGCTATTTTATATTTATTTTACGTACTGAATATATATATAAATATATATATATATATATATATATATATATATATATATATATATGTGAGTGTGTGTGTGTGTGTGTGTGTGTAAAAGCAGTTATTTTTCAGTGATTACAGATTTTGATGCCGGTTTGATAATTAGTGGTTAATTATACATCTTCAGAATTAATATGCCTTCTAATAACAATTTAATATTTATCCGTTCTTAATGGAGTGAGTATTTATATATATATATACAATAATAGATAATAAATACGTATCGTTAATATCGTTCATATGGTAAACGCCCACGTACAGAATAATGTTTTAATGTAATTTAATAATGATAAACAGAATTAATTCTATTGTATTGTAAACGTTTTAGAGACATTTAATATAGCGATTATTATTTCTTAAAATGCAAAAATTAAATTTATATATATATATATATATATATATATATATATATATATATATTCGACGGTCGTTTGATAAGTATGGTAAAAAAGTAAGAAAAACTAAATTGAAAAATTTAATTAAATTAAACAATAAATACATTTACCTTACTTATCAAACAACCCTCATATATATATATATATATATATATATATATATATATATATATATATATATATATATATGTATGTATGTATGTGTGTGTGTGTGTATTGTGTATGTACAAATGTATATTCCTCACATAATCACATACGCAATAATCACATATAATCATTCTAAAATATATTTGTATAGTGCTGTATATATTTTATTATAGCCTCCTCGTATACTATTTCTCAGAGTTTTATATTTGACCTCTAATTCTATATTTATACACTTCACACGAAACAGTGGCGCGTTTAATGAGTATTGTCAGTTTTTTCCTGATTTTTATTTAAACCCTGTATTGACTATTCCAGATAAGTTTGTGTGGTTCTGTATAACCTCTGAAAATATTTTGAAATATTTTTTTAATGTAGTGTTACATTAATAATAATTTTATCAACATGAAAATAGAATATAGTATATCTTTAGTTGTTATCATCAAGTGTGTGTGTATGTGTATGTATATATATATATATATATATATATATATTATCGTAATTTTTTAAAGATTTTGAATGTTTTTATTATCTAGGAATTATAACAGAATAAAAAATGAGAAAGTGTAATTATTTAATTTTTAACGTTGGTAATATTCTTATTTAATTTGTAGTTTTGTGTGTATTTATAGTATTGATCTATAATAAAAAAATATTTTATGAATGAATAATAAATGTTGTACGTCTACACTTTATTAAAAAACGTTTTGTCTCAGATTATAGGTATAAATAATTCAAAGAATGTCAATCAAATTATATGAATAACACTTGCGTTATTTAATTCTCTTTAAAAGTATTCTCGGAATTTATTATTTTTAAATATTTCTATACAGAATAATCGAATTATATTTATTTAGTATTTATATACAGATGGATATAAAGCTTGTGCCAAAATATTTCACATTTGAAGCTAATAATTTTGTTGTTGGAAAGTTTCTTAACTAACGTAATAGTAGACATTCCAGTACGAATCCTGAAACATATCACAGAGCGTCCTGCGGGAGTTCCCATGATGTTTCTTAGCAAATACGCGTATTCTCCTGCAAGTAGTAAAGGAAGGAATAAACGTAAATACACGACGTTGGTCGACTTTTGCCGATGTCACGAGTCGACCTAACCGGCCAATTTATATTAGACAAGCTTGCGAGTGGATTCTTGCGGGTTATGGTGAGGGTGAGCTTATGCGAGGTCTAGTTTTCAACAGGAGGATGGAAATACCAGGGTAAAGTGAGGAGGGTATGTGTGAAGAGAAAACATAAAATGGATCGATTGTACTCGCTATACTAACGCATAAAAATGATTTTAAGCCTACCTCACACGGTACTTATTTTCCTATCATCGTTGTCACTCAGCATATTGATATTCTTGTAATAAATGGTTACTAAGAAAAACAAATTAACGATACTACCTTGAGTATTGAAACGTTTTAATCATTAAATTATTAGTTTGTTCATTTTTTATTAATCCGGTTAACAATTATAATCTTAATAACATTTACAATTTTTAATGGAGAGCTATTGTATATAATTAATTTTTAGTAAAGATTGTCAGTTTTTAATAAATTTATAAACTGTTATCGTAAAATTTTGATAACTTTATCGTAAATAAAGTGTTGATATATATTTCTGATTATTTTATACGATGAGTTGCTTTAAATTTAAATGGATGTAACGAGTGAAATATTCCATTTGATAATTTTATATATATATATATATATACACACACACACACAATATATCTGTGTGTGTAATTAAAACAAATATCATATTGATTACAACTTAAAAGATCATTGTAAATGTCATATATTTCACTATTGTAAAAGAATTTTTAAAATAAATTTGAAATGATCGCAAAAGTATTTTTTGTCTTTAACTATTATTTCTTACATTTGACTTAATTATTACTGATTCGATTTTAGAACGGTTGCATTTTTATTTGTATTTTATTATGGCTTTCGTTTATTTAATTAAATTTATAGTTAGATTATTTTCAAATAAATTCATTTCAAAGAAAGCAAGAGAACGACAAGTGTTTTTCATTAATCATATTTTTCATTAAAATTGTTTTCATTGTTTACTAGATATTGTATGTATTATCTACCACAATTTTAAATTCATATACTTGTTGTTTATCAGTGAAAAGATACATCAAAATATCAGATATTTTTATATTTTCATTGTTTTTGTTTATTTAAAAACACGTTAAAATTATACATTTTTTTCAATACTTTTTATGATTATGACAGCTTATAAGCCAACATTTCAGCTTAACCCTCTTGTTGTCGTTGTACATTACAATCATTATTTAATGATCGATGACAGAATATATATATATATATATATATATATATAAATGGTGTTTTTTTGAGGTTAGATAGAAATTTCGATAGGAATTTAATTTTAAGTTTTATCGTACTTAAACACACACACAGATATATATATATATATATATATATATATATATATATATATATATATATATATATATATATATGTATACACACACATACACAAATTTTTTGCTGAGTATTGTGTTGTATTTTATAATTAAAGATTATTGAGTGCACAGCTTATGGCATTAAATGATTATGCATTAATACAAGGTGTCACTTTGCGTGCTCATCACTGAAATTAATATTGACGTGTTCATATAAAACACTACACTCATCCTTCCATCAACTTCACTAGAAAAAAATGCCACCCCCTTTAAGCAATTCTCTAAGTGAGGTCATTCGCATCGAAATTATCGATATTAATGTAATAGTTGTACTCACGTGACATTTGTTTTATATTGTATATTTTTTGTCTACGTCCTTTTCATTCACGTATGTGTATGTATGTATGTATGTACGAGGGTCGTTTGATAAATATGGTAAATTTATTTATTGTTTAATTTAATTAATTAATTGAATTAAAATTTTCAATTTAGTTTTTCTTATTTTTTTACCATACTTATCAAACAACCCTCTTATGTATGTATATATATATGTATATTAAACATTTTGTATATATTGTCTTCCATATACAAAATTGTTGTTAGAATTATATTTTGTTATTAATTTTATGTATGTGTATGTGTGTGGTTATTAATACAATATCTCGTATAAATATTAAAACCCTGAGAAAATTGCCTTAAATATTTTTATAATATTTAATGTGTGTTTTTTTTAAAAAAAAACGAATAGTTTTATAGTTACTAAATAATCTATTATCATTATATGAAATTTTTTCGTACTTTTGTCATGCATTAAAATATCAATAATTTTTTATCACTGCAATGGTTGTAAATATAAAAATGTTCATCATATGTAAGAAAAATGTAATTATTGATCAAATCATTGACACAGTTTGTTATTTATTTATTATATTATGTGTGAGTATATTTTCAATTATTTATTTATTAAATAAAATGAAAATGAATTAACTCAAAAATTATAGTTCACCATGTATATTGCATGATACATGTTGATTATAGATAATTTTCGAAAATTGAATTTCTTCATGCGATGAAACTAAAAAAAAAATGTTAATTCAATTTAATTACACATTTTATATGTTTATTAATTACAAATTGTCTATCTTTTTTATTAACATTGCGAATACTTTAGTAATTATATTTTAATTATTTTTTCATTAAAACTTACTCGGAATTATTTTTATTTGAATACAAGTTGTTTCTTCTCATAATTTGTTATATAAAACATGTTTACTCTAAAACAAATCAAAGTAATAACAATTAAGTAAATGTTTATTTGAATTAATGTCATATAATATGTAACATATAAATTACTAGAATTGTAAGATATTTTTAAATGACCACGAGTTAATAAGAGATGTTCTTTTTTCGTGCTCGTCGTAGAAACATCGTAGTATTTTATCTGAGGAAATTAGCTTCAAGATAGATAATTGGTTAATTAAAAAAACTCGTGTCGCATTGAACATGATTTTATTAAATGAGTTTCTGTAAAAAAAATGTATTTTTATTAAAAGTGTACTTGTATAAAATGTAGAATTTAATTATGAAGTTTAAATGAAGTTTCTCGTTGAAAATTCTTATTTACGGAATATCATAACTGTTGATACACTTCTGTGTAAATCACGTTCATCTAGTATATAATAATTATGTTTTAATTATTAACGTTCGTACGATGGGTTTTAATGACGAATTTGCAATGATTAATTTCTATTTCTAATTGTTGAAAAGTAAAAGTTTTAACTGAAATTCCTTTAATCATTTGTGGAACACGAATTTTCATATACAACACCTGTAGTCAACATGTATAAGGTACAATAAAATTAGTCTTATAACTTGTCAACTCAGTTAACTTCATATGAATGGTTGTTTAAACTGGTATGTTGTTATTAGTTAGTTACAATGCACACAGATATCTTAATTATTTTCACATTAAAATACATTTGAAATTGGTTGCATCGTGTGATGTACAGTTTTGTTATACTATTTTGAAATAACTATTATTTGATGGAAAACTATTTGTTTTGATTTTCAATAGTCAGCCTGGAATGTATTTAATAAAAAATATATAAACTCTTTTTTTGTATCTGATTTTTATTTTTGATTTGTTAACTTTTAACAATTGTTCGATCAATTGAAATAATTAAACGACAAATCAACCGGTTCTAATTTATTTAATTATGTTAAAAAATATATTGTAATATAAAGTAAAATGTATTTAAAGAATGTAGTATAAAAATATCTGTTCTTTGACTATCAAGTGTATGTTTGTGAATCAATAATATTAATAATGGGCTATTTTTAAATGACATTTTTTTTAATCGAAAAGAATACAAGGTTAGACAAAAGTATTGTTTTTTCGATCGATTTTAATACCATGTGTGTTTATCGAGTAAAAATAATACAAATGGAATTAATTTTCTTATTTTATTAAATAAATTTTCAAAAGTCTCGTTGAATATTTTATAATCATTTATTTTCGAAAAAAAATTGTTTAACTTTACCATATATATATATCTCCGACCATTGGCATAATGATATGCATCACCTCCTATCATGTGGGAGATTTCGTTCGATACCCGGTCGGAAAGTTCCTCAAGTTGAGGTTTGGGAATGTAGCTAATAACTTCATCTCGTAAAAAAATAATCATCATGGATCTCTGACATGAAAAACTTTATTGAGCAAGCATTGTTAAAGAAACTAAGGCTCTACAAGAGCTATATCACTGGAGATATAATATACTCATATATACATACATACATACATATATACATACATGTATACGTATGTGTGTTATTTACTGAGAAATAAGGATGAAATTGTTTTGTTGATTATATTGATTTGCGTATTATATTGTACGTAATTTTCGGTTGTACTACGGAAACCTTATTTTTGTGATTATATTGAATCTTTTTTGTAATACCGTCTTTAGATTTAATTTATTGTGTTATTGTGAAATATTTAAATAAATAAAAATGAATTAATCCCTCGAGGGAGTAAAATTTTATATGTTTTTTCTAAACCGTTGTGAACAATTTTATTTTAAATTAATTATTCAAGTTGTGTGTGTGATTTTTTTTTTAGAAAACGGAAAATTATACACGTTTATATATTTTTTTGCGGACAGAGTTTTGAGAAATTCTAAAAAAAAAACTAAACATTTTGATCTTGCGAATTATTTTCTAATATTGTTATATAAACCATTGTTTATACCACGCTTGTTTATTCTATGAGAAACTGTATTTAGATTTTGCTATAGGGTACCCAAATCACACATCGTTTTGACATCACGCATCTCGATTGAGGTTTTCCATGGTTTCCTCAATCATTCCAGGCGAATGTTGGGATAGTTTTTTGAATAATCCGCGGCAAATCTTTTCACCCAACATCCTCCTAATCCGTAGAGTCCGCTGAAGACCTTAGAAGTCAAGCAGGGTAAGTCGAATCAAAAAGAATACATAAATTATTATTGTAAATATTCAACGTGTATTCATGTTGTTAAAAGTTGGTGTCTGTTGGGTTATATGTTATTTATAAATTCGTTAAGTTCAATTTATCGTTTCTCTGTGCATTCGAATTATTTAATAGTTTAATTTTATCGATTTTAAACATTGATCTGATTAGGTTTTATCGGCAATTCGTCTTTTGAAATTAATTTAATTGAAAATTAAGTTTTTCTTGTCAGTTTTTTCTTATGATATGTATGATTTTTTTTTTGGACCGTGTAAATTTAGGGATATTATTCGTATATATATATATATATATTTATAAAGTGATCTATTTTGTATTGAAAAAAATATGAAATTAAATATGAAAGCGTGCATGATATTAAAAAATAAAATATTTATACATATTTTATCTCATAAATTGAAAAAAAAAATTGTAGGTATGTGTAAGGATATGTATAACTTAAATTATTCATCATGCCCATGGGAATGACTGTGTCTGCTTAATTTGGTTAATTAATGATGATCGTTTTCATTAATTAATTTTTATTTGATGGCGGTATTGCAGTAGATAAACTTTTTTTATATTATTTTTATCACTTGGCAATATCGAATTTTCATCACTAATATAATTGAAGTAATTTTAAAATTGACTCATGAAGATTGAAGTTTTTAGCTACGTTCATTCTTATAATGTTATTTATCTGTTTATTACGATCGATATTATACAGGTAATATTTTTGTATCGAATTGCAAAACGATTAATTAATTTGAATTTTGTTTATCAATTATCAAATATCATTTTGTAAAAAAAATCGTTAACATTTAATTTCATTGTTGAATAAATATCAAGTTCTAGAGGTAATTCGATAACTTTTCTTCAAATATCTATTTAATCAACTGTTTACAATTCAATCTATTAATAGTAGTTTGCAATAACTGTTTCAGCACTTAATAGGAAAAAGTAAACGATTCTTTTCAACTTAGAACATTTAACATCTAATTGGAGATCAATTTAGAAAATGTCTCATCGAAAATAAAACCAATACCAATAAATAGTCACATGAAATTTGTCCCTCAATTGCTTCATAAATGGTAGTCATAACAAATTCAAAACGTAATTTCGTCAATAATCGTAATAAAAAAATGGTCTCAATACAAATAACCAATGTGTTTACGATCCGAAAAACACCAAATATACCAATATATATATATATATATATATATATATATATATATATATATATATATATATATATATATATATATATGTTTGCGTGACTGGAATGCAGTTTTCATGTTTCTTATACTTGGTTCACATTCCCGAGAATTAAACCCCCTTCTATATGTACCTCACAATCTCAACCTATCAACCATATAACACCTTCTCATCCTCTTTCGAAAACCCATCGGTAGCCAAAACGTGTGTGATAATGTTACAACCCTTACATCTATACTCTGAATAAGTATTGATCGTAAAAACGAACATACAATTTCATTCTAATATATATATATATATATATATATATATATATATATATATATATATATATATATATATATATATATATATATATATATATATATATATATATATGTTTGTATGTAAACTCATATGTATAGCAAATGTATACATATATTGATTATTTTTTCTGTAATTTACGTTAATTTATTCCGAGTCCTAGCGTTAATTAACTTGTGTTACGAGATAACAAACAATTTTATAGAATTAACAGCAATTCGTCTTTATTACGGCATCAAAATGTATTCGTTGTTTTGTTTAAATACACTTGTGTCTTTTTCGTTTATATTTTTTGAAGATAATGTTTTCGTTTTTAGATTAAAAGCTTTATCATATATATATATATATATCATATATATATATATATATATATATATATATATATATATAAATACATAATAGGATTTAAGTTGAGGTAGGGCTGACATAGTTTCCAAGATATTTGTCAGTTAATAGATTCGTAAAAAATTCTGAATTGTAGGTACTACCTTCTTAAATATTAAATTTCGTTAAAATATTTACGACAATATTTTGTTTATTTTTAGATATATAAAATTGAATTTTTCTGTATTATTTTTGTGCTGTTCTTTGTATAAAACCTGAAATTATTTCTTAGAATTTCCATTCTATTAATTTATTGATAAAAAATTAAATATTTAATAAGATATTCAGATTTGGTGAGAAACGTTAATATATTGTTTGTCAACCGTATTATAACGATTTAATGGATAATATCATATTAACTATAATGCTGATGCATAGTATGTAATTGTTATATGCGTTTGATGTATATGCAATTAGTGGCTTCAATATCATTAGTGTCATCTACTATCATCCGATTATCGATACTAGTTACGATGGAATTATTATAAGATAGAATAATATATGGTTTTCAATGAAATATCTGTATTTTCAACTATTTGATGTTGAAAATATTAATTAAATTTGTAAATTAATATGTGGATAGTTTCAGATAATTGATAAGTGAAATAGAATAATGAATTAATATTCATTTTCTTATTTATATTATGTTTTATTTATCTCCAAACGAATACTTTTTCTAATATTTAAATATTAGAAATTCAATACGTTTTAAAAAGAATTTCTCTACAAAACAATGATTGTTTACCAAGTAATCATTAATATTTTTAATTATTTTAAATTAAGAACTAATATTTTTTTGATGAATTTACTTTCTTCGAGTTTCAGTTATACAATTACTTTTACACAAAACTAACCAAATTTTCTAGTGAATTCAATGATTTTTTTTCAATTCTTTATTTGAAAATAGGAATTTCTTAGAAGTATTGCGATATTTATATACACAACATTGGACTTGAAATATAATAATTAATATTGATATTATTTTTAAATTCTTGAAATATATATTTTTTAAATTAATTTGAAATATTATATATATATATATATATATATATATATATATATATATGTGTGTGTGTGTTTGTATGTATGTATAAACATTAAAATAATCTAATTACGATATTAATTTATCAGACCATTATATTTGTATGCAAATTTTCGAAATTTACTCGTTTGCACGTCATATACATTGTTTTTGTTTTATAATATCATATTGTGTGCTTGTTATTTCGATGTATAGAAATGTGTCAGTTTGAAAATATTTATTTATAATATTGAGCTTATTATCAAAAAGCATACACACAAACACGTTTACAAATATAAAGTAATAAGTAAAAACCATAAATATCCGAAGAACTGTCATAACGGGGTTTATTCATGTTCTGTCTACTTTGGTTTGGTATATCGTTTGTTTTTTTAATACTGAGCAGTTTAATAACAAATCAATATAATTTAAACAAATATACATACTCACTAAAACAATTTAAAAGGGATATAATCCAAAAAGCTCGATTTATTCGTATAGAGTCGTATTATCTTTTTTCGTTTGTATGTTTATTTACTAATGAAAACATTTATTGCGGTCATATTTTTGAAATATATTTATTTAATTCATACAGATTCCTTTGATGCAAAATGTGCAGTGACAACCACTATTTGTTTATTCGCGTTTTCATTTCTTGATATTTCTATTAATTTTATTAAATGCACTATCAGTATTATTTTAGGTATAGTTTGGAATTATTAGTTAGTCCCTTTATTTTGTTTATTCGTATTTGCATTGTTGTATTTACAGTTGTTTATTTGGTAATGTATTTATAACGAACTTTATAAAAGTTCTATTAAATAGTGACGAAAGACGTGTGTTTGTTCATTTATATATATATATATATATATATATATATATATATATATATATATATATATATATATATATATATGCGTGTGTTTGTGCGTAGAGTGGACAATAGACAAATAGACACACACACAAGGTATGTTTAATATCAAGATTTGAAGAAGAGTAAGATATTTTTGTAGACAGCGATTATAGTCTGGTTATTTTTAACGAAATTTTGTGCGCGCGCATTTTAACGCTGACAGGAATCTCGGTGACGTCATAGCCGTTTGTTTGTTGTATCGACTGCGCGTGCTGCGTCCAAATACAAAAATATGATGTCATCGCTTACAACACTAGTATAAGAATTTGTCTCTCCACATGGAAGTAATGGTTTGTACCATTTCGTTTGTGCAAAAAAAGTACGACATGAACATCGAATGGTTGCCAGTTGCAAATATCTAACACATGTGATCCAATGATCAGTATGTTCATAGATTGGATCACACACCCAATATAGAATTAATCACAGGTCATTGGATGCAAGTGTAATGTAGAGGAAAGAATACATTAACATAAACAGTAGATGGATGGTATTGAAGATGTTTCGCAATTTCAACAAAAGTATCGTAAAGTGAACTCGAATCTTTTGAAATTTATTTTGCGAGAATAAAAAATAAACGTAAACGACTAAAGATCAAAAATCGACGTCAAAAATTCCTCAAAGTTACGTTGATAGTCATGAAATATTTCAACGACTTTTCGAAATACTTAACCGTTGTTATTATATCCAATCTTGTTTGTGCATTGTACTTCTAAAATGTCACGTATGATTATAATTCTTCAATATGTAATCGTGTATTTTGTAAAATGATTGACAGATTGAAATGACCGACTAAAAGGTTTTTTTTCTGTTTTAATACTCTGTCGATATTGTTATATGATCAAATTACATAAATTGAAGAACTTACCTTTATTATTTGAAAAATGAATAAGATTCGTTTAAATCGAATTTTGTATAGAAGTTGGTTTTTTATATCTTTGAGTGCTTTTTTATATAAATAATTTGATGTATGTTTACAAAAGTTATTTTCTCTAATCAGATAATATTTTCTTGATGAATTATTGTGAAGTGAAATAATATTTATATAGAAATAAATAAAAGTACGTCTTGATGTTTTATAAACACAAGTATTTTTTTTTGGTTTATAAATAAATATTATGAATTTATCGTTCAGAATTAAGTTGTTATGAATAACATTTTTTTCAATATCTCATTTTTCTCTACTTTTACTTTCATTTACGATAACTGTATTTGGTTGTCGTATCGATTAACAGACGAGAATTAACAACAAAAGTTACGATTTCAAATAATACGATAAAAAAATAATGTATAAGAAAATTAAATTGTATTTATCGTGTTTTAAGTATTTAAAGTGATTGTTGGTTTATTTTCATTCAAATGTAAATATGTTTTCGATAGAAGCTTTATGAATTAATGAAATGTACTTATTTATATACGTTTTTTGTAAATGAAGATTTGTTTTATATTTTTTTCATAATATTAATAGAGACAAGATTAGAGTAATCTTAGAGATAATACAACGTATTTAGTTTATTTGATTATAATAATAAAAACTACAAAAATAAATGAACGTAATATACAAAAAAACAGTACAGAATGAAAAAAAAATATATTTGATTATATACATTGTATGAAAAATTGTAGTTTGATTCGTGAAAGATTCATCGAATAAATTTCAATTTTATTTCTAAATATAATTTTTTATATTTTAATAATAAAGATATATGATTAAGTTAATTATTCATTTTATTAATAAAGTCATAATTGTTTAAGTTTAAAGAGTATGACATTTGAAAGTAGACACAATGAATAGTAGTGTGTGTGTGTGAATATATATATATATATATATATATATATATATATATATATATACACACTTATCTGTATATATGATATGTAAAAAGTAGACGTTGCCAAAATATATCTAAAACCCAATACAACGGAAAACTTAAAATTGGTACAGAAATACTTTGGCACGTGACAAATGACGACTTCTGTTTAAAATTTGCTGTTTACAAATGCATTCTATTTTCTCAAAACATTTCTGTAACGAGTACGAATAACATTTATTTAATTTTCAGATATATTTCATAACTATTTAATTGTATGATTTTTTATAGGTTATGAAAATAGTATTTTTTTATAAACTGATATCAGTAAAATGGAAAATAAATTAATTTATCAATAATTTCAAAAATAGTAAACTTGTTTAACGTTAATACTAACAGTGTTAATCATTTTACAACACATTTTACAACAAAAAGAGAAATGGATAAACTGAACGTAATTTTAATGAAAAAATGTAGGTCGTAAGAATATTTTTTAAACAGTTAAAAATAAACTTGTATGTTGAATATAAACATATATGTCAAAAATGTTTACATATATATATATATATATATATATATATATATATATATATATATATATATACATATATGTGTGTGTGTGTGTGTGTATTTCTGTTTTTATTGGCAAAAGTTTAAAAATTACTTATATATGTATTTATTTTAAGCTGCATTTCACCGATAGTTTTGTTCAGTTTGTAGATTATTCTGTTTCACTGTCATATATTTTTAAAATAAAAACAATGTTGAATTTGTTTTCTTAATGGCTATTTTCTCGCCATTTTACAATATATTTAGCACGGGAGTAAATATGTTAATCTATTGCAAAACCTTCAGTGTTTGTTGTGTATAAATTATATCGCTTGTTTTCTTTTAAATTTATTAAAGTATGTTAATAGTTTCAAGAAATTCGTGATTTTTTTTCAGATATTTGCATGCATACTTATTTGTATACATAAATAAAAATATATGTGGATGGATGTTTAGTAAATATCTTTTTCATTTTCAATATCGCGTATATATTTGTGATATTTTCAATTTTTTATTACGTAAAATAAAACTCACCGTCGTGCATTTGTCCGGATTTTTATATTAGGCCATATAGTATCAACAATTTCTTATTGTATTATTATATATCATTTTTTATGTTTTTACATAAAGTGTTTTAAGAACCTATTCGACAATCCCCAGAGATATGTTTTGTAGTTGTATCTACTGAGCTTTTTTAGTAGTTTGTTTCTCTTGTTAATGTTTTAACATAATAAATTTATATTCTGTAACCATTTAGAAGTATTTTTATTATAACATTCACACATATATACATATGTGCATATATATATATATATATATATTTATTGTTGTGAGCTTATATAGTTATTTAGTGTGGAATGTTCCATAAAGACCCTATCTTGATTTCTTCCTGTGTGAAGCAGTAGTATATGATTTCTCGTAACCTAGATAAGCAGGGATGGACTAGAACTTGGGAGAACAGTTCATACGCCACACAAACATCTTGAATATATGTAGGCCATGGATGATGGTTAGTATTGTGCTTGAATTATACTGACATTTACATATATGACACAAGGTTATTATTTTTATACTAAGTGGATTTTCTTTACTATGAGAGATGATATATTATTTCAAGTAAATTGTGAGTGATAATATATTATGTTGATTTACACTTAGATTTAATTAAAAATCACATGTTCTCTGATATATATATATATATATATATATATATATATATATATATATATATATATATATATAATTAGGTGGGTTGATAGCGAGAAAGAAAAAAGTTGAAGGAATTCTAAAAGTTGTATATAGACGACAAGACGGGAATGGTAACCTTCTCACGTTTTAAATATTTTAAAGAATATTTTCCAGAACGAAAATAGCAACCCGGATCGATATTCATAAAAAATGAACAATTGTATCACAATCTACTCAACTGGATTAATACGTTTATACCGGTATGCATGCATGCATTAGGGAAATAATGCGATTTGTTGGTTGTGTACAATGATTTCCGGTTGGTGAAGATATTGTATGAAGTTTTAATAAAAGCAGTGAAAACTAGTTTTCATGGCATTTACGTTTTTAACAAAATCATAGCTATGCGTTTGTTATTTATTTTACTTTCAAACAAACGTGCAAGTATTCACACGTACATACATTCGTGCTTATGGACATGTGTGTATATATGTATGTATATATATATATATATATATATATATATATATATATATATATATATATATAAATTTTTGACATGGTTAGTGACTACATTGTTTTAACTGTATTTTTGCGATGTACAGTACAGGCGATATAATTATATTCTGCAAATGAACTGTTAAGAAACATTTCGAATGAACACATTAAAAATAAGGTAGAAAATGTTGATAGTTTATTTCCATATTACAGTATAAAACAAATAATAATAGTAAAATTGGATATTGATTGTGTTCAACCAATCTTGCAATCAAACAGAAGTGTATATAAATTTTCATTAAAATATACTCTTTGACAATTTGAATTATTTTCATCTTCATTATTATTTAATTTGTTATCATTAATATACAGGATATTTGAAAATGTTCTAGTTAAGTTAATTATTTATAATTACATGGATTGTTTTTATATAAATTCTATTTTGATCATATTTCTTATTTTATTTGCACGACATTTAATTGAAACGTGACTTAATTTTGAAGACAAAATTAATTAATATGATATTTTAATCATTGTGATATAATACTTCGTTTAGTTATTAAAAAATAATTGTTGTTTATTTGAGTTTTAATTGTTTAATTAAAGATATTTTGTTACATACATTCATTATCCATAAAATGAAATCATTTGCATATTTGCACATTTTGTTCTAAGCGAATATAAAGCACAACATTTATCTATGAAAGTGCATTTCACTTTTTTACCCTCGTATTGAATTGCAATATTATGTCGGTTCTTTTATAAAATTTCCGTTAGAAAAATTTTATAGAATTTCCGATAGAAAAATTTATAGAATTTCCGATAAAAAATATTTTCTCGTTGATAATATTACAGGTATTTTGTATGAAAAAATAACTGTAATTTATGCTTTTATAAACTCTGTTTTAAATAAATGTTTTGATAGTTTTATTTTAACGTTTTTAAACATAAATTTAATTATAATTTTTCTCGAATTTTCAATAAATTTCATTTGTTCTAAAAATGAAAATATTTTTTCAACAAATAAATATACAAAAATTGAGTTGTTTCGAATAACCTATTAGTAATTTTACGTTATTAGCAAATAAATTTAATCGCATTAAAACAAATAAGTACAAAGTGTACTTTAGATAATGTATAAAAACATCAAGTTTAGCCAATGAGATTTAGTGTGCCAACAAAATTTAATAGTGTATCGTATTTGGCACACATTTTGTTCATTTGTTGTCTGTAGTATTTGTGTGTAAAACACTAAATGATGGAATTTAAATTTTGTTTAATTAATTCATATTTATTTCTTATTATAGTGCAATTAAAAAAAACGATCTGTTAAAGATAGTTTTTATAATATTTCTCTATCATATGTTTTTATTATTCTTATCATATATATATATTTAACGTTTCATTATCTTAAATAATAATAGCAATAATATATTTAATGATACAATTTAACAATTACAATAAAAAGTAATTTTATCGATTACAGTAATGTGAGTTTGAGTCAACAATTTTCTGATAATGTAAGCAAATTACATTTTTTTTACATCTCTCTCTCTCTCACTATATATATAGATATATATATATATATATATATATATATATATATATATATATATATATATATATGTATATATTGTTGTTAATAATTTACTGTAAAATTGTCACAAAATTCATTCTTTTTTATACTGTCTCTTCTAAAAGCTTAACAGTTGAACTTTAAGCTTTTTATTCCACATTTCATTTTGTTCATTAATGTGTCGATTAAATGGTATTTAATTGGAATTACATTTACTATAAATAAAAATGTTATCGGCATAGATGGTAGTTTTATTTCTTGTACTAAATTTAACGATTTTTCATTTGTGTAATTAGTTTTAATAAATGTATGTTACGAAGAAAATTGATACGGTTTTAGATAATTGATATTTTTATGACTAATATTTTTTTGTGAAACATAAGCATGTATATATATGTATTTATATATATGTTTGTGTGTGTATGTGTATATTCATATGTATGTACATAGAATGTAGTATATGTAATTTCGCATTTTATGAAATAATTAAGCGAATTTAAACGTAAAATTCAATTTTATTGAGTTTTTGTATAAACATGATCTCGATGATTTAGCACATCGAATATTTGCTCTGATCTTTATAAGTTTTTGATATATAACTGATTTAGTATCTTGTGTACGTTTGTCATCATGGTCAACCCTGCTTCAGACACGCCAGAAGGAGTCACCTACCGTCGCTTATCCCAGCCAGCTAGCCAGATGAGTACGAAATTAACCTAAGCAGCTAATGTTGGTTCATACGAGTATGTGTTTGCATATGTATATATATATATATATATATATATATATATATGCGTGTGTGTGTGTGTATGCATATGTATTGCGTGACATTGTGTGTGTTGTGTGTTGTCTGCAGCGATCCTAGAACAGGCTAGCTGGCGGCTTTGCGTAGCGTCATGGCGTGACACACATGCTATGACGGACGACCACGGGTCGTAGTGCGGGGGCGTCGTGTTACGTCATCCATCGGCACGCTCTAATAATCAGTCGACAACCGAAAATCCGCATTTTGTCTCTTTGGCCGGGGCACAGTTTTTACCGGCAGCTCGCTGTCTTACTTGCGTGATTGCATTCACTTCCATTACAACATTTCATTGAAGATCTTGATTTATTTTTCGAGGAATCCATTGAATTCCACGTGGGATCCATTGGGGTTTTTCACATAAATCTTACTATTTTGTGGTCTGCTTGAAAAGCTCCAGTTAGTTTCAGCTTTTATAGGTTTTATATACAGTCGATTCTAGCACCAGTAAATTTGTTTCATGCTTTGTTTAAACCTTTGATTTGATTTTATAAACAATACTTTTCTATTTATATTCGATTATTCATAGTTTAAAATAGTACATTTTCTTGATATACAAAAAGCATTTCACTACGTTCACGTTCGGATCAAAATTCAATTGTTTTACTAAGCAATTGTGATTTTTGGGAAAATATAAAAAAATGTTCAATCTCAAATTTTATTATATATATAATAGATATATTAAAATTCGGATATATTGTAAAATTAAATTCTCTGTTTAAAGTCGTATAATATATTCTTGATTTAAGTCAATAAAAATTCAGAATAGAAAGATTATAAAAGTATGATCTCTGTTTATAATAAAATATTAAGTAACAATATTAAGTAAAGTAAACATTGTTTGAATTATGCATATTTTTATTACGATTTTTTTTCAAATAACTACTGTGTGGATAATTCCATTTGATTTGTAAAATTCAGTCTGTATCAACTTTTCTATAAGATTTTATATTGAAACTGGTTATTTTTAGAGCTATACCACTATATTTCATTGATATTTGAAAATTCATTCGTTTTTTCATTACATGTTTTGTATAATAACTAATGTATTTTATAACTAATTTTGAACAATACATTTTAAAAAAATCAATTACTATTTTCTATGTATATTTGTATTTTATAACTAAATGACTTAACGTATTTATTTCTAGGTAAGTGCTGCACATCCCTAAATTGGATTATGAGTTCTTCAGTACTAAGTTAGAAGGTAATATTTGCAATTAATTCATTGTATTTTATTACAAAAATATAAAAACCAGTTTCAAATATTTATTTAAAGTTCAAAATGTCACGTTCGTTTAGTGACTCATTCACTTTTACATGAATAAGTCACTCTAACAAAACACATCGAATTAATTAGTCAAGTGTGCAAAAAATATTATAATTGAAAAAGGAAATTAAAATTTAGAATCCATTTTTATGGTATGTATTATTTCATTTAAATGGTAAAAGTAGTTTAAAATAATAAATCTGGATTTTTTTTTAAAAAGAGGAATAATAATACGTATTTTTCAATTATATGTAAGAATATCAGTGTATGTTTAGAGTGAAATGTTAATGATATGAAAATTAATAATATACTCGTATTATAAAATATTTGTTTAATGAAATTAAATAACTGTAATATTTTATCATTGTTAAGATTATCACATTGATTACTATATATATTTTTTTTTAAAAAAAGTCACCGTGACACTCTTTCTAAATCATTAAAATTCGAAATCACGTAATATTTTCTCTTGCGACAAACATATTTATGTATTCATTGTACACCACCTTTACTCAATTCCAGATTGTTATTAAACACGGTCAACATTAACGATATTTACTAATGTTTATTTAGTTCAATACAAATTCACATATTGATATTTTTTTTATGTTTTCTGTGTAAATTCAACTCTCGCATTTGTTACATTGTTGACTGTACAGTCAGTCGATTCATTTTGTATGCTGTTTTCCTCACATTTTCACTCCACATCAAATACTCTAAATCATGTGAATATTGAAAACCATGACAGGAAAATTATTTAAAATAATATTTCAGATTTAATTATTTTCAATGATTTATTTGAATATTAGTGAGTGTTTTCATATATTTTATTTGATTGGTTTATATTTATTTATTGTGTATTTCAAACTTTCCGTTTTTTTTTTATTATTACCCTTATTAGATTGTAATATTGAAATAAATAAATAATAACACAAATGAACTTTAACAACTATACCACAAAAGTTATAAAGAGTTCAATAATCACTTATTGTTCATTTATTATTTATAAAAATATGTCGGCTGATGCATTCGCTAGCGAAATGCATCAGCCGACATATTTATAAATAATAAGTGATTATTGAATATTTTGAACTATTGTGGCGTTGGAGTTAAAATTCATTTGTGTTAAAGTGAATCAGTCACAGTTCCAAAACAACAAACAAATAAATAAATAAATAGTAATTATTTAATATTAAAAATATTAAACGTTTAAAATTATGTAGTAATATGACCAGGATGGTATCATAAAAAAAAAATTCTCTGTGAAAATTTAATTAGAGGTATCCAATAATAGTGTATACAGTGAAAATAAACACATAATGTAGTTTTTTTTCTAAATAATTAAACGTAATACTCATCTAATGAAGTAATTTATTACGTTCACATTAAATTATGTTGACGCATTGTGCGAAATAACTTCCAGTCATCTATTGTCAGTGACAAGTTCTCTTTTGCTGATTTTAACATATCTAAATTTAAACATTCTGTAAGTAAAGTTTTCAAGCCAATTATTAATTTTTGCAGTAATATCATATATCTGCACACATACACGTTTCAAACATTTTAAACAAAAAATCTAATTTTATATAAAGCAAAACTGGTAATGTTAATTAAATGTGTTTGTTATTCAACATTATTGAGTTACGTCATAGTGAAATGAGTTCAGCATCTAAACTATCTTTATTTTTTTAAAAAATAAATAAATAGTATTAAAGGTGAATCATGTGTTGAACACATTTACTCATTTGAAATTTCTTAGCAATGATTATTGCCGTTAATCTTGTTTGTCACTCAACTTTTTATTTAACTTGCAGCATTTTTTAGTGATTTTGTTTAATTTATGTGTTTAGTCATCAGCCGACTTACATTATTAGAAATTCTTTTTCTGGAAATGATTGTATGTATATATAAATAAAATTAAAAAATATACATACATTATTGGTACGATAAAGAATAACAATTCTAGTTGTATCGATATCATTTATTTTTAATGAAAAAACATTGTTTTATGTTTTCATTTTAACGAGAATTTTATTGATGTATATTAACTTTAGAAAAAATAAGATAACTGTGATTAAATAAGTAGTTTATCTTTATTGAAATTGTAGATTATTAACAATAAACTGGATAATAGAATTACTGTTGAATTGAAAAAAAAAAACAGTTTTATCATAAGGTTTTTTCATTTATAGAACGGCACTTGATTTTTTTATCATAAAATCTTTTCTTCGAGTATCATTTAAGATAAATGCCGTTTTGTTTCGTTTGAACTGATTTTAACTATAATAAGTGAGAAATGTTTGTATCACTACTCGATTACCAGATAAGTATTTTTATAGTGATAAGAAATAAATCTGTTCGAAGCTAGACGTTTGATTTGCAATTCGAATTCGTTCGTTCGGATTACATTTTTTTTCCATTATTAAGATTTATTTTAAAAAGCATGGCTATAAATAGATGGATGCATGATGACTTTTCCCCACCAATAACAGTTGCTGGAAACCATGAAATCAAATGTAACTAATTCCATACGTGGCATTCATGCATATTGTGTAGGTATTCCAGGTGAATATGGTGACACTTATTGTATTGACGTCATACACAACATGCACACAAGCAGCATGCTAATCGAATATACACAAAACCATGAAATCTAGTACATATATTCACATACGTTCAAACTAAATGTACGTCACCATAAACAATTGTACCGGTTCGTGAATATGTATTGTTCCCGAAGTTTTATCAAATATAACTATTTCATTTCGTATAAATCTCATCTCACTGTTTGTAATTATGTTCGTGATGTAATAAAGACAAAATGAACATTTACACATTATTATTATTATTATTATCATCAGTTGTCATGAGAATATATTTATAACTGAAATATCATTTACGCAATTCATTCAAGGTCGGTCTGTAACGTTATAATTTATATATATATATATAATGCAAAAATAAACTACTTATTATATTTTTAACTTTTTACAACATTCCAAATTTTACCTCGCCAACAAAGCGTTATAAACAAAGAATAATTGTAATAAATTGGCACAAAGTTATTATTGACATCCGTCCAAATAATCTGCATACGTTTTCGAAACAAATATAATTCCAAAATACACTTCATAAGAGATCGAATTAAACTTTTCATATTTTCAACACCGATCGAAGTAAATCGCATGATTGATTTAGTTATTTAGAACAAGAATATATTTATATGATTCATAAAATAGCCAAGTTCATAACATGAAAATATTTAATATGTTTGTTCAGGTAACAGATTTCAATAGACAAACATTTTTTTTTACAGACATAAATAATTGTATTTTTTTTACTTTTAATCATATGGTTGTCCTTCGTTCACAAATGTACAATTTTAAATACAGCTTTATGATATAGTATAACCCTGTTTGTTAAATAGCATTCATGCATAACTCATAAAATAGTAGTATGTATGAGCGAACTATAATGAGATTAATGTGTTTATTTACTGTTTATAATTTAGAATTGTATTAAATTACAGTTAGAAAATTACAAAAAAAATCGTCGTATTATCATAAGATTTAGTAAATATAATTCGTCTGCAATGTCCAAAAATGTGCCTTGAAACAATTAAAATATCAATTAATATGAAAAAAGTATTAACTCTTTTAGAAGCATTGCTATGTCCTACATACGTATGTACAACCACGCCGTGACGAGTGTCATCGAGGTCATTCCAAAAAACAGTCTTATTAAACCATCCTTGTATTGTTTGTATTATTTATGCAGTAGTAATATATTTTGAATAAACATTTGAATTTTTGATAAAATATAAAAAAGGTTTTTTTTTATTTAAAAAAATATAAAGGATTGCGTCTGCCCTACTAAAATATAACGCCAGAAAAAAAGAGCAAACTACTACAAAAGGGATTTATTCTGACTATATTCAGTAAATAAATGAAATGTATTGTTATTATACGTTAACGAGTTCACACTACTCAATATAATCTATATTTTATTGTAAATATGATTTGAAAATTTTGATATATGTCAATTAGGTGTTATCGAATTGAAGTCGAAATGCGCTCTTAAATATGACATGAATTTACAATAGTTTTTATTTGCATAAAAAAACTGTTAGATAGATATGAATGAGAAATAAATCGGTACGCGGAAATGAAATTAGTCATATAAATATATAAAAATGTGATAAAATTGTATAGAATGTTTTATCATCTGTTTTTTTTTTAAGAATGGCATGTGATTATTTATAGTTTAAAAAAGGTTTTTTTTTTACTTTAAATTATTTCATTTATAAAAAACTATGAAAGAGAATTAGTATAATATAATCCGAAACAATTCGTCAAAGCAGCTGTATCGTATACGCAATATCTACATATATTAGTAACACAGTTATAAAATAACTTTATCTTATAATGGTATACAATGAACATTACTAGCGTTTTTGTTATGTGGAACGCATCACTGATTTTATGCATTTGAACACAACAAAAATACGATAGACATGAATGCTTTCGTCGTAGTCATGTAAGTACTGTGTATTTACTATCGCAAATTTCAAATGTAATATCCCGACAGCAGGGTGATTAATGATTTTGCATCACTAATTAAAGCAATCTATTTCTCGTAAAGGAGGTCAGGCAATGTAGATTTTATTTATAATAAAATCATCATAATAAATTTTCTACTTACGAAGTAACTAGTAGCTAGTTGACATTTTATATCATGAAACTAATAAACATTCGAATGAACGATTTTTCGAATTAGTTTTAGTCTTTGATCTTTTAATAAAAACATTACATTTTCGTTTCAATAACTCGAAAATATCTTACATCTAAAGAAACTTAATGTCAAGTTTTAGATTAAAATTTTATGAAAATCGTTTATTATTCAACTATCGCTTAATATTTTCGAATCGGATTATTGTTTTATTTTTCAAATCAATACTATGTCAAAGGAAAAATACTATTTTCAATTGATATTTGATTAAAAAAGTTTTGAGACCTTTAATTAAAATGTTAAATTTAACAAGGGGTACACAAAAATGTAAATAAACAGTTATAATAACGATAAACAATTTCTATCCCGTATTTCAATAAATATCTCTTTTTCTTGAAATGATCTTTTTTTACAGATTAAATATTGTTCATATTTTATTCTTTGTCCGAAATATTCTGGCATGTAACCGGTAATCGGATAACCGGTCATTTCCCTTGATAATGTGTGCAATACCTGTCGTTAAAATATCATTGAATTTATTATCACTTAAAAATATAATAAATAGCATACACGTTTGACATGTGTATTCATTTTTTCTATATTTAAACGTATTGATTGGTCGTGTATGTATTTATATATATATATATATAATTATTTATTTAAAAATATATATATTGCGTGATATAAAAAAAATTTCAAGCTCTGTTATAAAGCAGGTGTTACAAAAAATTCGATAACTATATAACATATAATAAAAAAAGCTTGAATATATTGTAAATTCATCAATTAAAATTTGATGGTAATGGACTTTACCTCCACCCCAAATAATAATCAACCTTGGCATACATATCTAAAATGACGTTTTATATATATATATATTTTCATCCATCCATATAGGGTTAGTCGATGCTTTCTTTAGATTGTTGGCGTTACGTGTAGTGTTAGGGGTTGAAGGGGAAATATAACGATATATAACGAAGTCAAGCACTACCAATAGCTAACTTCAACTGAATTTGATCAATTGAACAATGTTACCATTCCATATCACTTATTTTATGTTTTTTCCTGAAACGGTTTATTTAAAACATCTATGTTCACTAAAGCATACCTCGTTCAGTTCTCTCTTTATTATTTATCTCGTTGATTGATAAATACGTGGAGTAATACTGTCTATTGTAGTTTTTGTATTGTCGATTCATTGTGCTTGTGATAATTCCAATATGTTAGAGAATTATAAAAATAATTCGTGTTATTTCAATACGTTGATTTTTTTTATATACATATATATGTATTATTCAAAATGTTAACGTTCTGAATTTAAAAATCGTTAAATTAAACTAGAATGTTATTTATCGATGTATTTTATAAAAACAAATCTTTTTAATGATGATTATTAAAATATTTTTTCTATACAATGTAATATAGTTATTAAAGTTAATCAGTATAACAATATAATCATCGAAGTTAACCGCACTTGATTCGTATAAATTTTTAATCAAATGAAACATTTATAGTAAATTCTCATCGATCAAAATATTCATTGGATGTTTGTTCTATTTAATTTTTAAATAATTGGTCTGTTTTAAAACAATGAGAAAATTCTTTTACGACCATATTTATTTAGAAACGAGTAAATATTTCTAAAATGCTATTAACAAAACTTCATTGAAAATTCTTTCAAATCAAATAATATACGAATTCTATTAACGACACATGCACGCACGTGTTGTTAAATCATTATTTTATTTTAATGCAGAAGATAGTTTTGTAGTTATTGTATAGTTTGTTTTTGATTTCAAGTCGTTATTAAAAGTCATATGTTTCGTAGTGGAAATATGAAAAAAAAGTGAATATAATTAATTAAATTAAAATAAAAAAGTACGTTAATTAAAAAAAAATTCAATATCTTTAAGACACTTGTTTGACAGGTTTAATTAAATTTACATTATATTAAATTAAAAATTTTTATTTTTAACATATATTTGTATATACATATATATATATTTTTAATATATATATATATATATATAGACGTAGGGAGTACTATATAATTTATGAAATTTCTTCATATTTTCATATCGTGCAATTTTTTGAATGGTTTATATTTAGGTTTTTTCTTGATGGTTGTAAAATCATATTACTATAACGTGAGATAAAATCTGGTCGCTGTCATTTTTGTTGAGTGATGTTTTGTATTCGAGGGATTTTTTTATTTTTTTAAAAAAAGATAAGAAAAATATATCTGGAAACAAGAAAATTTTACTGTTATTAAAATCGGTATTTTATTTTAATTGATCGTTATAAATTTATAATTTATTACCACTGCAGAATAAATATCTGCAGTTGTAAATATACGTACGTTTACTTATTAAATTTCTATAAATAATTTGTTTAACTAACAGAAATATTTTCTTTCTAATTTTTTAATTACTTTATTATAGTGTCAGTTTTGTAAATTTACAGTCTTAAGTGTCAAGTGTTAAAATATATAATTCTTTATAAAAATGTAAATATAAAAATTCGTAGATAAAAAAATGACTTATTTATATAATACTGCAATAATATTTAATGTTAAAAAATCAACGTTGACGTGATAAATTAATACAGATACGTTGATATGAGTGTTTTAATATATGTAAATAATAAATAACAGTCGATTTTATTCAGATGAAAATAATTAAATCAATTTAAGGAATCTGATATAAAATCAATAAATAATTTCTACAGAAATGTTTTTTTCAATCGCGAAACATAAAATATATTTTTTACATTTATAAAAATAAAATCATTTTCATTTGATCTTTATCAAATCTTCAGTAACAAATGTTCGTATATCTTAAATAAAAAGTAAAAGTTTATTCGAATTTTCGAACAAGTTCCGATATTCTCGGAAAGTACAAAAAAAAAACTCTCAGTTTCTGAGTGCAAATATAAATAGATTAATAAAGAGAAATTCTTTCCTAGAACATTTTCTAAATATTTTTATCAAACAAATCATATTATTAATAATAAACAAATTGAATATGTCTCTTAAATCTTTAACAGTAATCGATTTTTTTGTTATATGATTCACTTAAAGGACATGAAATTTTAAAGAAGCACTACGTGTCTGTTGCAGACGCAAAGAACTGAATATTAAAAGTCAATAATAGGTAATCAATATGTAATTCATGTTTGGCTTTTTATTAGTATAACGAGGCGATTGTTCAAACTTAAAATCAAGAATAATATTCAGTCAGTTTATATTTACAGTTTGATTTAATATCGTTAATAGATCATTTCAATAGTTTTAAATATCCACAATCATTTTTATATAAAAATTAAAATTATATTTTTTTCATATAAATTCTAGTAGATTAATAACAATTAATAAGTGTCTTTTAATATTTACTATTATTTTTATAATAGTAGATATTTCGATAAGTATTTATTTTAAATATAAAAGATTATCGGTTTTTTAATTGTACTTTTTTGTATATCAGTTAATAATATACGTATTTTGAAATTATACGTGTTATATTCAGCAAATAATCTAATATATGTATTTATTTTCAGGTAAGTTCTAAAACCATGCCGCTTGGATTATAAGTTGTTCTGTTTGAAGTCAGAAGGTAATAATTGTAATTAATATTACACCTCTCTGTTATTTATTTGTATAATTTATGGTTTATATATATATACAATATTTATGAATATGCGTACACGATTGATTAATTACGTGTAACGTTAAAACGTATTAACAATTATGAACAATAAATTGTCTGTGTTTATATATATATATATATATATATATATATATATATATATATGTATGTATGTATGTTTGTTTGTATCTATGTATGTATATTTGCATTAGTTGTGATAATCAAGTTCGTAGCATAACTCTGAAGAAACCATGTATGTACAGTTACAAGCTAATAACTGCTGCCGGCCTCGAAGTAGCTTCCCTGGGCAGTAATACACTTAACCCAACGATGTTACCACTGCTGGAAACATTGTTGGAAGTGTTCAATTTAGAGCTGTGCTTTATTTGTTTATTTATATTTTTTAATATCTCTACTGTTTTAATCTTCATCTGCGTAGTTACAATTGGTATTATATTTTTGAATGCTTGTGAAAAGTATGCGTGGAATTATAATAATAATGTCTTAACAATATTCATCAGAGATGATTCATTTTAATAAAATATCAAGATATTATGTCGTATTGTTCATACAAGATATATACAAACATTTTACGACTAAAGATAATCAGACATATTTATAAAACTAGACGGTATTATCTAAAGCTCGGTCAATTTAACATCACGTAGAAATTCTAAGAAGTTAATTATTTCCCATTGTGTGCGTACATAAATACACATATACATAATAAATATATATATATAAATGTATATGTATATATTACTGTCATTTCAAAAAGATTTAAAGCGAAACTAGAAAACAGATTTGTTGCCGTATATTTTTCAAAATAAATAAATTCTCATTTAAAATTAAAAAAAATGTCACGTGTAACCACCACGTTCAATGTCAATGATTTTCTGGAATAATTAAAATAATAAAGCTACATGAACATAATTACATTTAATATATATAGTTCATTTTAAACGTGAACATGGAAACATTTTTATCTATTTATTTACACTATAAACTCTTTGCTTGTCACTAGCAACTCATTTCAATTTTCTGATATTTCCTAGAGTTAATTTTCCTCATTTAGTTTCTGAGAAGAGTTATTTTCGTTTTTTTTCTTGCTTCCTGCTTAACATTTTCCTTTCAAACTAATCTATTATGAATATAATATACGTCGTTAGTGAAGATATTAATTAGCTTTTTCCTCTTTTATAAAGATATTATTAATAGTTTAGCAAAACACCTTGATAACACCTTGATAACATCTTTAAAACAATCTATATTAGAATTAAAATATAAAGTTATCTTTTTAAATTGTTTAATTCTTAAATTGATTTTTTTAAATTAATATTTTTTTATTTAAATGTTATTTTTATTGAAAATGTAACATTCTAACTTTGAACTGGATTATTTGTATACACACACACATACATACATACATACATATATATATATATATATATATATATATATATATATATATATATATATATATATATATATATATATATATATATACGAATGTGTGTGTATACACACGTGTGCTTTTTACATAAGTGATTGATTTAAAAAAATGTTTCTACAAGCATAACATAACGGCCAAGTTTACGGTCTATATTGACAGGATAAATTATTATGATAGGTTAGTGTGTATAACTTGTATATCTATTATTAGTTATTTTGTGTTTTATCTACTGAAAAATTTGTGCACGAGTATGTATGTATGTTATTGAGCGGTTTATGTTCATTATTTATTTATTTGATTATAAATTTATTATAGCTTTGTGTTTTATATTAAACAATGAGATGTATCATATTAAACAATATTAAAAATGAAAATAGAAGAATTGAAAAAAAAATTCAATTTGTTGACTGTTTATTTCATTTCAAACGGTTTACAAAAAATAATAATAATCAAATTCCTACGAAGAAATCGAAACGAATGAAATTTAGACAAGTGCTCGTGAGCCAATTTTAATGACCTTGAATCATTCACACGTTTTACTGAGTCATTAGGTTGGTAAGGTATGAATTAATATGTATAGCAGTACGTGTATGTTAATTTGAAACCGGTTTGTTGTAGTCATTGATAGAAATCATCGATGATATAATTTTTCGTACATACCACATCGGTTAGTTAAGTCAATCTTGCCAAAAGCAATAATTAGTCTTAAAATACTTTTAATAATATAATCATAAACAATTTTTAATGACGTCACATTCAGCAGTTATTCAACAATGGTGTGCCTATATGCATACATACATACATATATATATATATGTGTGTGTGTGTGTTTGATGATTATTGAAAATGAACTAAAATTGAATTGTAATTAATACTATTAATCGGATTTGTGTAAATAGTCAGAATTGTGTAGAGAATTATATAGAAAGTAAATTGAATGATTCGCGCCATTCATTTCCGTATTTAAGAGAATATAATAATCTATTTATATATGTATATATCGATTTCATTGTTTTTATATAAATATTATCTTTGTCATCGGATTATTTTATCTATAGTTATATTTATATAATCAGACGTCATATTTAAGTAATGATTAAATTATCTTTGTAATATCTTCGACTTCTTATAAATATAATAATAAATAGAGTTCAAGTATAAATTGCTCGATTTACATTTTTAACTAATTTATGAAGTAATTGAAAGATTTTTCAAGTATTTATACGTTTGAAAATCTTATAACATCCAACCTTTTTAAAAAATGAATTATTAAAACAAATTTAAATGAAAAAAAATGTTAATAAAATATTCATGAAATATTGTAGATCGAGTTAAAATTCACTTTGCTTTTGAAAAATCGCGCAGAAGGATAGGTGAAAAACATCTAGGCTGAATATTACGAAATGGATCAATAACAGTGAAAACATTAATAAAACCTACTAAAGTATAAGGAAGTTAATCGGTATGTTTATTTATTTTTTAAGTGTATACATACAAAGCTATATTTTAAAACAGAGTGTATTAGAATCGTTATCATCAAAAAAAAGATGTGAATTAAATCAAATATGTAATCCATATGTTTTCACTTTATTCGGTTTTACGTGTACTGTATTGATAATTGAGGTCAGTAGTAATAATTTAGTTACTTGTATGTGTTAAGAAAAACATATTTAAACAAATAAAAATAATTAATTTATCGTTTTTGATTCATATTTTAATAGGATTTGTAATTTTAGTTGACTTTTATATTGTACAAAGAAGGTTATACCCATCATCTAACAGTTTTATATTCCTGTCCTGTTTATCTTTGTTGTTGTTGTTTTTAAATATTTTTAGCACTGATATACACATATTATTTACTTATGATTCACACAACCTTATGATGTGTTACTTACATCGAGTCCATTAAAAATTGTTCAACATTAAACATTCTAATTTATTAATATATTTTTAGAATTATTCGATGTTTTATTTTGAATTGTAAACTGTTTTTGTATTAGACAACGGCGCCCGTAATATTTATCTGGTTGGGCCAATATTAACTACTGATTTTAATCACTGTTATTTCATTTTATATATATATATATATATATATATATATATATATATATATATATATAAATTCTGAATATAATGACATAACTATTGTTTATAATAAATATTTTTATAAAATCTTGTGATATTAAAAAAAAACTATTTTGTGCTTTTATATATATATATTGTTTTTATTTCTACTATAAATATTTTTGATTTGTTTTTTAATAAATCAAATTCTCTGGATCGGTTTAATATCGAAAATGAAATATTTCCTACAAGAAAATAAACATACAAAAAAATATAAAAGAAATGGATGTTTTTATATGTTCTATCTAGAGATTGTAATATTCGGAAGTTGGCTTTTATTGTTATATTTTTTTATTTTGTAAAAAGAAAAAAAAACATCCATATGTTATTAAATTTTATAAACAAATAATTTGTATTTAGTTTCTATGATAAAATATTATTTTGCAATAAAAACAAGGTATCAAAATATATGTGAAATAATAAAGACAGCCATAAAATAATCCACAGATGTTTTTGTCTTAATAAAACATTTACTATTTGGAATTGAGAGTTGTCAATATTTTATTAAATAGTATATACGTCAACAAAGAAATGTAACTATATAATTATATGTATGTGTGTTTGTATGAATTGTATGTACGTATTTAGGTTATGTAGTATGAAATGTCGAAGTTCTCATCAATTTCCCGTTGAATAATCCGACATTTCATATTATACGTCCTAATATACGTGTGGACTGTGGTGTGTTATTTCAGAAATATGCAACGTCTTTAGGAATTATACAAATATGTTTTATATATTTGAATAGCATGTATTATCATTTTAATTTACATTTGACTAATGTAAAATGCAGTTATTTACTTTTATCAGACACAAACGACGTCAAAATAAATACATTGCAATTTATACTACGATACAAGTTAACTATGTAATCACGTGATTTAGTATATATATATATATATATATATATATATATATATATATAAATCAATAAAATCGTAATTTATATTTGAATATTAGGTTTCATTCTTTTTCACAATATTTATATATGAACTACATATTGCAGTTAGAGCATCCAATAACCCTTTCTGTACACCTAAATGCAAACATTTAGTCCTATCACCATCCGTGTAAGACTTACAAAGGTGTTGTACCAATATATTCTTAACTAATGTAATATATGGTAAAAGTAATATATGTATTTCACTTCGTTACACACACATCGTTGTAATATTGTATGGTTGCTTAGATACGTATGAAGGTCCGGATTTATTAAAATGTAATACAAGCTTATGAAACTTCATATTATATATATATGTATGTATGTATGTATATATGTATACATTAAAGTTGTAAATTCACTTATTAACACGTTTATTTTTAATGAATTCTGATAGTTCTTATATATGTGCTATAATGAAAAAGTAATCTTTTTTTTCGTTAAAATTCTTGAGATATTTAATGAAAACGTTTAATTGAACGTTCTTATTTCTCTATGTTACTGATATTTTCGACCCTTACACATGTTAGTGATTATATGAACACTATCGAAATGGATTAACCATCTTTAAACAAACAAAACTTACTTAAATAAAAGTTCTTGGTATAATCTAGTTAGCAGTTGTTATTAAAAACTTTTCTCCTTTCACTTTTCGTACATTCGAAATAAAAAAAATGAAAATTTCTTCAATGAGCGATAAACTGTCTATTGAATGCATGATATCACATTTATTTATAAATGATTCAATATATTTTTATTTACATGTTGTTTGTAAAGAGATTCGATATAAACGTGTAATGTAATTAAATACGATACTATTGTATTGAAATCTGATGGAGATTAAAAAATACTCGATGATATATTCTGGACGAAAATGTTTATATAAAAACGAGAAAGTCGCATTTAATCAATATTTTATTTCAAATGATACATTTTTAGATATTAGTATAGTGCTTAAATATACATTTGTGCGAAAGAATGAATAGAGTTGACATAGATTTTTTTTTAGAATACGTTCATTATACGTTTATTGTTTTCTGTTTTATTAAATTCTCGGCAGAAATGAACAGATAATGTAAGACTTGAATATTAATAACGGTAGAAAATATGTACACACATGTATATATATATATAGTGAGTGTGTATTAAAAAGACAACAAATATATCAACACTTATTTCTTAATTGTCATTCCAGACAAACAAGCAGGTGCCATAAGTTTCTGCCAAATGTACTTTCTCCAATCGCCAAAAAAATTTGACTTCAACTCATAAATTTTTAGTAATCCATTATACAGAATATGTAACAAATTTCACCGTACATTTAACTTAATAAACAGAGCAAAAA
Source organism: Neoneuromus ignobilis (assembly GCA_029203775.1). Classification (NCBI taxonomy): domain Eukaryota; kingdom Metazoa; phylum Arthropoda; class Insecta; order Megaloptera; family Corydalidae; genus Neoneuromus; species Neoneuromus ignobilis. The sequence continues at coordinate 7,549,134 of CP092097.1, forward strand.
GTAATATGTAATATTATTGTTGAATTCTAATTTAGATTACAATATCTTAAATTATTTATAGTAGCATTGTTTTATATATTTTTTTACTTAATTATAATTTATATTCAGGTACGATTCAAACACATATATAATAACAAAAATGATTATAATTTCTATTTATAGTTTATTGTTTTATTATATTACAATTAAAATATAATCATTGTTGATTGATATAAATTTATGAAGATCTTTGATTCGTCAATTTAAAATTATTATACAAATATATATGAATCAATACACTAGTGTTCATTTTTACAGTTTAACCTATCTATCAACGATCAGTTAATGTTTATATACAATAACTAATAAAAAGGCTATTCTTCCTTTAAATATTTTATTATAAAGATCAACAATATTATATATATATACAAATTTAGAAAGTGTACAAAAACAAAGCTCTTGTTTTTGTGTCTGAATCGATAGCTGCACATATGTCGATTCTTTGATTTATTAAAACTGATTAGATAAGTTAATATCAGTTTAAAAAGAAATATCATATTTACAGTACTATCGTAACAGAATTGAAAATCGCTGTTTCGATAGGTTTTATTAGATAGTTAATAAAATTAAACAGCGTTTATTCATGAAAGATGAAATTAATTACATATTTAATATTACTATTATATAAATACAAATCTGTAAAACCACCTTCTTTGATTGTTGTTTTTATTGAAAATGTACTGAAAAAAAAATGTAAATTAAAAATGATTTGAAATAATTTAATTACACTTAAACATTAAAAATACAATAAGGATATATAAATAATAAAATTATTTTAGTTTAATGATTCGTTTTAATTATAATAATTTCGAAATATGTTCAAATAACGCGAGTCTCATACTTTCCATAGACATTATCAGATTCGGTTATCGTGAACATCATGTCCATTTTGCAATCTGCCATTCAATGTCATTGATTTTATTGGAAACAAATGTAATTTTTATCTGTCGATTTTCACTTCATATCCGATTCTAGTGTAATTGTAAATCCGCACATCTATTCAAAACGATATTTCAGAAAATGTGATAATTTCAAGCTCGAAAATCAAACTTGTACTCTGTTATTTCCTGTATCGTTCGCAAGATTAAATCAAATTATAAATCGTTTTGATAATCTGTTATTTATTACATTTTTTTTATTGATTAGTATTTTTATACAGCTTAATTGTAATTCTCTTGAAATTATTCTCGACTTTTCCGTATATTTAATAAAAGTGGTAACAAATTAAATTAAGCTTATATCAAAAACATAATTGATATATATTTCGAAATTCCATATATAAGTATTCTGTGAAAAGTAGCTGAAGTTCACAATATATGCTTATGAATTTATGTTTATGAATAATTCGAAGAATAGTCAATTAGTTCTTTGAAAGCAATATAATTCCTTTATATGTATTTTAATTATAATTTATAAACGTGCGTGTATATTTTCGTACTGATTTCTGTTTATATTCTCTTTGTTTCTTAGTACGAACATGTTTGTTTTAACTGTATCGTACACTGTTAAATACATGTCCGACTTAAATTGTTTCGAAATGTTTTTAAACTCTGAATCTTATTAAATGTTCGATTTTATTTACGAACAATATCATAAGCTCGGATTTAAACTCTTGAAGTTCTTGATCGATAATTCGTTACAATTGCTGTTTCACATTATTTATATTCATTCAGTTATTTAATCGAGTACTGAATGAGAATAATAACGTGTTATAAGTATAGATTTTGATACTTCACCTATAAATAGCAAACAGACGGTAAATCTATTTTATTGAAAGTTTTCAAGTAGTTGAAGTTGAATATTATTATAAATGCAACCCTCCATTTCATGTTGTCATAGCAATGGCCTAATTCTTCTAAAATAGAAACACTAAATTAATCAAGCGATTTTATTGAGACAGTTATACTTATATGTTTTAATGATTCTAAATATAAAATCATTTTTTTGGTTTAAAACTTTTTATGTAATCATATATAATATAGAACAAATACCATATTTTCACATAAAGTACATATAGTTTTACGATGTGAAATTGAAAAGAAAATTAGATAATTTTATATATATTGACCTTCGTATGGTTATGTTAGAATATAATGGGAATACTTATATATCTTATTTTACAATAAAGAATGAATATTGAAGTTAAATAAAAATAAGATAACAAAATAAATTTATCAACCTCAATTTCATTCTAAATTTAGAATATTATATATATATATATATATATATATATATATATATATATATATATATATATATATAGATAACATATCAGTGTTATATATATATATATATATATATATATATATATATATATATATATATATATATATATATATAATGCAGGTAGAAATATCTATTCCCATTAATACATACAAATATTACTACACACAACAATAAATATTGATAATACAAAGTAATAGAATAGAACTGTAAGCTGTATGAAACTCTGCAGTAATAGTTTTCAATTTTAAATGTATTCAACGTAGTTTGTGAATGATTATGATTTATAAATACGCCGGTATTTTATTATATAGTTAGTATTTTTTGAAAAAAATAACAATACAGTTAAAATGTATTGATTACAAACAATGTGACAAAATATCATTTCAAACTCTCACGACTTTATAAAACAATACGTAATTATTTTATGCAAATTTATTTTTGTATACGTATACGATTTCCATTTGAAATGATTTTTTTTATTCATCGTGTTATACGTCGATACCTATATTAATTTGTTTGACCTTAAAGTCAAATGATTTTCTAAAATAATTTAGAAATTGATTTCCATTCGATTTTACAATGATTTTGGATAGTATCGAATGTTTGTCGAATGCAAAAATATCATATACTATTCTTCGACATTAACTTGATAAATTGAAAAACAAACATTTTGTAATATTGTTAGAAATACATATATAAGGAAAATAAAAATATACTTATGGTTATTTTACTTTTAAATGAATATATATGACTATACGAATATAGCTAAAAATTATCTGTGTGTTATGAATGTTCTAGATATTATAAAAAAATATTTTAAACGTAGACAAAAATCTCATTTCGAATAAAATCACGTTCATTGAAATATATCTACTCTTATTCTCCTATCTGTCTGATAATTATTTAGTTTGTTTATTACTTGTACAATGCTGTCATGCCCATCAAGTTCCATAAGCAATTCAAGCACAGAAGACATTGTCAAGTTTTCTTTAAGATTCAGCAAGTACCTCAATCATTTTCGACATCTTTCGTCTTCATATCCTACTATGATAATATTCGTTTCTATTTAAATGTCTATAACTTTCACGGAATCAACAACGACTAAGTTGTCGAGTTCAGCGATTACATTTTCGTTTCATATTTTGACATCATCCATTATATTTTTGTTTTCGAACACAGCCTCCATTAAATGTCTAATAATGATATGTTTTACGTCAGTTCGCTATAAACAGATGTTTTTCATTGGAAACTATTGTATTTATAGATATTAATTTTGCTAAACTAACAATGAACCGAATAACTATTCACACATTTTTTTGAAGAATCTATTTATATATATATATATGTTTCATCATTATTAAAGCTTTATTTATTTCTGAAATTTATCAATTATTTTAAACGAATAACGACAAAGACACGGCCCTTAATGAATGTTAATAATGTCTAAGATATAACCTTATAAATATCTTTAATTTCTCTCTGCGACGGTTCTGATAGATATTACATCTGCCATCATGTTCTCACTGAAACTACTTTCATCTATATTGGTGTGCAAGTCAACACTATTTATAGGGGTATAACCGCTATTTCTTAATAGCTTTTTGAAGTCATAGATAAAAGCTTACTGTCCGTTGGTCACTTACCATCGTTAGAGATTATACTATATAGTGTTTTATAAAATGAATATATATATATAATGTAAATGGGTCTCTTATAATTAGATTGCTTTCAAATATTTTTTAATTAAAAACTTGATTATATAAATAATTTCGATTGTACTTTCTAAAAATGTTAATTTTATATAATTACATTTAAAATAACACTTGTTCAAACAAATGATTTTATTAACTACATCACACACACACACATATATTATTTTTTAATAATTTCATTAGACTCCTATAAATTTTTGTGATGAATACCGAGTTTTATTATTGATCAGATTGCTCTTATTACCTTGTTTTTTTTCAACATAAAGATACACTCTTTCAGAGTACACCAATAAATATTTTATTTATAAAATCGTACAGTACATTTATTTGAGAACCTTTTCAGTATTACTAGAGCAGGTATAGTGATGTCGTATTTTCTTTGTAACCCCTTATATGTTTGAATATTACTACAGAATCATAAGAAACAAATCTGGATTTCGAAATGATACTTTTCCACTCTTCGTATATGTTCGAAAACATATAACATTTCAAATGAAATTTTTATGTATTCGTCCTTTTTAATAAATGTGATCGATGTTTAATGATTAACTGAAATCATTTGATATTTAAGGACATTTGTCCGATTTTCGTCGAATGTGTGCATAAAAATAATTACATTTTTTTAAATGCTCTGAATTTTGGTTTTTATAATATGTGTTCATATTGAAAACTGCATTTTTTTTTAATCGTGTCGAATCTGTTTGGAAATAAAATCGTTTAAAAGTATGAAATATTTTATTTCTGAATAATAAATATCGTATTATTGTTTTTTTGATTTCGTATTTTATTGAAATACTATCACATCAGGAAGTAAAAGATTAAATGAAACGTCATGCTGATAAAAAAATAGTAATAGATATATTAATCATAGTTCAGTGAAAAAATGTAAAAAAATAAATTATTGTTAGAATACTTTATAAAAAATATTTTCAGTGTTTATTATAAATCCATTTGAAAATATCGAATTTATTAAGATTTAATATAATTCCGTAATTTTTAAACGATCGGCGTATTTTCTTTTTCATATCTGATCAATGTAAGATTTGCTGTTCGATCGATTTATTTTCATTTCGGTTAAATACAATTTTAGATAAACAATGTGTTTGAGATTTTTCGTGATTGACCTAGTTTTTTTTTTTGACAAGTACCGAATTATTTTCACGTATTTTTCCGCTAGATCTCTCGCTTCGTTTAAGTCATTGTAATAATTTATTATTTTTTAAAAAAAGTACTTCATTCCGCTTATGGTATATGGAAACATTTCGAATGTCCGAGCTTTTATTTGAAGTGATGACGAATTGCTTAAAAATTAAGTACGAAAATTTGCTGTCGCTTCATTCAGTAAGAACTGGCAGAATACAGCTTAATGTTTGTCGTTACTGTTTGATGTATAAATTCATATTTAATCTTAGATTCTATATTTTAATATTGGATTGAAAATTTCATAGAAAGAAATCTATACGTATATTAAGTAAAGACGAATTTTTGCTACACTGCAAAGTGTTGTGTCGGCCGTTAGGCTAACATGCACAATGTTTCGCATGCGCCCTAAAGCTTTGTAGCTTTGGCACTCCCACACAACGCGACGGGGGACCGCGAGCTTTTATAATCGATACGAATAGGAAAGCCGGCGGCGGCTCAGTGACTCAGTTGTGAGACACGACCGACCGCCATGCATGTGACGTCACCAGCCAACATTGGAGCACGTGCGTGAACTATTTTTTTATCATTATTATTATCATTAAAATCATTAATATCAAATATCATCGTCATTATTATCAACCGATTCATATAAAGATTTTCGATACTCTTTCCTCTGGGTTCACGTTTCATATTCATGTGCTGACTTAAGACCGTTTGTTGAAATAATGTACTGTGGAATTGTGTAAAATATTTCGTACATTTATTATAAAAATTGATATTTGGCTTTTTTAATATGTTAACAGTTACATTCAATCGTATATGATTATTAATAATCAAATTATTATTCTTGTAGACTCTCGTTTCGTTCTCTTTCTAAAAAAAGCAAATCATTCTCGAAAATTAAATGAAACGAATTCAATAGACACCACATACGTTCATTTTTTTTGAAGTAAAATCATTTATACACAGCATTTTATATAAATTCACATTTTTTAACACCATTAACGTACGCTTAAACGAAACAAGTTGTGGAATAAACGTTTAATAAATTCTCTTTAACATTCGCTAATATAATTAGTAACAATGTATATGAATTTAATAACGTGCTGAATATTACAATGAATTATATTAAATAATAACCCGTGACCTTTTTAAACAACGATTGATTTTTCTCAGCAATAAGTCGTTTATAAAAATAATTATTGTGTAGATTTTAATAAATAATTTTCTTTAATCATTCTAATACATCATTTTATAAAATCTTATAAATTCTAATAAAGTTAATTTTTAATTCTTGCATATATATATATATATATATATATATATATATATATATATATATATATATATATTAATATAATTAATAAAAAAATGTTTCTTTGAAATACTACTACTCAACAATATTATTAAATAGATAATAATTGTCTTGTTTTAAAAATACGGTGTTAAATAAAAAGTGATACTTGTGTGTAAAGTGCATCGATTAACTTTAATATTATAATAATATCGAAAATATTTATTGATGAACGATATTATATAAACGAAAATATATTGAATGTTCTAGAATAAATGCTCTCAATGCTTTGGTTTTAAACTATTAGTTTTACCACTGTAAAACATATATTGATGTTCAGTAATTGATTGATTGGTTACTGGAAGTTTCGACTCGTCAAACACTAAAATTATTAACACCAAGTTATTAATATATCGTTTGAATTACATAACAACGCTATGTACTATAAAATATGATTAAAAATCTCAAACAATAAAGAATTAAACGTTCACAAAAACGAATTCATAGAATTAAGTCAAATATCTACGTTATGAAATATATCCAGAATAATATAATTCAATGAATTAATGCTTCTTTTCCATGTATTCGTTTTGAAATGAAATGAAATGAAATCGTATTTAACACTTCTATGAATCATTCTTATTCTCAATTGTATTTAACAGAAAAATGAATAGACAAAAGGTTTATGTTTGAAATAATATTCATTCAGATATTTAATTTATCTATATTTCAATTCAATCATCATTTATTTTCGTTAAAATATATATTACAAAAATGTTATTCCAGCGATTTTTTTGCTATTTATATTCAATGTAAAATGTAATTATCTTCGATATTAATTCTATATTTTTATAAGCGTAATTTATCTGTGTAATAAAATATTTTATATTGACATAAAATATTTTATTTCGAATTTTTATTATATTTATAAATTTAGCTCTGATTTTAACAATAAGCTTTTGTTATTCAGTCTATATTATTTTTTAAAAAAATGTCTAAATTTCTTTTCTACGTATTTATATATATATATATATATATATATATATATATATATATATATATAATATTGAAATATAACATCATTAATTATAATAAATGAGTATTAATTTTACGTATCTAATTTTATTTAATTAAAAGCACTAGAATAATAATATAATATCCTCTATTAAATACGTGTGTATCGTATTTATAGTTAAATAGTGATGAACTATTAATTAATTTCAGCATGAATTTAAAGTCTATTTGGTTTCATTCATAACAAAAAAATTGTTTAGTTGCTTATTGATTTTATTTTGATTGAAAAACGAAAGTACATGTCGTATTTCTTTTTCGATGATGGAAATAACTAAATTCACCGAAATATTTCTCTATGCGATGCATGATTGATTTTATGTAAAATATTCAAGTGTGTATTTAAAACGTTTATCGCTGAGTAATATTATAAAACGTTTTAGAAATACTGAGAATATAAAGAAAAATATATTTCCGGAAGTTACAAAAATAACTATGGTGTGTTAAGGCAGGTTCAGATATACTTTATTTCTCAAATCGATAAATATATGGTTGCTATTAATGAATTCTTTTTACATGTATCCCTTTATCAAATATATATATTAGGTTTACCGGAAAGTTCTGTCCGGTAATGTCATCTCAAGTTTCAAAGATGAGTCATTCTACAGAAATGGAATTCACAAATTACCATCACACTAGGAAGAGGTTATTAGTAACGAAGGAAAAATTACATGGTTCAGTAATATTAATAAATATATTGAAAATTAATTATTTTTTTAAATCAAAAACGGACAGAACCTTCCGGTAGACCTAATAAATATATATATATATATATATATATATATATATATATATATATATATGTATGTATGTTTGTATGTATTAATGGAACCTGAGGATTTATTCTAACGCATATAATTTTAATTATATAGCCATGAATATCTGTTTTTATAATGTGATTAAATTTATATATCATAGAAACGTTTTTATTAGAGAATTATTTTCTTGAATGTTTTTTATTCAAAGGATGTACATTCATCTACACTTCCTGTTGTTGAACATTATTATTAATAATTTTTATATTTACACAAATTCATATGTATATATATATATTATTTACGAAATTATTTGGAAAAAGATTGTTTCACACGAAATACATATTCGACTATTCCTGCTATTCTTTTATTCAGTACGTAATTATTTATTTCACATGAAATAGATAACACAAAGATATCGATTAATACGAAAATTATTTTCGGTTTCACGAACATAATTTGTTTCAAATTGAGAATAACACGAAATGTTTGTGCCAATCCCTCATGTTTAATATTAAGCGATTTCACGGTATCTTTTCATTTGAGGTCGTTTAAGCAGAAATCATTTACAAAACACAATAGTTTTATAGAAATGTAACACGGTATGTACATAAATTGAAAGCGAACTTAATATAATTAATAAAACTCTAATAAATACATATACGCATATTTAATGCTTCATTAATTATTTTATCTATTAACTAATGTTTTATTTGTAATAATGTTCTGATTAGTACAGTGGTGTTGAACATTTCGTAGAATTTCATTTAAAATATACGTTTTATTTAATTAAATATTTTATTGTTATCTTAAATATAGCTTCAAGCGTATACAAATACGTCTGTATAAAATAATACAATATTTACGAGCCTAAAATAAAATAAAATTGATCCTTCACCGAACAAACTGGATTTATACTTCTGTTCGTTTGTATTCATATTTTATTCATTAATTAATTAATTCTATTACTATTAATACTCGATGAAGTATATTCAATAATAGATAATTGTGAGATAAATATTTTTTTAAAGATAAATAATTTTAATTCGTTGATCTCTTTTTACGTATAAAAAACTACCGTTATAATTTTACATCGAACGTCGTTGTGCTTTGTAAAAAACGTAAATGAATTTTCCTTATAAAGAGAATCGATCCTTTGATATTATTAACAGTTAATTTCAAACCATTTTCATTTTACATTCCACTTTAAAAATGTTTTTCAATTAAAAAAATACTAATGTTTTTACACAAAAAGGATCAATGTTATGAAAAATCAGTTTTAAACTAGTTTTTTTTCAATGAAAACGTGAAATAATATACTGGACTTTTTATTTTGCTGCAATGTTTATTTTTCAAAAAAAAAAGTATGTAGCTTTGTGAATGTTACAAACGTAATTAAATGTTTATATTACGTTTATTCACATTGTTTTCAACGGATATTTTTTTAGATACATTTAAAGATAACATTTAGTTAAAATGAATGTTGAATGTTAATTCATAATTAACACTTATATAAACAGAATGTTTTTACGTTACTGAACAGTTGATTAATACATAGAACGATAATTATTATAAATTCTAAAATGAGTAATTTGTCAATTTCTTTTAAAGATATATTTTCTTTTCTTAAAAAAACAACCAATAAGACAATTATTAAACGATTCGAAATCCTTATATATCTTATATTTTCCATTTTTAAAGTCAACAAGCATCGTATTGATATCGTTTGAAATATTTCAAGAGATAAAATCGTTCAAGACTATTATGTCGCAATGCGACTGCCCCATTTAAATATCTTCGATATAATCGAACTTATTTAAGTTACTTTTCTTGACTCATAACTTTTATTCACTACTACAAAACGATCAGTTTATAGATAAACAGAAATAACTACATATATTGGAATAGAATTTTTTTTCTTTCGATAATATTCCACTATACATAGTTTTATATAAAAAAATCAACATAGTACAATTTCAAATATATTTTTATACCGTGTAATTGTATTTAAGTATCGATAAATTTCTGATATTGCTAATGATTTTTCAAGTAGAATTAAAGTATTTATAATTGATACACGACTATTAAAAATACTTAACATATACACACTTTATATATTTCTGTTGTTTGTTTTATGTTGCATTTATAATGAACAGAATTACTGCGAGTGAACCTTATATAGGTCACATTCCCTTTGCCCTAGTGTGTTCTTTTTTATTTCTTGTGAATATATCCTTTTCGTTTACTCTGAAAAATTTCAAAAATGAATTTATAAACTAATTAAATATTTTTAATTATTATTTTATAAACAATATCCAAAGAATTTTAAAATAAAATCTATTGATATACACTATATAACAATTATATATATAGACACACACACACATTTATATGTTGTGTCTTATACAGTTAACATCTATAATTCTGTTATTTTAATTCAGGAAACAGTCAAAACATGCTTTAGAGTATATTTAAATATATTATTTGTTTGTGTAACCTCATTTCAGTCTTTCATTTCTTTATTTTTAAACATTAAAGTAAACCCATAAACTTGGATTGTTATTTGTATTTTCTTTTGCTGTAATATAAAATTCTTTTTAATCTACCAAAAAACCTGAAGATAAATAAAGTTGAACGTCAATTGAATATGTATCTCTTTATATGTGAAACATTTAGTTAATAAACATTAAAAATAAATAACATATTACGTTTAACAGATCGTTGACTAAATTAACGAAAATACAAAAGTGAAATGCTGTATAATTTTCATTTTAATTAAAATTTGTTCTTGAAAATTCAATAAAATTTACAGAAGTCACGTCACGTCAGGTCAAGTTAATTTTTTTAGTTGTTGTTAATGAATTTTGAAACTCTTAATATTATATAAAAAAATAAATACTTTTAATATTTCATCCATATTTATTCGTTACATGGATTTTTTGTAAAAATAAACTTTATATTTTGTTTACTGAAACATGTTTGTTCTTGATATTGGTATTTAAAACATGAATCGAGTCGTTTTTCCAATTACTACTATTTCTATGAAAACACTACGAATAATGAGTTTCTGTTCTTTTTTGTCGTTCAAAGTTGACATTTTCATATTACTATACGTTACTATTAATATCCATTGACTGAATCTTTCTTCTTTTAAAAAAAGCATTTTCTACAAAGGATGCGGAATTTTTATAATGCAAGCAATATTTTTTTCATTATCTATGTTATATTTCAATCTCTCTCTCTCTCTCTCTCTATATATATATATATAATTGCAAAAATATTTCTTATCATAACAATATTCCATTTAATTGAAATTTGTGTAATTGTTTATATTTATTAATTTATTTTACATAATTCGAAGAATGTATGCATAAGTAGTAATATAAGTCATAATCAATATACATACACTTAGTATAAATTCGATAAAAAAAAGTTTAAAACGATACACCGAATATTGACAAAAATAAATTTATCTCGTCGTAGTAAATAATCAAAATAAGATTATAATCAATCATGTGTGACTGATTGTTTACAATTTTAAATAACGTATTGATAGAATAACATATTTATGTCATAAACAGCGTAAAACATTATACACCTCTTTGAAATATTTGCATTTATTGTGTTTCAACACTATATGAATCGATTCAATAATCACTAGTGCTTATCATTTTATCTCGTGTATTATTTATATGAAATTGTTTATTAGTAAATTATTAATTTTATTCTACGTGATTTTCAATTTAATAATTGACGTACATTTTTTCAAGTACTAGTTATTGGATTTGACAATATCTTTTTGATTTGTAACAGTTAACGCATATATATATATATATATATATATATATATATATATACATACATATGTAATTATATTGAACTTTTATCAATCTATTTCTGATTAAAAATGTTGATTTTTGCTATTCAGTTTAACAATTGACGCACATTTTGAAATTGTTAATAGTTTCATTAAGATATCTTTGAATTTTATCTTTTATTTGATATATGTATTATTTATAATTATTTTAAGAAAAAAATATTGATTATATATATGTGTGTGTGTATTGTATATAGGTAGATATGTATATGTAATCAACACCAATCTTCAAAGTAATTTATAATATAAAAAATGAACATATTTCTTATTAAAATTTACGGTAAACATTGACATGTCATAATATTTAATGAAAATTAATTTTCAACTAACTGTTATACTTAATCATTTTTTGATAATGCTTCGTGTGAAATTTCTACACATTCACTTTGAACTCTCATTAGTGTATTTAATTAATTCGAACACTCAATCACATGCCAATATAGTTTTCTGACAAGCTATCTTCTTACTAAATAAATTTGTTGCTGTACATATAGTTTTAAATTGATAGGTAAAGTTTGCCAATACATCAAGGATAAATCGAAAACATTGAATATTTTATACACTTTGTGCATAATAAAGACTTTACTCTTATCGATATTTGATAATATACTTTTATTTTTATTGCATTATGAATTTCCTAAGTGAGTTTTTTTTTTATAAAAACTTATTTTTATTTTCTCTATTCACAAAGAAAAAAACATTCATAAATAAAATAACTCGACTTCATTTTATAATTTCTACGTTTATGTTCTGTATCATACAGATATACCAGTGTATGTTCATATCGTGAGTTCATTACGTACCAACAATGTTAATTGAAGCTGCTAACTCGATTAAATGATTTATTTTGTTTTATTTCACCAATCGTCGCAAATGTAGGAAGTGAAGTGCTATAATATATTGTACATCAGAGAATTGCATTGAGTATATAACGGAATGTATGCATGGTTTAAAGACGAGTAGATCTATCGTCGTAATAATAATTCATTCAACGACATATTTAACAACAAAGTCAACAAAAAGGCATCATTAGAGATAATTGATTATCTTGAATAAGAAAATGTACATACATCAAATATAAAAAGCTTGGAATATCTCTTAATTATTAAATGTAATCTTAAACGACGCATTAAAAAATAATAATAAAAATTGATAAATCTGTTTCAATTGTCATTTATCAATTGATCATTATCGAAATATCGAGAACAATATTAGTCGTATTGAACTATCTGATTAATGCATTATTGGAATAATCAATTCATTATAATTATAGTATCTAATATTTAACACTAGATTTACGGAGCGAGTCAATTTAACTCATTTAAGATTTTATTACTAAAAATACAGAAAACCTAAATATTATTTTCTAAAAACATGTTGATTTTTAATTACATAATGACATATATACAAATATTAATTCATTCCCTCCGCTCTCCGCTTAATTTCGTATTATCGAATGTGGTATACATATTTTTACGGTTATGAGTCAAATTGACTTATTAAATGATTTTATAGTTGCACAGGAAATTTATGTCTTGCATAACAATCCTAAAAATAACTGATGCATAACCTTATTTAGTTAGTTGCATACAAAATTTATCATTTCGATTTGTACATCGCGTGTGAGTGGTGTATTTTCAGTGAAATAATATTGTTGAAGTTTGATTGTTTTGATATTGTTGGTATTTCAATAGATATTAATTTCACGTCTAATTACGTAGGGTTGTTCTTATGGGGAAAAAATCAGAAAAATCTTTAATTGCTAAAAAAACTGATCCAAATAAGGAAAGATCAATCAGATAACGAATTTGATGCAGCTGACACGGTACTATGTGAAAACAAGGATGAAATAAAGAAAGAAGCAAATAAAATTGAATTTTCAAGTAGTGAACATGAAGATCTTCGTTATATAGTTCCTAGCAGAAAAAGAACCCGTATTCTTTTTGATTCCGAAACCTAAAGTGAATTAGACGCTGCTGACACATTTGATAATGGAGAAATTTCAACCGAAAGAGCTGTTGATAGGACTTTATGGGAAACATTGGAAGAAGGTGAAGATGCAGGTAGATTACTGGGTTATATCTTATTCAAAGATGTCTGTAAGCAGTGCTTTTAATTTGATAATCGACGAAGGTATTGATGGAATATATAAAATCATGCACGGAATTTGAAGCTCGTATTATGGGTCTTTGTAGCAATTTTGTATGTTAGAGGAGCATATGAGGAAAAAAAATTTAAAGTGTTCATATTTGTGGTTTAAGAAGTGGGGATCTAGTTTTTTTTTTCACAATGTGTAGAGATAAATTTATAGAAATACTTTGGTTCATACGTTTCGATTAAAAAAAAATTAACGCAGTGAAAGATTGAAAACAGGCAAATTTGATTTGATTTCAAAAATATGGAACGAATTTATTGAGAATAGCCAGACTTGTTTATTATAAACCAGACGCAAACAGTCAATGAACAAATGTTCCCAACTAAAGAGGTCCGATTTACTAGATACATGCCAAATAAACTAGACAAATTTGGCATCAAATTTTGGCTAGCATCCGATGTTAGAAGTAAGTATTTTATAAATGGTTTTCCATACTTGGGCAAGGATGAAACCCGAGGATCGAATATTTCTTTGAGCGAATTTATTGTGTCTAAATTTACAGAGCCATTTTTAGGTTGTGGACGAAGTATCGCCACAGATAATTTTTTTATAAGCCTTTCATTTGTAAAAAAATCTATCTTGGTTAGTACTATACGTGCAAACCGAAAAGAATTACCTAAAATTGCGAAAGATAAAATGACACGGTATTCTACAAAGTTTTTTTTATAATACATGAATCATTTAAATTAAATTTAAATTGTTTTTTTCAAAAAATTTCACTCATTTTAGTAAAAATAGGTATTTAATCAACAGCCGTAAATCTAGTGTTAATAATTTCATTGACTTCATGCCTAAGTAATGTGAATACCATGAACAATTATAACTTAATTATTCTATAAAACAACAATGATTTTTTTTAATAATCATATTTAAATTATTCAAATATTCATCAGTATATATTGTTGACATTTACAATTAATAAATATTATGTCTGATATGGAAAAACGTGTTAAAAAGGAAATGATCATAATTGGAAGATTCGTTAAAATCATAAATGTCATTCTTCTTTATATATATTAGGTTGGCAAGTATCTCCCTTCCGCTTTTTTTTTTTTGTACATAGCCGCGAAATTCAAAAGACCAGAAGGCGGAAGGGAGATATTTGCCAACCTAATATATATATAAATTGATAATTTATATATAATATTACTGTAAAAATTATATTCAATATAATTGATTAATAATCAGTTATTATTTTATACAATTATTCCATAAAATTTAATTAATAATAAAATATATATAAGTATATAGTGTTAAATATAACAAGAAAATCTATCGTTATTTATTATAGTACACACATATCCGTGTAATTACAAATCCAGTAAAAACTAACATATAATTAATGCAAAATATACGAGTCAAGTTTGTTTTCATTTCAACATTTCTCTTTAGATAGAGTGTATGAAACGGTCTTTATTGACTAATCGTTACGTGTAAATCAGCATTTAACATATTCAGTATTAAGTTTATTAAAATAAACGTACTGTTTCCAATTAATATTGTTGTTAGTTTAATAAAATTAAAATGTTTGTTTTTATTTATTTGATTAATCCGTTAAAGATATATATCGATATGTTTATGTGTTTAATTAAGTTCATAGAACAGTGTAATTACATTATTCAATTCTGTACATGAGTGTCAATTGAACGATGCACATCAAATAATCAAACGTGCTGCTCTTTCAATTAATTGTTTTCTGTTCAATTATTTATTTTGAATTACTATTAATTATATCGATATGTATAACATTTTTTTTTTAAATAATTATTAGTGTTAATTAACATTTTTAATTAAGACGTTTACGCATTTATATATATTCTTTTTTTATTTTTATATCCTTTTTGATATTTCTTATAAAATACATATTTTTTCTAATATCTTTCATTTGCTTAATAACTTGATACCATTTCATATTCTTTATTCAAGTACTTACATTAATATTTAAATTCACTTATTAAAATTCACTTATCACTTATCACTTATGATTGACATTTTACAGTGAAATAAAATAACATTTAATAATTGTCATTAGTAATTTTTGAAATTATATTTACTCTATGTTATGAATAACTTATTTTAATATTAACCTATTATCATAATTAAAAAATGATTAGAATAAGAATTAGAGTTTTTTTTTATATTTTCATAATTTATATATATATATATATATATATATATATATATATATATATATATATATATATATATATATTTATGTATGTGTGTATATATATATTTGTGTAACTTTTCAGTAGTAAACGAATTTGCGAATCGTTTCCAAGTGCAACAAGGTTTTCCTAATAGTAATATGATAACGTTTAAAATTGTCTATATTTAAACACGTGTTTATTATTGTGCACTGCTCCACAAACTATGAAATATGGTAGCCTGAAACTATTCTTCGTATCTATTTAATGAAATTTGATGTTTGTTGTATTTCATATTTTAACTGACACCTGTATTTACTTTACCTCATTATTTTTAATTACTTAGTTTTCATTATAATCAGTTAATGTTTTGACATCGGGGTTAAAACAGTTGTGTTTGTAATCTCATTTCATTGTTAAAATTGAACAAATACATTTTGATTTCATGAATGTTACGATTCATTTTTGAAGACATTTTAAAATGATTGTAAGATGGTGTTAAGAAATATTCATTCATTACGCATTCCGTTGATTGAACTGACAACGGAAACCGCAGTGTACTGCTATAACTGAGTTTGTTTTGATAAACAATTCCACCACGACGTATCATATCACTAACCAAACCAACCAACGTTTGAAACTGTATTGTTAGTTTTGTCTTCTCTCTATGAATTTTATATGTTCAGTACGTAAAAAACACGTTTGTATTCCCTACATATATATCTTTTTTTTCGAAATACACACATTTAATTTTTTTTACACACACGTATATTTATATATATATACAGTAATGTATAAAAAATTTAAAAAATTACATCATATTTTATCAAATTGAATACTAGTGTACTCGAACGTTACTGCTGCAGGATTAATAAATTATATTGTTCGTGTGATTCCATATAAAACAACAGGAACGTATAAAACAAGTTCGTCAAATCGGTTTAAAAAACACACTCAATGAAATGTTTCGTGGAGTGTGATTTTATTCTGAAATATATCAAATCAGTTAACTATTATATTACACCTGATTGATTTACCAATATCAGTTTTATTATAAATAAACTAGTTTGCAGTATCATTATTTATATTTTAATAAAAAATATTATCAGTGTATTGTTTCATTAATACAATATTTTTTATCGGAATATCATGTTTAGTTTTTTTTTTGTCATTCGATTATTTTTCACAGATAACATTAAAAATGAAAAGAATATTTTTATCAGTCAATATTTTAAAGATATTTTAATACACGTACATAGATATTTATCTTCAATATTTATTATAAGGGTATCAAAAAAGGAAACAAAAATTACCTCTTGACATTCAATTAAAAATGTGTATTTAAAATATTTTTCTTCGATAATCCCAGAGTATCTTTTTTTATTAATTTTCTTTTACCAGAACTGTTTCATTATCGCTTTTATTGAAATTACTGTAGCATTAATAAATTATATTATTCGTGTGATTCCATATAAAATAAAGTTCGTAAAATCGGTTTAAAAAGCACACAATCAATGAAATGTTTCGTGGAAGTGTGATTTTGATTTGAAATACGTCAAATCAGTTAGCTGTCTGAAAAAACTTGATTGATTTATCAATATCAGTTTTATTAAAAATAAACTAGTTTGAAGTATCATTATTTATATTGTAATAATAAATATGATCAGTGTATTGTTGTTTCATTAATACTTAGATAATTCTAGACTATCTTTTTATTACTTTTCTTTTACTAGAACTGTTTCAATATTGCTGTCATTGAAATTACTGTAGCGTTAATAAATTATATTGTTCTTGTGATTCCATATAAAACAATAGCTACATAAAAAGCAAAGTTTGTCAAATCGGTTTAAAAAGCACACTCAATGAATTGTTCGTGGACGTGTGATTTTGATCTGAAATACATTAAATCAGTTAACTGTTCTATTACACCTGATTGATTTACAGACATCAGTTTCATTATAAGTAAAATAGTTTGAAATATTATTATCGATATTTTAATAATAAATATTATTAGTGTATTGTTTCAATAATATAATATTTTTTATCGGAATATTAAGTTGAGATTTTTTTTGTTATTCGATTATTCTTCATAGATAATATTAAAAATGAAAAGAATATTTCTATCGGTTAATATTTATTATAAAGATATCAAAAAAGGAAACAAGAATTACCTATTGAGATTCAATTAAATTAAATATTCTTCTTTTTCACATGCGATCATTTCTATTGAAAATATTTTTCTTAGATAATTCTAGAGTATCTTTTCATTACTTTCTTTCACCAGAACTCTTTCAATATTGCTTTTATTGAAATTATACAAGCAACACAACTAGCAATTTACTTTCTATTCAATAAAGTTTCAGATAACTTTTTTACACTATTTTCTATAGTTAGCATTTATGTTTTGTAGAAGTCATATATTTATTGACGTTTAACATAAATGGTAGTTAAATTTGTTCATAGTCTGGAAAGTTTGCAGTTCGATTTTCTTTTATATGAATAAATATGTATATATTTTTATTTTCCTCTTCATTACATTAAAAAACATTATAATTTTTATTCATATGTAGTTAACGATTTTTATTTTTTATTAAACATGAATACAAATGTTTAATTAAGCTTCAATTATCAATCAATCATTTTATATATATATATATATATATATATATATATAGTTTTGTGTTAATATTTAAGTAAAAATTAATTATCACCAATTAATCAATACATATATAAATATGCGTATAACATTTTAAACTGAAAATTGTCCTAATTAATATTTTATTTAATTTTTGATTTATTTTTAATTAAAATATTTATGTAATTTCTTGTTTTCGTGAATAAAACGTTGCATATTTTCAAGTAATATACGTTTTACAAATATATTTAACGATTTTCATTTCTCTGTGAATAAAAGTACGTATTATTATTAAAAAAATATTTTAATTTATTATATTTTTCCATGAAAACCCATATAAATGATCCATTAAAAACGTTTAATTATTAAATTTCAGATTACTTCGCTTTATAACGTATTCAGACCACTGAAATCTCTATTATAGACTAGATCCATTAGTGTACACTATAGCGTTTTTTTTTTTTGCGAATCTATATAAATATTGATGAAAGCTTTTAATGTTGAATGAATCATAGCAACATGATTACTATGACGAATTAGTAACCACTCATCATATGACTGAATCGTAGGTTGTAAATGATGTAAGTTATATCATTTCTGTGGATTTGTAAAACGTCATATACATGATTTTTAATTTTAATTATTTCTTTCCATTAGTTGAAAGTCATTGTTTAATAAATGCGGAATTACAAAGATGTTAGGTTTAAAAAAAAATAATATTTTTTTATTTGATATTGCATGTGTTCTTTTATTATTAGAATTATAAACATCGAGTATAATTGTTATAAATTCCGTTTTAAATTAAAAAAATGATTTTATTTCATGTTCTGCGTTTGTTTGTTTAAAAATCAAATACAACATTCGTTACTACAGTGAGATTTTCACTGAAATATCTTGTTAAATACTATTGTTTAATGTTTATAACTTAATATTCGACTAGAGCAATAGTGTTTATCAAGAGCTACGGTTATTGTTTCTTCATTATCTTCCAAAGTCTAATTAATGAGTAATCATTGACGTCAAATTTATATTATACTAAAATCTAGTTAAATTCACTAACGTCAGTACTGCAGTCCATAATTTATCAGTCATTGCAAATGTGAATTACAATTTCAAATCAGTTAGTATTTCAATTTTTGTTCGGTATTTTTAATTTTACGAATTTTGTTCGAAATTATATTTATTAATATGATAATTTTTATTAAAACAAATTATTGTGTTTTATATCAATCATTTTTTTTAAATTAGACAGTTTTGTTTTTATTTACAAAAAGGTATTTAAAAGATTTTTATTTTGAAATTTCAATGGAATATTTTTGAAAAAGTAATCATTTTAAATCCGATAATTATTAAAAATCAACATCTTGTCATCTTGTATATATATAAAAAAATAATTAAATAAACATATGGATTATTTATAAAATGAATATTATTTTTATAGAATATTTTATTACGTATAAAATTTTAATTTACTTGAAAGTTTTCACTTGTAACCGTATTACTTCAATTACACATTTTGAACGTTATGCACATGAACAAATAAATGCAGTATTTTTTTTAAGAATTTAATTAATTACGTATATGTATATATATATATATATATATATATATATATATATATATATATATATATATAACAAGTAGCTGTTATAATTAATTGTACAATATTATGACATTAAAATGATTATATTTACAATAACAAAATAATTCTTATTTCTTATTGTTTATTTACTTATTTGTTTATTTATCTTATTTATATATATATATATATATATATATATATATATATATATATATATATAAATCGTATGTTCAAAGGTCAAATATACATCCACAAATCGACATTAAAGCATAACCTTCAGTAACCAACAAACAAACTAAATTTTCTGTATTTAATCGCTAATTCGCGTGTATTAATTTTATATAATTCAAGTCACCTGATATGAACGTATGTTTGTGTCTGGTATGAGTTGAATTAATGAATAATTTTGTCAAATCCGGAAGTAGGACACAAGTATTGACTATAATTTATTATTAAAATGATTAAAACCAATGCGTGTACTTAGTTTTCCTATGTACATTCATTTATACAGAAAAAGTTTAAAATTAGGTTCTATATAAGAATTCATTTCTTTTATATATTATGTTTTATAAGTTTCAGATATATAATTGTTCAAATATACAGTTACTATAAATCTGTGAATCTAGTTTGAATGTTTTAATATTTTATTTAGCTACACTTTGTCACTGTATTTAGTTTTCTGTCATAGTTCTTGGAAATGTGTGTTACGTTTGTCAATAAATACTTCACTTTCAAGAAACATATAATTATTTAACAGAAAATGATTAAAAGATACAATAGAATAATAACGTCATTTCAATTAAATATAATTATAACATAATTTCAGTTCAATCATTTCATCATACGTAGGTAGATATTTTAATAAAAAAAAAACTCGTAATTGATGTAAAATTCATAATTTCTTAATATTTCACGTGCAGTCTGTATTGACTGACATAAATAATACAAGTGATGTTGAATAATATATTAGTAATTTGTAAGGATTTATACTTTCAAATAAGACCAGTTTTTTTTTTAGGATAGAATATTTAATGATTACAGTAATTTTCAAAAAATCAGTATGCTATCAACTTTATTATAAAAAATGAAAATTGTTTGAATTATCAGAAATTATCTTTTATAAAAAAACGACTTGTAAATGCGTAATTTGATAACGATATTTATCTATTTAAAAATCTATTCCTATCGGTTTTGTTTTTCTCTAGTACTTCATTATAATTGACAACGGGCATATCAAGTTTTTGATTTTTGTTAGTATAAAAATGTAACGAAATCTGAAAAAAAGGATTTATATAATTATCAGGTGGACTGTAATAAATGTATAAAAAAATCTTAACATCGTAAAAAACGAAAGTGTAGGATTGTAATTTGAGATTACAAAAAAAATCATAAATATAATAAAATCGAACAAAAAAAGGGATTTTCTCGGAAAAACGTATCAGCGTGTGTAGATATTGAAAAATATTGTAAACTTAAATACTTTTAAACTGTCAGTTTTGATTGAGAAAGATTTGTGAAAATATCAATTCCAGAAAAAGTATAATTTTGTGGTAAGATGATTTTCGCAGTAAAGTATAAAAAAAGAGTGTATCATTAAAAAAATAGCTAGCTTTTTATTTATTGTGAATATTTTTTTTAACAAATAAATATCGATTTATATATCTATATATTATTATGTATGTGTTTGTAACGTTTATATACTATATTATATATATAAATAGCTGCAATATTTTTCTGAGTTATTGTAAACTTAAATACTTTTAAACTGTCAGTTTTGATTGAGAAAGATTTGTGAAAATATCAATTCCAAAGGAAGCATAATTTTGTGGTAAGATGATTTTCGCAGTAAAGTATATAAAAAAGTGTATCATTAAAAAAATAGCTAGCTTTTTATTTATTGTGAATATTTTTTTAACAAATAAATATCGGTTTATATATCTATATACATATATATTATTATGTATGTGTTTGTAACGTTTATATACTATATTTTAAATATATATATTTGCAATATTTTTCTGAGTTATTAATGATGATAAATTTATAAAGTATTTGGTGATTTTCAAATTTCACAAATCAAATATTAATAAGTAATTATATTTAATACGAAGTAATTTTTCGGTTGATAAGTTTCATGTATATTTAAATCTATAGATTATTATTAATTATATCTATCTGAAATCGCATTAACAAATAAGTGTATTTTATTCGTGCTTGTTTAAATGTAATTATATTTGATATGAAAACTTTTAAGCGTTATCTCCATTTTTATTCAATAATTATTTTTTTAAAAAAAAACGCGGAATAATTGTACATATCTCTGAATAAGTATATTTTGTCCGTCAAACTTTGTCACTGGAAATTTCCTTGACGTTTGATATAATAAGACTCACATCTAATACTTATGACGATTGTTATTCGTCAGACTAAACCTATATCTCGAAAATTAATTTCGTCAGTGGCAAATATTAAGAAATTTTAATTCCTAATCACTGGATTTCAACTTTTATTGAAAAGATATTAAATCCATTTTATAATCTTGAGTTTAACTGTTATATCTTCATTATATTTACAGTTTTTATGTTTTATTTTATCTTAATATTTCAATTAGATTATAAATAATTTTATCGATATTTACGAAATATATAATAATATTAAACTTGTACTTTTTTCAAAATTTCGAAAATGTCATTTCTTAATCTATTTACGAATTGAAACGATTAAAATAATTTCGAAATATAATAAACATATAACTCTGTATGAACAGATTTTTTATTACATATGAATATTAAAAAACTGTTTTTTTTTTGACCCAATCATTTTTTATTAAAACCTATAATTAATATCACTTTAACCAACATCTGCTTAATTGTTTGTAAGAGTTTTTTTATTGTCTTTAACGCAATTACGGTAAGTTATGATATAACTATACCGTAATAAATTTCTTAAGTACTTTTAATTACTGTGACGTATGCTAACATATATTTAACAAAATAAATTTTTCTTGTTTTATTTTTAGTGAATTACACAATGACATCTATTTTCCTTGTAATGTTCAATGAATTGTTAACAAAGTATTAAATATTTGAAAACAGAAAATACGTTTTTTACATACATACATATATATATATATATATATTGAATAAAGCAAATATTCAGTTCATATTTATCGAAATATCATTCAAGATTTTGGATTATAAGTGCTCGAACATTGATCCACATTGCTAGTTTTGATTCAATTCTATATGATATTGATATATATATATATATATATATATATATATATATATATATATATATATTACATATTTCATTCTTAATACAATTTTCTTTTTACAACTTTAAAATAAACATTAGAAGTAAAATGGTTATTTAAAAATAAAAATATTATTTAAAAATAACTACATCTTTTTTTGTTCTCGGTATTTTTCTTTTTCAAATTAACATAAACTAATAACAACTTGGTATATTAAATGATTTATAATATCTATATTAATATATGATTCATCTAAGGTTTGCTTGTATTAATAATAATAAGTAAATATTAAAGAATACAATATTATCAAACAGACATTGACAATGAAATTATTATCACTGGTCATTGTTAATTTATTTGCTCGACAAATATTTCCTCGGCATATCAATCTACACATTTCTTAGTCACATGCTTCCTCATTGATACAAGAATTTTTGGCAATAATCCACCAAGTTCTAAATAGTTTATTTTCAATGAAGATTAAAAAAAAACTGTACCGAATTCAAAGCAATGTATATTTATAGAATAGCTAATAATAATAAAAATAATAATGGACGAATCAAATGTAGGTGTTTTGGTTACAAGCAGGATGATTTCATTCGAATTCTGAATATATCACAATGAAAAATTCTAAACAGTGTACAGTCTATTAAAAAAAAAATCTAAATCAAATTACAATTTTTTTTCGTAAAACCATTGAGTAAATATTTCAATTGCTCGGTTTATGTTAACAGTTGTAACTATTTCCAAACTCATTCTAATACTTTTAATATATTTTTTTAAAAATATTATGTTAGAGTTATATTGTAACTCTGTATTAGTTGAGATATTAAAATCACATTTCTTTTTAATATTCTTCTAAGACCAGTTTCAACAGCCTGTATCAACATAAGATAATTAAATTGATACTATAATGAATTGATATAAAGTATCAATCCATCTACCACTATTGAAACCGATTATTGAAGGATCTTAAAGAGTTATCATTAAATAACGGGATTGCAGAAATGGAACCAAAAAAAAAATATTATTAACAATTATTATTATGTACAGTTTAACTCTGGCTGTGTTATCTTAACCTATAAATTGAGTGAAAATATTGAATTTAAGTTTATTTAATTTGTGAATGATTGTCAGATACAATTGAAATTAGCAACAGTAATAGTAATAATGTTTAAAGTTCATTCGTCATCGTGCATCGTTAGTTAATAAATATTTTTATTGTTTGTTTTAGGATAGTTAGCCGGTGCCCGCCATCGGTAACGCAAAGGGCACCGCAGATAGAAGAGACAGCAAGACGAAGACGACTGGGCAACACAGCGGTGTGACGAGATGGCGACGATAGACGGGCGCCCGGCGCAGTATGGCATTACTCTGAAGCAGCTGCGCGAGCTGATGGAACATCGTGGCCGGGAAGGCATCGCCAAGCTCAGCGAGTACGGCGGCGTGCAAGAAATTTGCAAAAAACTGTACACGTCGCCTAGTGAAGGTACATCCGCACACAAGAAGTGCCTTAAAACTTTTTTACTTATTCACTAGAGTAGTACATTCAAATGAATTGTCGAATTTCCAATTGATATCTTACATTTGTTCGTCCTTGGACAAATTTCGAATAAATCACTTTCTTATTAATTTATAAAAGTTGATTTCTTGATTAATATCAAGAAATCAACTCGTGGGTTAATACCCACGAGTATAAATATATCCCACGTCGGATTCTGAGAACACTGTGGACGTCGAAAGTTAAACAGTCATTATCAATATCGAAGAATTTCTAATTAAAAATACAAAATAATTCCTTAAAAAATCAAATAAATGTTTTACTAATGACAATAATCCGCTGCCCTCGAAATAATCACCCACCGCTGTGGGTAGAAAACATCATATATTCTTTTTAATAATTTATGCGTTCATTAACTACGTATCAAATATTGTAAACAGCTTATTATTGATCGTTCGTTTAGACATTAATGTATTTTATTATAACCATTTATATATATATATACATTTTTTATATTTTATATATACATCCAAGTCCATCGTTTTGTAGCTGATTTAATTGATTTATTATCAATTTGAAAAAAAAGTTGTTTTCTGTCAAATAATCATAGATCTTTATTGCTATTCCATAAATATTTTAATATTTAAGGTTTGAGCGGGTCACAAGTAGACACAGAACATAGAAGAGAAACATTTGGATCGAATTCAATTCCACCAAAACCTCCAAAAACATTTCTTCAATTAGTATGGGAGGCATTGCAGGATATTACACTCATCATTCTCGAAGTTGCTGCCATTGTGTCTTTGGGTCTTTCATTTTATAAACCAGCGGACGAGGAAGAAGGTAAAAATGAATTGATGTATTTTGTTTCGTTTTTATTGTATAATTAAAATTCTTTGAGCCAATGCTAATTATAAACTGCTAATTGTTTAATTTCTTAAACATACGTCATATTTTCGATCATAAATTTTACAATTTATTCGAGATTTAGTTATAAAAATTGTATATCTATTTTGGATTTACTAGAATCATGTATTTTATTTATTGTTATTTCGTTCTATCCACCAGAGGACGATCCAAAAGGTTTGAAATAAATTTCTTTAATACCATACCATGTAGAAGGTCCATTTTTATTATTTCTTTTTAGCATTAAATGTGCTTGTACTTCATTCATTTTCGATTTATTTTCCATAATAATTAATATGTATGTATATATGAACATATGTATATATATACATACACACGAACGTAACGTATATAAAACTTTTAAAATGCACCTTGTATTTTTCATTAAAATGAAATATAAATAATAGTTTATTTTTAAAATTAGTTTAAATCGATTGTTAACAGTTCGATTAGTAAATGAAAAATAATATCGTACTTATTTACTTAATACATGTAAAGTAGTTTATAATATATTTATTTCATTTGTTACACCAAATATTTTTTCATCGTAGCATGTATGTATTTTTGCACTTTTTACATTAATAAATATAATGAAATGAAATTGAATATTTTATGAAAAAAATAAATAAATTCGTCAGATATATAAATTACGATATATACACTATTGATCACTTCATTGTCGGCATTTTTATATGTTAAGAACTTATCGTAATTTATTTTATTACATAAAATTATGTTCTTTTAAATATTTATGTTTTTATTTGTTTTTAATTTTGAAATGACAATGAAATTATAAACGATATACTTTTATATTGTTTAATAACTCTGATTATTTGTCGGTATTTATGTTAGAGATAGTTTATATATCTTTCAAAAACATAAATATACACATATGATAAATTATAATGAATTTACTCATTATTTTAAACAAGGATTGTTAACTTAATTCTTTTTTTGAAAAAGGACAATACGTTCTCTTTCATTTCTAATCATTTCTTTCTTTCATTCTTTTTACTCATCTACTTTAAACACGTTTTCTGTATTATTATCATCCTTCTAAATGTACTTTTCTGTATTTAGTTTTATGTAAAAACTCGCCTATGTATACAATAGCTTGAATGTATTTATTAATAGCAGATGGCAAGTTTTTTTTTCGATTAAAAATATCGCTAGATGCATAAATTTTTCTAGTAATTTAAAAATTCTTTTTTAATTTTTTTATCTTACATTTGAAGGACTTTATAAAATAAACAATTTTCGTAAACCGATTTTGAAGACAAAGACACAATTGTACGTAAAATATTTTGTGGAATGTGTTTTCTAAAATCAAATTTGTCACACTGCTCATTAAAAATCGTATAAGTTTGAATGAATTGTTAAGAACTACTAATTAAATCTGTCTTTTTTTTGTATTCCAATTTTATTTATCAAAATTGATTTACGATATTTTTACGATTCTACTCAAATTTATACAAACGTGTATATATGTTTGTAGATACTAATAAATATAAGCAATAGTCTTACTCTTAGACGATAAGTACTGTATCGGTTATCAAATATTTTATTAATTTTACAATGAACATCTTTGTTTTAATCGATTTCAATTATATTGACTGGATGTTAATTACATCTTTGTTACAAAACGTATCATGTTCAAAAAGGTCTAACAGACATATTATTGTTCGTGCATTTTATTTTTCAAACAAAAAATTATACATTATTTACTTATTTATTTTGTCTTAAAAGAAAATAAACCTATTGATTAGTTTCTTAGTGATATGGCCATTTTTTGTTGATTAATACAAGAGTAACAAATATTTTCTGATAGCTAGAAATGAATTTGTTAATATTTATTTCTCTAATAATGTAACAATTTAAACATTTTTCTGATTATTCATTTTTTGATACTATGGTAAATTTACTCCAACACAAATAAATCATTCACGTCAACATCACAAGGTTTCATAAAAATATTCAGTAATCACTTATTGTTCACTCTATTTAACGGTTATGTATTGTATGGGTGGCCCAAATGAGCCTGAAAAATTTGGACATACATTTACTTTTACTTACTATCATTTACTCTTTTTTACTATCCTTCAGTTTCGTTTGAGCCACCCTATATTCTAAAGTTTGATGTTATAAGGTAGCATTCTAACTATGACCGTACGATAGCCTAAATGCACACCAACAAATAAAGTGAATACCGGGTATATTGATTATTAAACACTTTTATTTCTGACATTCTAACAGCCGTTTTTGAACTGTAGAAATCGTATTTAGTATAATTTATAATTAATCATTATATATTTTAGTGGCGTTTGAGGACGACGAAACATCTCACGGTTGGATTGAAGGGCTAGCAATTTTGATCTCAGTCATAGTTGTAGTCATAGTAACAGCATTTAACGATTATACGAAAGAACGACAATTCAGAGGTTTACAAAGTAGAATCGAAGGTGAGCACAAATTTTCGGTTATTAGACAAGGAGAAGTCAAACAGATATCGGTCAGTGACATAATTGTGGGAGATATTTGTCAAATTAAATATGGAGACCTGTTACCAGCTGATGGAATACTTATACAAAGTAATGACTTGAAGGTAATTTCGATATTTATATTTAATATATTTGAAAAAGGTTTCCTATTTTGAAATAAGCTTTATTTAATTAAATATTATCCGTTTTTTATAGTCATGTTTTTCCATAAATATATAAAACAACGGTGCATTTATATTTTATATCCATTATTGTTTTTTTACATTATAGGTGGATGAGTCATCCTTAACAGGTGAATCAGACCATGTGAAAAAAGGAGAATCCTTTGATCCAATGGTATTGTCAGGTACTCATGTCATGGAAGGCTCTGGCAAAATGTTAGTCACTGCTGTAGGTGTTAATTCACAAGCTGGTATCATCTTTACATTACTTGGTGCAGCAGTAGATCAACAAGAACAAGAAATTAAGAAGATGAAAAAAGGTGTGCATTATATTTGACTATTTCATTTAAAAATTCTTTTCCCAAATGAAAAAAAGGTTATATATATATATATATACATATAAAACACACATACATACATACACACATGCATACATATACACATATATACATACACACATATATACACACATACATATATGTTTATATAATACAGACACTATCTGTTACCAAGTATACATACCGATTTGATTTAATTTTAAATATATATGTACAAAAGTCATTGCTCATGAGATGTAGGTCGACAATACTGCAAAATTGAATCTTTTCTATTGTATAAATAAAATGTCCAAATCAGTATGCACCTTGGCTTCCCTCTGCTCTTGTAGTAGACTCTGCCCCCTCCTGCATGTACAATGTATTCTGTTGAAACAATTAGCAGAGAATGACAAACTCCTAAGCACGAATGAATATTTAGCTGGTACTACTCTATTTTGATTTGTACTCTATTCAGATATATTAAATTTCATGAATATTTTTTTTAAAAAAAAGCAACAAACTTATAGAATTCGTTATGTTAATACGATTACATTTATATAAACATTGAATCACTTGTAAATAAAATGAAATATGCACCTGTATAGAACAAAAAATGTGATATCTTCAACACCTATTTATTATAAGAATTTTATTTATCAGGATAATTCTTATAGCATCATTAAAAAACTTTCTTTCAGGCTTTTCCCACAGGTAACAATTTGTTGTTACTTACTACTTCATGAGATTGCAGAACTGTTTAAAACTACCCTAACTTTCATTATGATCATTTCAAATTGCATATTTACAAAAATATTCATAATTCTCCCATGCATATACTGACTATAATGTTAAGCACCTGTGGATGTTACATGTTTGTATGAATTGTTATCTATAGAGATAATCCACAATTGTTTCAATTGTTAATTCATTTTTTGTGAGTACAAAAAACTCTTTTGCACATATAGATTAAAAAAAACATATTCTTACTTTAATGAGAAAACATTTTTTCGAAAAAAAACAAACCTTTATTTAGTGCATGTAATAGTACAATTGAAACATTGTGTGCTATAAACATTATGCTATGCCTATAAAATATATTTATAAAATTATTAAAATATTCAAAGATCGTTTGATTCTTTAATAAAAATAATATACATTCCTAATTATATGATTTTTTTGTAATTATTTTTCTAATCGTTAAATGATAAAAAAGAAATTTTTCTTAAATCGCTCATTGATTTGTGGTCTTGTGCACATTTTTCAATATACCATACGATCTTTGATTACATATTTAAAAAAAAATCAATGAATTCTGAAATGTGTTTTTAAAACCTTATTTAATTGATAATGAGCTTATATGAAAATCCACACGAGGAAATTCTTAAATATAAAAAATAATATAATGGTATTAAGTGAAGGTAATAAAATATTTGATTAAAAGAATATAATAATTTAACTATATTATAGATGTTTGTGTTCATAGCCATGAAAAAACAACTAGTACCACTATTTTAAATATATATATAACAAAATAACATATATATTTAGTCTAAATTATAATCTGTATTTTATATCATATAGCATACACTTTCATTTGCAATATTTAAAAGTTAATCTTTTATATAGTATTATTCTTTAATATGTATATTCATTTCACGAATTTCATTTTAAGTATTTATAGCCTATTATATATATATATAAAAGTTAATTATCATATAATAAAATAAACTAAATTTATACAAAAAGTTATATACGTAATATATAATATATAGATCATAACTTTTTACAATTAAAAACATTTTGTGAGGTAATATGGTACTTACTAGTTTTTTTTCAATGGTTATATGATAAATCTCCCCGACACGATCACTCGATTTGTTTAAAGTCTTGTATGACCCTGCGAGTTGCCCTCACTGTGTTTTCAAATTGTTTAATATGTATGTTTTCCTTTTGCATGTGTTTTTATATTACAGAACAAAAAAAGCAACAGCGAAAGAAGAAATCATTAACAGGTGAATAGTATTTACATAATTTTTGCATGCAAATTGCATTTTCCATCCGTCATTTCGATTACAACAAATCTGTCTTAATATCTTTTAGCAGCCTTCTTGTAAATAAAACTTTAAACTCCTGTTTAGTATATTCATTTCAGAGTTTTTTTAAAAAAATGTTTAAAAAAAATAATTTCTTATATTGTTATTTTTGTTTATTTATTTGTTTAATTTGAAAATTAATTATTACATTGTATATTTATTCATTTATACAATTATATAAATATATATAATTTTTATGATTTCAGATAAATTATTTCTGTATATTTTAATTTCAAAAATATTTTTAATGGCACAATTATTCGTTCCTTATATAAACATCGTGTTTTAAATTGAAATGTGCAAAATTTCTGAAATATAATAGTTGTTAAAAATGTTCTGTTTTACTATTACTTTTTAAATAATATTTAATAAACATATTCATCAGTAGTAGTGAACTGAAATAACATATTGATTAGTTATTCTTCAAATTAAACTATCGAACTTGTTGCATTTTTCTATCACTAAAATATTACATACATTTGTATTTTTTAACTCGGACTTTTTTAATTACTTCTTTTATGTAGAAATAACTGATTTATTACTTATCTTAAACTGTGTTGGTGTAATATTTTATCACTTTTATTTAATTTTCAGTTTTATAATTTGAATTTCGTTTATTGCATATATACACACACACACTATTCTATTTTAAAAAAAATTAGTGAACATATAACTGAATTAATCCATTTTTACTATTTTTTTCTTTTTTTTTCTTTGCAATATTTAATTACTAACACTGTTGATATTTAGTATTTACTACAGTCTTTTTATAAGAATATCATATTAATATCTTGTACTAATATTCTTTTTAAATATTAACATTGATACATTGTGCCTATATGAAGGAAAATATTAATATAATATTAATAATATTTGGGGTGGGAATTAATAGGGGAAGACGACTCTACAGTTACTGGCAACAGTCATATGAATTCTCCTGCTCCAATGTCAAACAAACATACAATGGCTCCTATTAGTGATGAATCAGCTCCTGACAATCATGTTGAAAGTACTGCTGCACCTGTAGAAGGACAGAAAAAGGAAAAATCAGTATTACAGGCAAAATTAACCAAACTTGCTATACAAATTGGTTATGCGGGCTCAACAATAGCAGTTCTTACAGTTGTTATTCTTATCATTCAGTTTTGTGTGAAAACATTTGTGATTGAAGGAAAACCTTGGAAAAACACTTATGCCAATGACCTCGTGAGGCATCTGATTATCGGTGTGACCGTACTTGTCGTAGCTGTGCCTGAGGGTTTACCCCTCGCTGTAACACTTTCATTGGCTTATAGTGTAAAGGTAAATATAACACGATACTTGTATTATTCGCCTGTTCGTAAATATAACGATGAAATTTCGATTTTTTTCTTCTGTTATTAGAAAATGATGAAAGATAACAATCTGGTACGTCATTTAGACGCTTGCGAAACGATGGGAAACGCTACAGCGATTTGTTCCGATAAAACCGGAACGTTAACGACGAACAGAATGACCGTCGTTCAGTCGTATATCTGTGAAAAATTGTGCAAGACGATGCCGAAATTTTCAGATATTCCTTCGAATGTCGGAAATTTGATTATTCAAGGAATCGCCATAAATTCAGCCTATACATCGAGAGTGATGGTAAAATCGAACTTCTTTATTCGAGAATGAGTTTTATTGAAATTAAGTTATAAATATATATTTTTTATAGCCTGGGGATGAACCCGGAGATCTACCGAAACAAGTAGGCAACAAGACCGAGTGTTCGTTGCTCGGTTTCGTTCAGGGCCTTAACAAAAATTATCAGACGATCAGGGACGATATGCCTGAAGAAATGTTTACACGTGTATACACGTTCAATTCGGTTCGCAAATCGATGTCCACCGTCGTTCCGAGACAAGGAGGAGGCTTCAGGTTGTTTACGAAGGGTGCTTCCGAAATCGTGCTAAAAAAGTAAGCGGTCGTTCACTTTTTCTCCGATTTATTTCGAAAACGAGCGATCGTTCGACGAACGATGATCCGTCGTCGGGCGTTTTCGTAAAACCTCACGGTATCGTACGAAGATCGATCCGTATAAAAGCGATTCGTTCACGGTGCCGCTCCGATTGTAAATACGTTTTATCGTGAACGATTCGAATGATCGATCGATGAACGATTATGTTTTTGAAATAAAGTATAAAATTTACTTCAGGTGTGCGTTCATCTACGGACACGACGGCCAACTAGAAAAGTTTACGAGAGATATGCAAGAACGCTTATTACATCAAGTTATCGAACCGATGGCTTGCGACGGTTTAAGAACGATCAGCATCGCGTATCGTGATTTCGTACCCGGTAAAGCGGAAATAAATCAGGTACATATCGATAACGAGCCTAATTGGGACGACGAAGATAACATCGTGAACAACTTGACTTGTCTCTGCGTTGTCGGAATCGAAGATCCTGTTCGTCCTGAAGTAATTATCATAAATCTTTAATACCGACCGAATGTACGCGAGTACGTTTGCGAGTTCTATTCGTTTTTCAGGTACCCGACGCGATTAGAAAATGTCAAAAAGCCGGAATCACCGTCCGTATGGTTACCGGTGACAATATCAATACGGCCAGATCGATCGCATTGAAGTGTGGTATTCTAAAACTCAATGAAGATTTTCTCATATTAGAAGGCAAAGAATTCAACAGGCGTATTCGTGACAGCAGCGGCGAAGTGTGTATAATCTACGATATATAAGAATTCTATGAAATAATCGATGGCGTTATTTAAATACACGATTATTTCGATCAGGTACAACAACATCTTCTGGATAAAGTATGGCCCAAGTTAAGAGTGTTAGCTAGATCTTCTCCGACGGATAAGTATACCCTCGTGAAAGGAATCATAGACAGTAAAGTAAGCGATAACCGAGAAGTAGTAGCCGTCACCGGCGACGGTACAAACGACGGTCCTGCATTAAAAAAAGCCGATGTCGGTTTTGCTATGGTGAGGTTCGGATTTTAGTTTTACAACGTTCGATTATTTCAAACCGAACGATGTTTTTTATTCAGGGTATCGCCGGTACGGATGTAGCGAAAGAGGCGTCGGACATCATCCTCACGGATGATAATTTCAGTAGTATCGTGAAAGCGGTGATGTGGGGTCGTAATGTTTACGACAGCATTGCAAAATTCTTACAGTTTCAGTTGACTGTAAATGTGGTAGCGGTTATAGTAGCGTTTATCGGTGCTTGTGCAGTGCAGGATAGTCCTCTTAAGGTAAAACGGTTGTTATTTTGAAAAAAGATATACGTGTACTCGGAGTATTAGAACGAAAATCGATTTTTATACGAGATTTAATATAATCCTCGAGTACGCTGAAATCGAAATTACCGACTTTCGATAATTATCGAGATTATAGAGTGTGATTTTTTTTACAGGCCGTTCAAATGTTGTGGGTAAATCTTATAATGGACACGCTAGCGTCTTTAGCTTTAGCAACAGAACTGCCGACACCAGAATTACTGTTACGTAAACCGTACGGTAGGACAAAACCTCTAATTTCCCGCACGATGATGAAAAATATTCTAGGTCAAGCTGTTTACCAGCTCACTGTTATATTTGCACTTTTGTTTGTTGGTAAGTGTTATGTTTAAAATAAATTGATAGTTACATTTGTAAACTCCTCTCGACCGTTCGACATACACTCGGTGTTAACTAGTGTGTAACCTTAGAAAAATTAATAAAAACAAAGTTATAATCGAAGAACCGTTTATACGCAGCTTCATTTGAGACCGAACGGTACCGGAAATTTAGCTAACTGTACACGTTTATTATATTTTCATTAACCTTTCAACGAAGCACAGCGAGTATGCAGTATTGTGTTTTTTTTTGTTTTCGTTTTTTTTTATCTGTACTCATTTTAACTACGTTTCAATGTCAGGTGATAAATTACTCGATATCGAATCCGGAAGAGGAGCCGAGTTCGGTGCAGGACCCACGCAACATTTTACAGTCATCTTTAATTCATTCGTTATGATGACTCTTTTCAATGAATTCAACGCGAGAAAGATCCACGGCCAGCGAAATGTTTTCGAAGGCATTTTCACAAATCCGATATTCTATACTATTTGGATCGGTACATGTTTATCACAGGCGAGTGTGATTTTTGTTATGTATCGTTCATAGAATTCATTGCCTGAATAAGAATCGTAAATACGGATATGTATTTTTCTATACGAATGTATGTGTGTGTGTGTATAGGTCTTAATCATTCAATATGGTAAGATGGCATTCTCGACAAAAAGCCTTACGTTGGAGCAATGGATGTGGTGCTTATTCTTTGGAATCGGCACATTGCTGTGGGGACAGATAGTAACAACTGTACCGACACGCAAGATACCGAAAATATTGTCGTAAGTTCAGTTTTTAGTTTTTAGTTACTGCACTGTGCATGTGCACAAATTCAAACCTATAATCTTAGAAAAAATTTGCACAAAATGTAAAATACATACATGAGGACAGTGGAAGCACTGAATTTATTTTGTAGTTTTAGAAATATTTGAGAAAATTATATTATTTTTAATTAAACTGTAATAAATATTGATATAAGATTCAAATGTGACAAATGTTTTTATATTCATCAAAGTAATATATTTAATTAATTTAAGATTCGTTTACTGTAATATTTTGTGTGTTAAAAATTGTACTATTGTAAATCATTCCAGTATACTTAATTATATTTTTGTAAATAAAACATGTTTATTTATCATTTATATAAATGAAATCTAGGTCTGAATTATTTTTGGTAAGCAATGAAGTGTTTTTGCAATTTTTAATTTTATACTATTTGAAACTATATGCTTTTTAAATTATTTTGTTTATTTATATATATATATATATATATATATATATATATATATATATATATATATATATGTGTGTATATATATATATATATATATATATATATATATATATATATATATATATATATATATATATATATATATATATATATATATATATATATATGTATATATGTGCACCCATACACATACACACGCACCTATTACTTCAAAGCAATTTTTTGTTAATTCAGAAACTTCAGAGTTTAATAAAATTAAAGTATTTGAAAAAAACAAAACTGGCTAAATAAGCAATATATTGCTATTTGAAATATAAGAGTGTGAAAAGACTCAAGTGTTACTCGTATGACAATAAAAATGTATATTTAAAAAAAGAACAATTTTGTAGTGAATAAAATAACAAATATATATTCATAATAAAATTGTGTGTCATTTTACACATTAGCATATTTTACTTTTATTGTATTATAATACTTGACAATGAAAATTTGTTCCAAAAAATACGTTTTTTTTTAATTATATTTCAACTTAGCCAATTTTGATGTTTTAAAATAATGCATGCTAATATGTTCACATATGCACACATATTTCATTATATAATTAAATTAGTTGTTAAAAGAAAGCAATATTAAAAGAACACTTTATACAAACCATTTATATGTTACTATTATGAATTTTAATGTATGTACAGATGGGGTAGAGGTCACCCAGAGGAATACACAGAGGCCATCAACTTGGGTGAGGAGAAATTTGATGTGGATTCTGAGAAAAAGCCGCGTGCCGGCCAGATCCTGTGGATCCGTGGCCTAACGCGACTCCAGACCCAGGTAAGTAGAAAACTTAGTCACCTCGCTGTGGGACTGACTAATTAAAAAATCGTACATAGCGATAGGTGACAATAATTATTTTTCCCTGTGTAAAATTTCAAAATAAAATGCTAATTTATTTGTTTCATTTCTGTTGTCCTAAAATTTACTGAAGTTACTTCACATTGAAATGAAATACAACTTTAGAATCAAATATTTTCATTTTACATGTATGCTTATTATCTTTTCAATTTCAAATTTTACAACATAGCCTATTGAAACAATTATAAATATATATATATATATATATATATATATATATATATATATATATATATATATATATATATATATATATATATATATATATATGTAGTGTATAAAATGTTTTAATTATTTTGATCAAAAAAATACATTCAGGAATATATAGAATCAACAATTATTTTTTCTTTTCAATATTTCATCATATAACAAATAAAGAAGTATTTTATTTTGAAATAATTATTAGTTTAAAATAGACCGTTGCTATTGGTCAATTAAACTTGTGCAATGATAGCACACATCGTTTTAAACAGGTTATTCCATATAAAACTCCCTGGGTTAAAGATCTCTTCATTAGTTAAAAATACTAATGAAGGGTTCTAAAAGTCTCCTCAACCTCTATGCCCGTCTCACAATTCCCCAATACAATACGTTGCACTAAACAGTGGCATTTTAATGAACCGTATTTATTATGTCAAACCTCTTCAGTTACACGTATTACCATCACTATTATTTTTTTGTCTAAAAAAAATTCTTATATATACATACATATATTATTATATTTATATTTTTTTTCTGTGTACGAAAATTCTATAATTGAGTTTAAGCCTTCTGTGTGTCCAGATTAAAGCACGAACTTTTTAGATATTTTTTTCATTCTAATTTTGATTACATGGATTATTTTCATGTATTTTATGCCATTAATAACTTATCTTTTTTTTAGACCATTTATATAAGGTGTCCATACCTTTGCTTTTATGTGTTAGCCTGCTTGAATCGTTTGATAAGCGTCTTTATGTAGAAAAAAAAATAGATATTGTTAATTTAGATTAATATAGTTATCACAGACATTAATCCCTAAAAAAATTATTCTTTATTGTACCACAAAATAATAGTGTACTAAACTGTATTTTTTAAATTTCAAGTAAGAAAATTTATTACTGATTACTTTTCATTTCTAAAAAATAATTATAGCAGTTTAGTCCACTTATACATTCATATAGCACATATATGCTTTTTGTAAATTATATATATGTCGTGTGTGTGTATGAATATGTATGTATATATATATATATATATATATATATATATATATATATATATATATATATATATATACATACACACACACATACACATATATACATATATAAATAAATACAATTACTGTTATGTTTATATAATAAAAAATGATTCTTCCAGAGTTTGATGATTCTTCTATTTGTAAAACAATAGTTAGTAAAACTTTAATTAAAATATGTGCATTGTGAATGTTTATATCATTATAACAGGAAAAAATCAAAAATAAATATATGTATGTTTTCAGCTGATAAATTAATATAACACTAGTAACTATTCAAAATGACCCATACAAATTTGACTAAGAATAATTTACATTTGGATGGCCAACATGTTTTGTTTAAACACCTAACAAAACTTATGAAAATTATACAAGTTACATCTAAGTTAGCAACTAATATATTACATAGTGTTTGTTTGAATTTTTTTTCTGATATTATTCGACATATCTATATATGTTGGTGATATTTTAAACGGTGTTTGTTTGTTTAAATTATTATTATTTATTTTACTAACAACTCAAGCATATACTCCTTGCTGATAAGTTTATTATTAATGCATGTGTTTCTCTCTAAAGTGTTTAATAAAAATAACAAATTATCCACAAATGAATCACATTTAATTTTATATACATTATATATATATATATATATATATATATATATATATATATATATATATATATATATATATATATATATATATACATGCATACTTTATTATTGCAACATACTATTCCCAAAACAATACTCTACACCATACATTTAAAAAATATATTCTAAGGCATTGTTAGGAAACCGGACTTAAAAATATCATGTAATTAATTTTTTTAATTATTAGTATAGTAGTGTTTTCAAAACAGGTCAGTTTTTACAATTTATTTCATATTTGTTGTATAATAAAATTTGCATTAAATATTTATTAGTATAACTATGTTGTCGTCAATGAGTGTTATAAAAATATATTTAATAAGATACTTTTATTCATAAATATGAGAAATACTAATATACATATATATTATTTAAGATCTCTTCTAAGATTTAATAAGCATTTGTGTGGAGGTATTATATATGAACATAACAACGATAGTATATAAATGAAAATATAACGTGGATATTTTATAGGAAGTTATATAAAACAGAAATATTAATCTCAAGTACAATAACACAAAAGTTTTGTTAATAAACTTAATTTCTATATTACCGTACCGGTAACTTAACAAAGTCTTAATAAAATTGTCAGTGCATCAACAACATTTATGCATGATTGTTGTCAGATAGTTTGGCTGTGTTGTTATATAGGGTTGCTTCCCCTTCACATCACCAAAACTAGCCCTTAGATTGTATTTTTATTTAGAATAAATCATAAAACAGCAAATAATCGATATTTTCAAATGGTTCAGCAATGGAACAAGAAAATAATATTTCGTGTACATAAATATGTGCGGCGTATATATGAATATATGTGTATGTATGTGCGTTTATGATTTTATATATATATATTTATATGTATATATATATGTGTGTGTGTGTATGAAATTTAAGTTCCTATGCTAACCGAAAAATTGTTGAATGCAGGCACTGTGTTATTTTTCACATATTGTTCATTGTAACCTTTGCACATTTATAATTTACACAAATATTTATAAAAGAAAAACTCTAAATAATTATTCCTGTAGCTGTTTTTTATATTTCCTGCTTTTTTTTAATTAAATGTGTAAATTTAATTTTTGATATAAACCAGATATCATTTTGTGTTTTCTTTTTATTATTAATCAAATTTATATATTTTTGGTTTAGTAGAACATGTGATTATATATATATATATATATATATATATATATATATATGTGCGTGTGTGTGTGTGTGTGTGTACATATACATGTGTTCGAAAAGTGTGGAACCAATAGTATTTTTTTTAACAGATGAAAAATAGTATTAACATTGGATGATAGATTCTTTCTCAGTTGTTGTCAAAGATAGATTCAAAGATAAATGGCGAACGAGTTTAATTCCATATGCCTTGAAAAGAATTCGATATCATTACTGCATTATATATATATATATATATATATATATATATATATATATATATATATATATATATTAGATTCCTGTCAATAAATGTTTGTTATAAAATTCATCTACCATTTCTCTTTGGTCTATCCCTGATGACTATTAAGAATGTATATCTCCAATCTGTTAATCAAAAACAATGCTACTTTTCATCTGTAAAGAAGAACTTATTTTTATCATCAAGTCCAAACTTACGACATTTTATATATAATATTTGTGTATATGAATATGTGTCCGTGTATCTGATGATTTTTATCGCAGAAATTAATGTGATAAATATAAATGTATATTTTTTTTAAATATCACATGTAATAATAAAATCTTTTTATTGAACTATCAAATAAATTACTATGAACGCTGAAAGTGAATTTAAATATGATATTTTACACGGTAGTATTATTGAAGTATTTGAAAATATTAAAGATTAAATCTATAGAAAATCTATTATATCGTAACATTATCAGTATAGATGTAAGTATATGTATATTGTCTTTATTTTATAATTCAATTTCATTGTTGATGATATAAAAAAGTATAAATAATAAATTAAGGAAAAGTAGCATTAAAGTGTATTGAAATGTATTTTCAACATGAATGTTTAAAATAATTAATAGAAACAGTAATAATAATATTGTGGTATCAGTAAATTAGACACCCATTTATACAGATACTATTGAATTGTTTTAGTTTTTTTACTTATAGTAGTTATATACTTAACTGCAAGTATTTATAATGTCAATTGAACGATATTGAAATATCTTAAAAATCAGTAAAAACCAATCATCATATTTTTAAATCTACAAATTAAAAATCCATATTACTTCATCATCGACAATGGAGATAATTTAAATAATTGTAGCTTTTTAATACAATATTATGATAAATCTATCACGGAAGATATGTTCAATTCGATCGTTGTGTAACTGATGCAAAATGTAGAATACTAGAATTTGATTAACGAACAACTTTTTAAGTAAATGAATATTGTTATCGTTTATTATTCAGCCAGCCGAACCAATGAGAGAAACTGAGGTATAGGGAAGCACTGGGTGTCTCAAGCTATTCCTGCCGCAGTACAAACAAGTACGTAACTTGTAGAAGAAAGAAAACGAATTTAAAGAGGTAGCAAATGGCATAGAGCATATCGCTTTGTGTAATGTTGCATTTGTTCCAATATAAACTAAATACGGTTCGATTTTATTTTTCTGTCGGTTATGGTAATTACATGGGTCCCGTAGTTTGTTTTTTTTTTCGAAAAGCTCAGTTCTCTAAACTACAAGTTATACAATTACTATTGTAAACAAAATTCGAATTCTTCCACAGACAAACACACTATTTACATAAATAAAATAACATCATATACAATGTTTAAAAATACGTTCCATTTTATAATAAACTATTGGTAAATCGATAAAAAAGATTTCATTAAAAAAGCTTTGAATTTTTCTAATATACAATCAAATAAAAATATCAATTCTTCTCTCGTGTATATAAATAAATATATTGTCAGTTAATACTTCCAATATGACGTATAAACCTTTTTAAATAGTTTCTGAATGAATTATTTTTTAAACAAATTTATTAGAAATTTATGTAGAAAAGATATTAAATTACGCGTTAAATCATTTTAAGCAAAAATTTTTAATCTTATATTCGTTCTAAACATACAACTTAAATACATACATTTACTCAGCTACACAGTTTTTATTTTGCGTTATATTCTATACAATACATATGTGTATATATATATATATATATATACACATACATACATACACACATACATACACACATATATTTTTTTATTTTGTAAACAAATGATTTATAAATATAAAGAAATAATTGCAAAGCATAAAAACATGACTAATTAAAATAAATCATCGTTGAAATTCCTTAAAAACTTGCTCAATATCAGTTTTATATGATTAATGTATCTTTTATAAATTATAGATAAAACGTATTTATATTATTTAATTTTAAGTAACAACCGCTGCAAAATAAAATCTTACCATTTACTTAGTTATTGTGAAAAATCAAGTACAGAGGCAATGAATACAAGTACTCAATTTATATGAAAAAATTTTCTTTTATCTATAAAAGTAAACATTTTGTAAAATGTTTTCTTACATTCTTTAAAACTTATACTTACATACATATATATAAAAGTATATAAAATTGTAATTACTAGATTGCGTATCTCGATAGTACTTGTTATTTGAAGTATTAACATTAAAGACATGATTAGAACCTAATCATTTATTTTACATTCTTAGAATTAAATATGAATAAAAAATTCTTATAAAGTACGACTCGTTATTTCAATAAATTTTTTCATAGAACATATTTTTTTCAGTGAGAAATATAAATAATTCGATGAAGTAATAGAATAAATAATATAACGAAATCTTTTTTTTATTCAGATGAGTTATCACTCTAACACTTTTGTATTGTGCAATAATTCATTTATGTGAAAGTAAATTCACCATAATTCCAAAACTAATAGTTAAATATTTTTTCTATAAAATGAAATATAGAAAACTCAAATTTCAAATATTAATATCTGTAAAAAGTAATTATTTAGATAAATATTAAGAAATTCTAAACATATTTCAGAAAATGTCAATCATTTTTTTAATGTCAAATTTTTATTTGGATGTAAATATATATATATTTAAACTATAAAGAATTAATATTATAGCTATGTTGAAATAAACATAACAAATTGTAAAATTACTTATAATATTAAAAGCAGGTCCGTTGTCAATCTATTTAGAACTTTTGGAAAAGTTGATCTTAAGAGCTAAAAATAAATATTTTCCAAATTAACCCAATGAGACAGTATTTTTTTTTATACATTCGTGACAAAAATACAAC
The DNA here is from genome assembly GCA_029203775.1 of Neoneuromus ignobilis. NCBI lineage: Eukaryota > Metazoa > Arthropoda > Insecta > Megaloptera > Corydalidae > Neoneuromus > Neoneuromus ignobilis. The sequence goes on from CP092097.1 coordinate 7,592,424, forward strand.
ATTTTTTAACTGTTACAGCATTCATTTTTTATTATTTTTGAAAGAAGTGGTTAAAAATAAATTCAAAATGAAATATTTCATTATTTATTAAAAAAAAAGACTTTTTTATTTTAAAACTAACTTTATTATATATCTGGTTACACATTACGAGTCAGACTCGTTATTCTGTCTCAATGGGTTAAGAGAATTATAAATATTAAAATTAACGATTTACGTTATGATTAAGTAGTCGGTTATATTAGTGTTGATAATTATTTTTCAATTCAAATAAATGAAATTATATATTTTTAATCACAAGATTTTTTCGAATAATACAGTTTTAAAAGTTGAACAATGTTAATTTTTATCATTGAAATATATTAAAAAGGAATCATGTACTTGAATTTTTTACATAACTAATAATCGTACATACAACACAAATTTGAATATGCATCAATTGTTGGACGTTTAAGTGTCATTATTATTGTACCTCTGTAATTTGGTTCGATGTGATTTTATATATTACATTATCTATTTGTGTCACATGATGTACGCGTTTATTTGATTGTCTTTTTTATATTTTTATGATTTTTCATATAAAAGTATATCAATTCATGTTTTTATATACTATATATATTTATTTATTTATTTATTCCCGCAGGAAGTGATTGATGCGTGCAACCACTTGGGTGTAGCAATCCCACGGGTTCCTAGCTAAATACACCACGCACAAAGATATGACACATACTTGTTTACACGATATTCTATTTTCTCTTTATACGTGAAAGCATGTTGAATATACGTCTAGGGTGACCTTCCCTAAAAGTCTTACCTATCTTCAATGGGCTAGCATGGTGATGTACGGCCCACCTATCCTAGAATGGCGACATCTGGGAAAAATTATCTTATAATTAGCTAGTTGTAGCTAATAATATATACAGTATTTTTTTCAAACAATATTTGTATTTAAACATTCTTTAATAAACTATGTTTATATATATATATATATATATATATATATATATATATATATATATATATATATATATATGTATGTATCAGTGTAAAATATGTATCATGTGTTGTATTTCTTTGTTATTATATATATATATATATATATATATATAGTTTATTATACATAATATTGTTTTAAAATAATACGTTAACTGAATTTATTTTTTAAAAAAAAACTTATTAGACATGCTATAACTACGTTATTGATGACAAATTTTGCATCATTTATATTATTATTAGATTTTTTTTGTTTTTTATTTTGTGGAAATTCGTTTTTAAATTATAATCATAATATTAAAAAATATTTTACTGATTTTTCTAAAGTGATTTCCGTGCATTCGTGTAATCCTTGAAATATATTTTTTTAATATATTATCTTCCAAGTATTTACCAAACCTAATTAGAATGTTTATAATATTATTAATAATATGTAAACACTTCAACTTATATCTTTCATCGTAAAAGAACATACTAATAAAAAATAATTATATGATACAGTTACTTCGAAAAGTTAAATTGATACAATGATTCAGTTAGATTAACTCAAGTATCATGATGTGTTTAAAAAAATAGTATTTGTAAAATAAAATGCTATTTACAATTGGAAATAATTTTCGCAAACTGAATTTTCTCATCAGAAACAAATTATAATATAGTATACTACAAAATATAAACAAAATTATTTATAAGATACATTCATGTTATATGATAGGAGAGATATCGCTAATTAAAAATGACTGATAGTTACATATAAAATATAATATCATAATAGAAACTTTGAAATATAATTATCTATAGTTTCAAAAACAGTTCAGTGTTTATAACCATTTATAAATGAAATCCAGTATATAAATTCATAGTAAATAAACAAATAAGACATTTTCTGTTTATTAGAGAAACATATATTTACAGAAAACACTCCATTGAATTATTATTCATTTAAAATTGATTTAATTATCTGAATGAAATTGACATGGTAATCAATTAAACATACATACACAATAGTATTACATTATTTCTGACGATTTATTTGTATGTCATTATTTTTTCAAATATTTGTTGGAAATTTAATTAATATTAAATAGTTTAAAGCGATTATAGTCGAGTAGTTAGATCAATAGATTATTAATATTAGTCATTTCAAATAAATTGGTTATTAATTTGATTTGCGTAAATATTTAAAAATTGTATAGCACATTACACACTATACGTGTGGGTACACATACATACAAACACACACATATATTTATATATAAATATACATATTAATGCTATACAATTTTTAAACTAATCGATTAATATGATAATCTGATAACTAATGAACTGGTAATAACCGATAAGTAAAATAAAATTAGAACTGCATCTTAAATATTTGTTTTGCTTGTTCTTAAGGAAAAATTACATACTTCAATATATCCGAGACTGAGCTGAAAGAGACAATATTACAATGTTTTGGAAAAAGGTACCTTGGTAATAATTCACATACTGTTATAAATGATTCATTTATTTATATTACGAAAAAAAATATAATTTTTTTGTCTCATTCAGTATGTTTGCGGTTTAAATGTTTTTCATTATCTGTTCCTTCTTCCTGTAAGAACGTTTAGAAACTATAATCGATGTTTTAGCTATGAATGTTATTCTTACTGCATATTCCCATTAGAAAATATTTACCCTTATTCAATAAAAGAACCCTATACGACAACATAGCCAATACAAAATGTTTGCATTATATATATATATATATATATATATATATATATATATATATATATATATATATTTATTTATTTATTTATGTATATAAACGGTTTGAAACGAATTTATCATAAAATATTAAAAGTAACAAATAAATGTTAACACAAAGTGGTGTTTACCATTCGTTTCATGCAATTACGAATGTTTTATATATACATATGTTTATTCATGTTAATGTATTATGTTGTTTCAATGTATGCAAAAATTTATGTATATATATATATATATATATATATATATATATATATATATATATATAACGGTGTAGAGTAGTGTTTATATTCTGTTACTCTTCTTTTTCATATGTATTTATTTTTAATTCTTCCAGTACACTTTTATCTATCATATTATATAGTATGTTGTTCATTTTAAAAACCATCGTATGTTTTTATTTTCCAATTTTTCCCGTTTAGTGGCACAAATATAAATTATTATAAATGTAAGAGATATTTATTCAATTTATCATTAAATAATGGTTCGATATCATCCATTTTTCCTAATTGCATTACATATAAACGCGCAAACATTACACATCTCTGAAATGTAAATGACAGTGATTTAGAATATGTTTTGTATTAAATGATGGAATTTTAAATTAAAATTGAAAAGGCATTTCGTCATAAATGGAAAATAATTATATACGGATTTATCAACGTTGTATCAAATAATCTTTTATGTGCCACTAAACAGTATTAGAAATCTAAATTTATTTCATCACAATAAATCCTCTTATGCCAGCAATTATATATATATATATATATATATATATATTTATATTTTTCTGGCCTATTTTAACATGCATTTTACTTTACCTGTAATGCTTACATGTGTGAGTATGTATATATGTGTATATATATATATATATATATATATATATATATATATATATATATATATATACATGGATGTAATACACAATCGCTGACAAAATTGACCCAAATTTCTATTATTATAAAATACTACTTAATAACATTTTTTATGAATATTAATTTCGTAATATATTATTTAAATAATAATAAAATTACTGAAGTATAGTATTCTTTGTATATTTTGATGACAATTTTTTTAATTATGACTGGTTTAAAAAAATCATAAAAAAATGTTTATGTATTTACTTATACTATAACTATTTATATATATATATATATATATATATATATATATATATATATATATATATATATATATTATATTAATAATACTAATTCTTAAAATATTAGCGTAATGTTAACAACTCAGTTAAAATAATGTATCGTTTATTTTATTTAAAATGTAAGGAACTATTTGCATTTTTTTTTAATTTTTTAATCTTATGTCCATTAATTTAATTGAGTTGTTTACTTAAACGTAATTAATTTACATGTTTTAAAATAATTTAATTAAAATCCTAACAGCTTTGTTTTTTAGTTAACTAGTTAACCTGACGTCTTTTATGTTTTTATTTAATTTCCTAGTAATGTTTTTAAATTTATCAGAGCACTTATTAATGTACCTTATCCAAAAATGGCTGACCTGTTTTTGATCCAGTCTGCTTTAACACCTATCTTATACTTCTATTTCCTGGGTGCATTCTTCAAAAATTAATCGTTCACACATAAGTTGATTGTTGCATTGCCATATTTGAAATGTATTTATTTTTTACGAAAATCATTACAACTTTTATTACGATTTTTTTTTAAAAAAAAAACAACTTAATCATTTTTCTCAATTCGATCAAATAATGTTTATTATCAAAATAAACATGTATTATTTTTCGATACGAATATCCGTTTTCACTTCAACATTATTAATACGGATTTATAATTTACAAATGTGGCAATATCGATCAATGTTCATTCTGTCTCGTTTTTCACGATTTTGAGTTATTGATAATTTTATAATCACACGAAATAATTTTATTTCAATAATACTTACTGTGAATTCCATTCTAATTTCAAATCCAAAGTGGCGTTGTACTCAATTCGAACTTCATCTTATTACCAAACTCGGTTGTCTTTCTTGCTTTTCTAGCAGTGGGCGTAGCGAGAAGACTACAGAACCAGATGTAATATATGTTGTGGATTTCAATTGAAGTGTGCATGGGTTGTTTACTTTCTTTCTTTATTAACGCCCCTAATAATATATTCTTTGATATTAATGCTACGCCAGTATATATTGATCGTTTGAAAACATTTTTATTAAGATATGTTATTGTTTAAGTTTTTAAAAATCTTTTAGAATTCGTTGATAAAACTACATTATTTTAATAATCAAATATTTCATTAATCATATATTGGGACATTATAACGAATTAAAAAACGTTTCATTATTCTGTCATTTTTAAAATATTTTTTACTTATTTAATGTAGATATAAATCATTTAAAATTAAAACGTGTTTAATTTTCATGTGTAGTAAAAATGTTTCAAAACATCAATTATACATTTACAATCAAATTAATGATTTTATTTAATATATAAAATATATGTATATGCTTTCTTAAAAAGTAACAATACTGCTTCTTACTAATTAATCATAATTCGTGGTAAATATTTGAAATAACACAATTCACTCTATAATCTCTCACCAGAAATTATATAGCCATTGATATGTGTAAGTTACGGTCTATATGCATTTATTAATACATTTATTCTAGTACCATTGTGATATTGTCACATCCTTTTCTTCACTTTTTTCTATGTGTTATTTAAAATTGACGTGAGAGAAGGTTGTTTTTTCATACTTGTATTGTATGTCATATATTACTCATAATTGTGACGAATCAAAAATATTGTAACTTGTATGAATTTTGTGTACTTTCTATTACAATTGAATCAGTATTTTCAAGGTAATTATTTGTTTTATAAACATAATATACAATATATATATAAACACCATTGAGGAAAGCATTGGGAAATCATCTCAATTAAATTGTATTGCCTGGTACAAGTATTACTGATTCAGATATATTCATTGTTTTTTTTTTTTTATGAACGACAACCTTCTTTCAAATAAAGTAATACATTTTTTCTAACTCTAAATTTTTTTTATATCATATAATGTTCTTATAGCTACATAGATATGTTGTATTATTTAAATTGTGTATCTTAGTTATACATATGAAAAATATTATAAATTATTTCAAACTCAATTTCTGTAACTTATAATTAATTATTATTTTTGCACTGTAAAAAAATATTAACACTACGTTAAAGAAATTGCTCTCGGATCTGAACCGTGTTCTTTATGTGTACTGTACTTTATAGACTCTCTACTTTCCTTTCGATATAATTTCCATATTTGATACTTTCTTTCTAACGAGCTAATATTTTGTTGAAAACTTGTTTTTTCTAAAAAAATAAAATAGTAATAGTAATTGGAAAACACGATTTGAATTATCTTTCCACATATGAAATCATGTAGCTATTTGCAAACAATTATATGAATCAGTTATATATATTTAATTCTTCTAATAATTTCATACACCTTCTTATTCACTTCTCTTATGGAATAAGTGCTTCAAATAAAATTAAAATACGGTTTCAAAAGTATCACCAAATTGAAAATAAAACTGTATATATTTTCTTTTCTAAAAATAGAAGAAAAGGTAACATTTTTTTGGTAATAAAATACTAGCAGTGTGTAGTAATAAAACATGCATTAGGGCCAAACCAAGTCAAGCCAACACAGATAAAGTTATAGCCATTAATGTGGATGCGTTTGACCACTACAAATGGTTTGTCTAAATTGTCTCGTTCAAGACCGGACAATATTTAGTCGAAAAAACGCATCCACCACTTCAAGCGATACCGCGGGCACAAAACAGTAAATTGCGTGATTTACCCAAGATGAGCGTTCGAATTGAATTTGTTTAAATTCGAATTTTATTATTTGTATATTGCTTATGTATTAATATGTTTAGTACTCGGAAAATATATATAAAATAACAGTAATACGATAATTTCTTGTCGACGTTCATACGTACACTTATATGAATCGTAAACAAGAAAACTATTCGAGAAAAAGTTTTATTCAGAATATAAAATTATTAAAAAACGAACACAAAACACATTTTACAAAATTATTTATATTCTTATAATATACAATATTTTTACCGTAATTAATAAATGACTAATTTGTGGGTACAGTCTTGTATCAGTACAAAATTTTCAAACAATTTTTCAAAGTTCTATACAAGATTTTAAATATTAATTCAGAACTGACTTTATTCTCTATTTGAAAAGTTTTAATTTTTAACATATACTTGCGGAATTTTGTCGGGTTCCTTTCTATTTTAGCCCACACGGTTTTAACAGAAAAAATTATGTCCTTGTTTTGGGAGAGGAGGTGTGAGTAATAAATTTGATATACTTTTCCGAGTAATGAATATATTAATTAACGAGGTATAAATAGTTTCGTATATTATATATCATATTTTTGTGTATTACATAATGTAATACCGTTAAAATTGTAATATATAACAAAGATTTAGTACAAGAACGCAGATCACTTGGCGACATGCAAAATACACTTCGCAAACGATCACCACGTATATTTATTTGCAATGGTCACAACACTGTAAATGTTGTCAGGCGTGGTGTATTGCCACGTACAGCACGCATGACATCCGTTGTTGTTAGTTAATAATGATATTCACTTGCAAATAATGACATAATGTGTAACGTACTACACGTGGTGATATAAAATGATTGTTTTACCCGCGGATACGCATGCATGCCGTGTGCCCGTGTGAGACCGCATGTGTTAGTGCCCAAAAATTCCCCGATTGCCAGCCCGCCCAAACAACAGCGCGTCTCAGCCAAACAACGGCCGCGCGACACGCCATTCCACGCCATCCATGTTCCCTTGTGTGTGTGTTTGCAGCTGCGAGTAATCAGGGCATTCAAGAGCACGCTGGAGGACCTCGAGGAACGCCGTTCAGTACATAGTTTACACAGTTTGCGCAGCTCGCGCAGCCACACGGGGGGGCCGTGGCCGCCGCGCCCCCTCTCTGACATCACGTACATTGACGAGGATGCGTCGCGGCCGCCCGGCAGCGTTGGCCCACAGGCATACGCCGGCGTCTGCCCCCGGCTCCCGTCCCCGCACTCCTTGGCGCCTCCCCAACAGACGGCACACATGCGTCGCGTCCACGCCGAACCGCTTCCCAAACCGGTCGTGCATGAGACCCGAATCTAGTGTGCCTCCGCGGCGGATGTGTCATCCGATGTCCACAGCGAACCATCAACCTTTTTTACCCATAATATATCGACATAACAATACCTGATATCGGTACACCTGTGAACATTTTCAATAATCACCCGATTCCGGAATACACCTACCCTATAATTACTACGATCCTTTCGTTCGTCCCGGTGTCGACGCCCCTTAAATCATCCCCGCTAATAGCTAAAAGCACTACTACTCACGTACTGATCATAGCCAAACCTGCAGTTGAGTTTTATTTTGATTTTATTTTCAACTCCTCTGTCTCGCATAACGTGTAGTATTTTAATATTGAATTTGATTTTTTTGTCGATTTCTGTTGCATTTTGTTTGTTTGACATATTTTTCATTGTTCGATTATTTATTCTTCGTGTATATTTGCAATATTTAGATATTGTATTTTCATTTTCGATATAATTATATAAATATACATATATATATATATATATATATATATATATATATATATATATATATATATATACATTTAAGTTAATCGTAAACAATATATTTATAAAAGTATATTTATATTATTTAATTAACATAAGTGGTGATGGAATACGTTTAAAAATATTAAACAGAGTGGTTTGGAAATGTTATATAAATATTATATTTAATCATATAAGATAATCAAAAAATTTTATTAGAAAATACAAATGATTCTGTACTGAAACAAATATTTATTTCAATAGAAATGTTTAACAATTCATTTAATATTATTAATTTGAATCGTTTCCGCTACATATTTCGCATCGATCGAATACTTTTATATATATATAAAAAAAAAAAAATACAAACGACCAATTTAATAAAATAAAATTGCAAAAGTTTTACGTTTATTTTTCGATTCGTAGAAATAATAGCGAAATCGAGAAAGATCTACCGTTGGTAAATAAATAAATATTATTTATGTTTATAGTATTTTTTACAAGTTGTTCTAAATCAAGAATCGTAGTTTAAAATACACTCGATCCATTTTACTGTCATTCATATCGTTGCATTTAAAATTGCTCGAAACAAATCTTTGGAGGAGCAAAGATAAAATTGTTTAATCACGAATTTTAAATATTATATATATATATATATATATATATATATATATATATATATATATATATGATAATAAATATTCATTGTTGACATGTAAAAATTAGTATATCGAATATGGAATTAGAAACGATTGTACAGAATCATAACTTTGTTAAATATAAAAAAAATGTTCTTTTTATAACTATCTTAATCATTCTGTGATATCTAACTTTTAACAAATATTTCGTTTTGTTTTGCATGTGTAAGCTTAAGTTTATTTTATATTTCTATCTGCAGAATCTCGAACAAACTCCTAGCAAATATCATTTGTGTATATATATATATATATATATATATATATATATATATAAAATTATTGTATTGTAATCTTTAACCCCTTTGCTTAATATATAAGTATGAAAAAAAAATTCAATTGCACAACAACGAATATTTGTTGTTATTCTCATCTCGCAGCTAATTGGAGCAGAGTCGAAGATTTTGCAGAAGCTGCGCGAATTTTAATTTTAGTAAATATGTATATAAATTGACATGTTATATTTTATTATAAACAACAACAAAAAATATGTATGTGTGAATGGAATTTTGAATAATCCATCATCAGACAAACAAACAAAAATAATAGTACTTACGCACAGTCATGTTCAATACATCGGTCTAAAGAAGTACGGTGGATCAAAAGGTTTCATTCAATCATTTATCAAATACCCACAAAATATATCTTGTTCATATTTTTCACTAAAACTACACAGTTGTCTATTATATTGTTATAATACACATATTTTTGAAAATGAATGCACCTGAAAAAACAGTTCAACATTTCAAATAGGCAAATGTTGAACTGCCGAACATCAATTAACATACTTATGTAATCAGTTTTTACATACGACATATAAGTGTTATTACATTAAGTATATTTGTAAGCCAGTCAACATTCTTATTTAAAATGAATTTACAGATCGTTCCCTAATATTTTTAAAATTCACAAATGTTGCACTGCACTTTTTTTATTACTAACATTTAAACAATCGTTTCGAATAGTTCTTTTACTATACGTGTATTAAGTCATTTGAAGTAATTTTCACTCGAAACCGATTGTTTAAATGTTACTTGGTCTCCACTGTTCATATACAATCTTGTAAATGAATTATTCTTTAGAAGAAAAAAAAACATATAAAAAACATATATTCATAGAATAACTTTGTAAAAAAATAGATAAATATATTAAACATATATCTATAACTCATTTATTTGTATAATAATATTTAAAAAAAAATACTTTCATTCAATGTTTAATATATTTATTTCCAGATAAAAATATGTATAAATGCAGTTCTTTGTTAAAATTTCACTTTAATCATTCAGTTTCGAATTAATATGAGTTCTAAAAGTAATAAATATAAGTTTCGTTATAAAAGAAAGTCAACAAATTTATGTTTATACTGCTTTATAGTTTGGAACTTTTTAACTTGAGAGATCAATTTTTTTTGGTCACCTTAAACAGCACACACTCTTTCTCTTGCTGTTTACATATTATATATATATATATATATATATATATATATATATATATATATATATATATACACATACGTACACATACATACGATACTAGCTCCCATCAATCATACATTATCCACTTAATATTAACAATCCATGCCACCAAATCTAACAAATGTTGCAACGTAGATCTCCAACATCATTTAGTTCAACTGTTATCAAACTCCTTCCTTATTTATAGAAGAAACGGGGACGAAATCGGACCGAATGTTTTGTAACACGCAGCGATTGGCGGTAACAGTTATAATAATATTGATAAAACACAACTCAATATTAAGAGCTTAAACTCTGTCATTGCACATCCAAAAAACGCCATCACAGTTTCAATACAGTAGGTTACATTTTTTTAAAAAAAACCCTTTCGTTTATTAATTATTTGTGAGTACATTTTCTAAAGCAATGATCCTGTACATATATATATATATATATATATATATATATATATATATATATATATATATATATATATATATATATATATATATATATATATGTACTTTTTCAATTAAAATAATTTGAATTGTTTTATTTAGACATTTTCCATTTTTGAAACATATTTTTACAGAATTTAAGCTCAAACATCGAATAATGAAAAATTATTCGTCATGCACGTTCGGTTGTAAAAGAAACGTCTTCCATTTATTACAAATATTAATTATAAATAAAAAAAATTAATATATACATATTAATAGGGTACCTAGTCACATCTACTGTAAAATGAGACTAAGCAGATTTTTTTTTTTAAATAGAAAAACACGCACTTAAAGCCGAGTCCTACATACTTCTCGACTTACATATGTGTGTGTTGTGTGTGTGTGTGTGTGTATTTATATATTTATATATATACACGTACATACATACATGCATACATATATCGTCATTGCGTGCTAAATACATCCACTAGCTTGGGCTAACATGGCCCTTCCGACTGGCCACTTAGTGCACACGAACTTTTCAGTAGTTTCTCGGTAGAGGCGTTTGAACAAATTCCTAATACATTAGCACGGCGTGGTATTGCGAGATGTGATAATTTTATTTATTTATTAAACATGTACTCTGTTCATGACTCTACTGATAAAATATGTTGTTATAATAATTGTTTAAAGATGAATAAATTGTTATAAAAATCAATTGCTGCACTAATATCACGAATTGAATGCATGCAATATATATTTACCACAAAGAAATCGAACTCGATACTCGCTCAACTGCGCCGTACTTTCGTGCTCTGTCTTACTTCTTACCTTCTGCCCTACGTTTTTACTTCTTTTTAGGCGATTGATTTGATTGGATATCTAAGTAGTGTTTAAGCACTCTATTGTACTTTGTTATGATTACTATTTATTCATTATCATTATTCTTGTCTGTGTTTTGCCGAGACCACTGCCGTTACCACCACTGAACTTACTGAACCGTTTTTACTTGTACTTGTCTCAGGCACTATTTGTCTCTGTGAATATTGTAAAACTGTAGGGATTTCCAACGGCATCAGATTGACCAGCACTATATATATGTAACGTAAATGCGACTCGTGATATATGTTTTGGTCGGACCGAAAATTTAGGTCAGGCCGTATTTATGACCGTTGGAAATCCTAGCCATAGACGGATTGCTCTTTAACGTATCCCTTTGTTACTTCTCTTGAAGGTGATAGGTGGTGAATTGCAAGAACGTTTGATTCCGGTCCCATACAGCAAGAGCTCCACTGACCAAGCTGTAAGCCGCTTTCCTACAATCTAGCTCTGCGCTGTACTCTGTATTACTGTTTGTGCGTGCGTTTTGCGCGAAACAAAAACCAGCTAATATGCAACAGTCAACAACGATTTACATAATTAACGTGTAAATCAACGACTAGCATTTCACGCTGGTGCCTAAATTTGCTTTTGCTTCTAACGCCTGCATTGTACTATTGTATTATAATATACATATACATACATATATATGTATATATATATATATATAATTTTTATTTTGTCTTCACATCATAAAACTTAGCTTTTGCTTTTGCTTGTCGTATCATCTATCTATTCTATATTTTTCTTCGATTCCGAAACAATTTTACTTCTATGTTGTTGTTTTTTTTAAAAAAAATTGTTCTGAATTCAATATATTATCACATCACTGAAAGAATAGCTATAGTAAATGATGTAGAATTGTATCGGAGATCGTTTGCATGTTTTGTATGTACTCTATATATTTTTTTTTTCTAAAGATGTTAGTGAATGATCTCATAGTGACGTAGTAGTTATTTATCCATAGAAATATTATACGTTTTCTACTATCGATCTTATATATTTTTAGATTTGCAACCGTATATGTTCACTCGGCAATACCTCAACTACTGAATTATTAGGCCATTTTTTATAAATAATCAAAAATATATTTATTGTAATTATTCCATTATCATATGTTATGTTTTTCGCCTATGATAAAATGAAATCATTTACTAACAGCTTACTACTCTATCTATGAAAAATGATGTATCCAAAATATGTTTCCTATATCGACGCCTTGTAAAATACATAAATAAATAACAAATTCTATTTATCTGTAATATGTGTATGTGTGTATATATGTTTTATATATATATATATATAAAATATATAATCATACATACATTGAAGAGAATTATTTTAACGTATTTCTATTGCTATGTCCCTGCTATTAATATGATGTGACATAAGTGTGTTGTTATTTTTGTCAGTGTAAATGCGATTTTATGCGTGATTGAGTGTTGATAACAACAATCAATGTTCATTTTTCTTAACCGTTTCAAATGTAAGCCAGACTTGATGTTTATCAATGGAATGTAGAAAGTCGATTTGTATCGAATACCTTTTTCCAGTAACTTTACATTTTGATGGAAATATCAGTAGAAAATGGTTTTGTCTAGTCGTAGACATTTGTTCTTTTATGTTATTTGTTTGATGGAAGTGAGTTCTTACATTTGAAATGGATTTTACATAGATGTCAGCGAATTAAATCATGCAAGACCAGATAGAAGTGACGCGTGTTGAGATCGGAGGAAATCTCAATTGGTCTTAATTAATAGATATTTGACTAGTGATTAAAGTTAACGACTAACATAAAAAGCTGCATATCGTTAGTATAATTTATCGTAACTCATAACTTTATAATTGTATAGCTTGATATTGTAACAATCACAGCGATCAGTGCTGTATGTTTGTTATCTATAGTTTGTGCTTCTGCCAGAATGTTTATTGCATTTTAATCAGTAGGTATTAAATAATATTTAAGCGTAAAATACATATATTTATACGTTGTGCATTTTTGTTTTATCTTTTTTATAATTAATTTTTGTGTGCATGTTCAGTTTACAAAAAAACTACATGCACACTGTACTTATTGATACTGGAGTTCAGTATTTTTATTTTTAGTTTTTTTTTTTTAAAAAAAAAAAAAAATAAATGTAAAATTGATTTCGCTCGTCTTTTTCAAACGTAATTAAACGAGTCAATAACGAGATATATTTTTAAATCGACGCCGTGATCGTATTTAACTGTTTCGTTGAAATGATTCGTCGGTTGTTCAATTTTAAATTTAATTTTTTTTTTGTATATTTTACGTGTGTACGCGTGTCGTGTCGTCGTGATGCATGTGAACGTATATGAATATCGTATTTATATTTATACGCGTTCACGTACGCGCACACATATTACATTCGTACACACATACATGACGTCGAGTAACGAGCGCGATGATTGTGAGAGCGCGTACGCGTGAGCCTTACTGCTACAACGCGCCGCGACGCATGTCGTGCTTTGTCGCGTTGTAACAACAAGGGCCCGTCTACAGCCAGAAAACAAATCATCGTCGTGAACCGCTCATTCGGTCTTCGACTACCTTTTTAATATCTTTGCATTTCTGTTCTATCACTCGCTCGATCTAACTGAGAATGCAATACTTATGTCTTTATTTTCTCACACACACACTAACTTACTATCTCACTCATTTTTAATTCTCCTTGTTTTGTTCTGTGTTGTTCATTTCAGATCCGAGTAGTTAATGCTTTCCGTCAGGGCCTAGACACTCGGTACGGCGAACACAGCAATTCTTCCTTAGCCGAAGTTCTCCGCAAACAAACGTCATTAAGTAAGCGATTATCACAAACTTCTTCCATTGAATACGCTGATAACATCCCAGACGAATTGACTATTCCTGAAATAGATGTGGAACGGTTGTCCTCTCACAGTCACACGGAAACCGCCGTGTAATGTCCGCCGGAAGCACGCGTGTACGCGACAAGCCGCCCCTGATCCCCGTCATAATCGGTTCCGGTTCCTCGGCTCCTGCCACGTTCCACTCTCCGGTTCTCGTCCCTTTTCCGTTTCACATTCAACACTACTGTACATCCGATCCTTCGAGTCCCGTTTGAATTATCATCCCGAATCCAACGCATCATTGTCCGAATCTGCATATATCGATCATCGAGTTCCTCATCCAGGTCGTCCAGGTCGTTGTCGGCCAGTGTACGCACCGTTATACTATTTCCTACGGATCTCCCGTCATTTTAACCCTTTCCTACGCCCTTGCCCGCAAGCCAGGCCAGGCGGGCCTACGCCGATTCGACCACAGCCACAACGTAGCAATAAGGGACGGGGCGAGCCGCAGCTGCACCCTGCGCGTCGCCCCCCGCCCACGCCCGCCATCGCCCGGCCCGCGGCATCTGCCGCCATTCACGTACATTTTGTAGATTCCACATTTTTAATACAGTACTGATAATTCTACTACTACTACTACTTACAAATAACAAGAAAACGACAAATTTTATCTACGTAGAAAACATTTTCGTTTATAGTTATTATATGATTTCTGTGTGCTGCAACCTACCTATCATGGGAAAAAAATAAAATTATATACATGTATATGCGTATATATATATATATAATATATATATATATATATATATATATATATATATATATATATACACACACATATACATATACATACATATTTATGCATATGCCCTTTTTTAAAAATCATTATCCATAACTACATAATTTTCATCATTATTAATCATGTTTATGATCAGAGCAATTTGGCACGCGGTGCGTACGCGGTGTGACTCTACAACACTGCGGCAGTACTTATTCAAACGCCATTAGTAATTTATTTTATTATATGTATGTATGACATATATATATATATATATATATATATATATATATATATATATATATGTATGTATGTATGTATGTATATGTACATATAAAATAGCCTATATACGACATTGTCGCAGTAGTTTTATTTTATAGTGCATAAAAAACATAACATTTAACATACTTACATGCGTCAGTGTCGTGTAGAAATGTGACCTGACAGTATTACGGGTCACGCTGCGAACGTCTTTCGAAAGCCGCAAAAAAGAAAATATAAATCTAAACCACTCACCCTCAACCCGTTCTTGTGCGCTAAGCGCAGCCCTTTTCGCACTCATACATTTTTTTATCATACATTGACAATGACTGTCGATAAAATACGTGTTGTTAATATTATTAATTAATTAATTAACTCATATTTAGTTGGTATAAATACATGCATACGTTCAGCATATTTCAGACATGTAAAACTAGAGTTACTGCAATTTTTACATACGTTGTATAATATTTGGGGTGTTGAATAAATGATTTGAGACAAAAGATAAATAGATAAAATAAAATTTATAAAAAAATAACATTCTCGTATATTTAACACCGTGAACAGTGTGGTGTTTGTAGCGTAAATTATAGTCATTTTTATTATTTAACTAATTATATAGTCGTGTGGGAGTTATTTGATGCCCACTTGTGTAAGAGTAAGTTTCATTTGAGAAAATAAAAGTATGTAAATACCGGAACAAAAATAAAATAATGTATAAATATACAAAAAATTGTTATTGTTAGTAATATATATATATATATATATATATATATATATATATATATATATATATATATATGTATATACATATGTACACACACACACACACAACTATACACTTTCATACATGTAGATAAACATATATGCATACATACTTTTTCAATTACTTAACATCTAATGTACGTTTTAGTCTCGAGTTTGAAGTTTTAGATCTTTATGAAGAAAATAAAATAGATACACAAGGTGATTATAAATCTCGTAATACTTAAAAAATGATACGAAATGTTCGTTGTGCAAATTGATAATTCTCATTTGAAATATATTCTACTTTCCTTATTTTTATTGCTCTGTCGTGTAACGTACCGTATACAGTATGATCACGAACAATATTTACGTACAAATACCACATATAACGTTCACATTTAGAGAGCATGAAGACATTTTCTGTGAAGCGGTCAATCGCCAAGACGGAGGTGAAAAGTGTGCTACTAAAAAACTTGTATGTTTCCGGAATTTTGTTTATATAATACGGTACAGTTCGTAAATTCGTATGACGAGACTGTACTGAGTGAGTGGAATCAGTTTTTCAGACAAGTACATGGCCATATTCACAAATGTCTGTGTGAATATGTATCCGATACTCATGTTGATTCCACACATATTGTTATTCACACGATCAAGTTTTATATTGTCGAAGTATGTTCCGATTGTTTCATTCTATACAAGTATGAATAATATTTCATGGTCCAAATAAATTAAAAATCGTTTTGCTCATGCGCATAACAATCACCCATTTTGTGTATGTGTGTGTGTGTGTATGTATTTAGATATACATTCATATATATATATATATATATATATATATATATATATATATATATATATATGTATATATGCGTATGTATGTATATACACACATATACATACATACACACAAATGTATGTATGTAGGTAACGTGCAAGTGGATTTAAATATATTACAAAAAGTATGTGTGAAGAGATTGTATACATCAAGTAATAAAAAGTATTGTAGTTCTTCATACTTTTGTTCCAGTCTGTATCTATTTGTAAAAACTTTAAGGCTGATAATATCCCAGAAACGTCGTAAGATTAAAACTGAAATCGTAGAATAGTGCGATTATCTGTCGTAATTAATCGCACTATGGCTTCGAAGCAATAATTCTAGTGATCACTGTTAATTCAATTGAAATTTACGATTAATTGCATATGTCTAAAGAGTTGCGGAGTAAATTTCTGAATCAAAGTTACATTTCGTAAATTTGGTAAACGAGTAATTTTTATTGAATTACAGTTAAATTGTATTTTTTCAAACTACGATTTTTGTGATAGAGGAAATGCAAAATAGCTAAGTTTATAACAGAATATCTTTGTTAAATATAATCGTCTTTAACTATATCTTATCGACTTATATTTCTTACTACAAAACATAAAAAAGTTCAAATGTTAAATAATGAAAAATAATGTAAACTAAGAGCATGTGAATCAGTAATAATTTTAGAAAGATCACATAGCTAACTTAAATATATGAAACACATTAATGATGATCACTTTAAATATCACTTTTTTTCACCCACTGCTCACAATATTGGAACAGAACAATTCGAATTTTAATTAGATATGTAGGTAGCGTATATAAGTGTGTAGCGTTAATTTCCCTATTGAAACAAATTGTTAGATGAAAAAGTCTAGTTTATGTAAAAAAAAATAAAAATAAAGATAGGAACAAGAGTTCAATTCGAAACGAATTGATACAAGTAGCATCCAGACAATTACTTTTATGCGCATGTGCATACGTTCGTGTTCAAAATTCGAACACAGGAACATGCACGACACATACACTTGCATTTTTGTCAATAGTTAGCGCGCGAAAACACTTCTGTCGTAACCGACCACTGTTTCACAAAAAAGGGAAAAAAATCACTTTACCTAGATATTGACAAAACTGCCTGGGAAATAGACTTCTAAATAATATTATCATTCATAGTTGTTTTTAATCATTATTATTATTTTATGTTTCATTTTTTCATTGAATTTCGATTCACGACGTACATTTTATTTTAATATTTCAAATAACGTACATTTTTGAGCTTAGATGAAACAAACAAATAATGAAAGTAATATTTGAACATGCAAACGACCATGATTTGCACTTAAATCTATGTATCTCTGTGTGTTTATTATTGCCTTCTAATTGTATGATTACATGTATATATTATATTTCGATTGTTAATTCTATTTAATATATCTTGGATATACCATGTGCTGATTTATTTATCATGATTTCTATCACAGTTTTCAGATTGTTGTTTTTTTTTTTTTTAAAAAAAAAAATATATATATTGTATTATATTCTCAATGGTATGCGGATTCATTCTTCACTAATCTTTTTTACTAAATCCATTTCACACCTCCCATCTTTCATTTTTAATTTTGATGTACAGAAATCGAAAACATCCTTGTAATTATCGAATTATTCGTTAAAAGAAAGACTAAGTATACCTATTATTCACCTTATAGTCCGCATATCAAACAAACTATTTTATATGTCTTTGTTGTTGTTTTTTATTATTATTATTATTAATTATTATGTAGCGTAGTACAGCAAGTATGTCATATGAAAGAAGATCAACTCAAAATTCTCGACTAGACGACATACATATATATATATATATATATATATATATATATATATATATATATATATATATATATATATATATATATATATATATATATATTCATCCCTATACATCAACGACAAAAAATCAAATAAACATTAAATTATTTGGTATTTTCATTTCATTTTTATTTGACGAAGCTTCGTAAATAGTTACTTTTCCAAATTGGACAATTTTATTACAATAAACATAGATGTTCGAGAGATGGTAAATCTCCAATAAATATTCAAATACTTTTGTATAATCTATTTACAAAGCTCGTCGATTATACATCATCAGACTGGTGCTTTTTTAAATATAATCATAACAATGTACTTAATAATAAAATATTTTTATTGTATTAATTATTATGTTTTATTATTATTATTGGCATTATATCATTATGGAATATATATATATATATATATATATATATATATATATATATATATTTAATTAACGATTCGTTTTTTACTTGCGTTTTTCTGAACATTTTTCTAGATATATCTCATAGAATCAAAAATAATTTTATTTATAAAACCGTTAAAAACATTGTCATTTATAAAACAATATTATATATTGTATTGATAATTTCATTATAAACTTATTAAAACAACTATAGCTTTTCAAATTTGGAAGTTATTTTTTTTGATCATTTGTACACCTATATTTTGTTCATAATTATCATATCATCTATCCCCTTTTTATACAATAATGTTATTTTCAATTGAACGTCGTTTATAAATCAAAAACTTTAATTCTCTTGCTATTTTTACAGTAACTGTTATATACTACATAAATATGAAAATTGTTGTCCTCATTTTTTTAATATCGTTTTCATTCTTGAATATTGAAGTACCTTTAAAGTTTTTTTCAGCGTAATTTTAAAATAACTTTTCAAAAGTGTTTCGTAATTTAATTATAAGATAACGATAAATTACTGTCTGTATCTTATCTGCAGTATAATATAAATATATATATATATATATATATATATATATATATATATATATATATATATATATATTTAAAGTAGTTTTGAATTAATGTTCAAATAAATGAAACTCTATAATATTAATACGAGTATTAATTATATCTATATAAAAAATATATGCTATAATCTTAATCTTCACTCGTCGTTGATATAAGTAATTATAGATTTAAGTATTGTACATAATTTTATACATGTATAAATGTTATACATGTATTTTAACACTATTACCTTTATCGTCACTTGAAAAAATACACAAAAAAATGTTTAATATACACATAGAGGTGTTTTAATCATTTATATATATATATATATGCCCATCCAAATGTGACGCCTAGATCTGTGTTTTATTAAAAAGAAACTATACACGTTTCTTTTTAATAAAACACAAATGTACGCGTCATATTTGGATGACCCTATGTACACATATGTGTATATATATATATATATATATATATATATATATATATATATATATATATATATATATATATATATATATATATATATATATATGTAATTTATGTATTTCAGTAAAATGTTCTATTAAAATAAATTGTGCCTTTTTAACTACATGTAGACTGAAAACCATTTAATTTCGAACATAGGCGTGCATATATTTTGAAAATGTTCATTATACTAATGTATTTAATGAAAAAAACAAGCCTTTGAAAGTTTCATTTTTCATACAGGTGTTCAAGTTGAAAATATTCTTTATGTCAATATATTCAAATCACTGCCTTTTCGAGTGCAAGTTTTTAAACTCAGATTAAAAACGAGAACAACAGTAAGTAAAGATCATTTATTTATAAGTTACCATTGGATTTGTTAACATGCGATCGTGTTACTATCATACGATGAATATGTTACTTATATTTAAATCTTTAGTAATATTTTTCGCCCATGATTATGCAGCATTCAAATTGTTATTTTATGAAATCAATATTTTTTTTTTAAAAAAAAATCAGATTTATACGACAATGTAAAAAGTTGTTTTGTTAATTTTAACTGCATTAAAATTTTGTTAATCATTTTTAGGAAATTTGTTGTGGTTTATGAATTTATTTGATGTTAATATTAGACAGATAAAAATGCTATTGAGTTTATGTTAATAATGTAAATATCAGTTCTCTGTGTATATATATATATATATACATACATATACGAGGATCGTTTGATAAGTATGGTAAAAAAGTAAGAAAACTAAATTGAAAAATTTAATTAAATTAACAAATAAATTTGCCATACTTATCAAACGTCCCTCTTATATATGTGCATACATATACACACACACACAATATTATCTGATAACAAATGCGTTATCATATATATTTCTGATATCAAAACATAGATAAAACAACTTGACATAGGCAATACTACTTCAGTTTACATACTGTAAATAGCAATAATAAAAAATCTGAACAAAGTACTATATGCAATTAATTTACTTTGTTAACAGTAATAATTTTAGATTAATGTACGTCCTGAAAAGGAATATTTTATTAAAGAACAATTTAAAGTCAAATTATTTATTTCAAATCTCTGTACAAATATCAATGACAAAAAATATCGGCACTTTGGTATAATACACAGTTTATTCAATTTACAATCTCGATATATATTTGTTTCAATCAATTTTATTAAATGACATGCATAAAAATAACAAAAAAATAATGTATTTATGGAATAGAAAGAAAATAAGCGTGATTTAGAACTTATATATAAATATGTCAAAAATGTATACTATTTAATTTATACAAATATTTTAAGAATATACTCTCTCCCTCTATCTATACACACACACACATGTCTGTATATATATATATATATATATATATATATATATATATATATATATATATATATATATATATATATACATACATACATACATACTACACATATTTTAATAAAATTATATAATATATATATATATATATATATATATATATATATATATATATATATATATATATATATATATAAATGTATATTTCAATCAATATAACTTTTGTGAATAATTTTTATTTATAATAGCAAAAAAAATAACAGTATTTATATGATATACTATTAACATAACAAAAATAATACCAACATCTATTTAAAAAATAATATTCAAAGGAATTATATTTATATTACATTTTCTAAACTTCTGGGGTAACAAAAAGTGCTAAAGCAATGATAAAACGTTCGATTTCTATTCAACAATTCCAAACTAATGTTACAAACCTCAGTACCAACATTACTGTAATATTAATAAAATCAATTTTCCCAAAAAATAAATAAAGTATCATTAAATGATTTTAATTCAAGTAACGAAAAAAATAATGAACAATCACAGTAATGTATGTATAAGGAACAATATAAATTATTCGGTAGCATTTTCTGTTCGTTTTGCAGGCGGCACTAGATGATCAGGAAGTTCTGTTGGTAAATCATGACCGTCAATTTTTACGTTGATTAAATGCATAGCTAGTGCAAACTCCTCTTCATCTAGCATTCCATCTTTATCAATATCAGCTAATTTCCATATCTTGCCTAGTACTGAATTTGGTAATTTGGATTTCACCATCTGAGATTTTGCAGCTATAAAATGTGTGTGTATATGTATATGTATATGTATATATATATATATATATATATATATATATATATATATATATATATTTATATATATTAAAATAATATTCATTAAAAAGTACACAAAAAATTCACATAAATCAAAAAAATAATTCATAAAAATCAATATTCACATATAATGGAGACAACAAACTGAATCCAATTGTGTTTTAAAATTCTATTGGTCATATGATAAATATTTGTATGCTAATGAATTCAGTGGGATATCCTATTACAAAGTAAAATGAAACAATTAGTCAATTGACTTGACCCAGTCTTCTTATAATACTCTACACTAAAGGCTACTACTATTATTACACACTACATTTACATAAATATCATTTGAACTTGAAGAATAATTATGATAAGTTCCTTCCCTATTAGTCTCTTGCATTATGTATTTAGAAGATTGTATTCTTTACACATTGCTTTATTGGGCAAACTTTTTTTTTAACTTACAAATATAAAACAATAGTAAATCTATCTTACCAGCTCCTGTGATTTTGCCATCATTAGGTAATAAAGAACGGAAAATGTCGTCATATTGTGGTTTGTCTTTTAAAACTATCCACTCTGGTTCTCCATGACCAGCATCGACACCTTCTCCTCGTTTGTAACCAAATGGTGAAATTGTATCGACAACTCCCTCGAAAGCACCTCCTGCATAAGTAAAATTAAATACTAAAAATATTTTAAATGGAATAGTATTTTCTATACAAACATATACATAACAATTATATTTGTATCTTTTAAACAAATTAATTTTAATATAATTTTCGTACACTGTTTTATTCTTACTTTACTGTTTTTAATACTATTTATCATTATTAAGTGACATTTTCTAGATCATATAATCAAAAGACCTACAAAACTAGAGCATTAATAATAAACATTTGCAATTGTAAAAAAAAAATATTTTATGTAAAAATTACACACATCATACATACACACTATATATATATGTATGTATGTATGTATGTATGTATGTATGTATATATATATGTATGTATGTATGTATGTATGTATGTATGTATATATATATATGACAGAGACACAACAACACAAAATTCATTTAAATAAAGATAATTTATATAGAATGAAACTAGAATTGATACATACAAATCTACCTATTCATACATGAACAAAGAACATCCTGATCGAATTATATGTGATGTTAAAAGTGTATATGTAGCAAAAGTATTGATAATTAATTAGAGTTTATATGTAATGAAATCAAGGACAATGTTAGATGAAAATGATCTGAACTGAAATGTTTTTAAAAATAATCATTCGTTAAGACCGCTGTGAAATTAATAAAATTATTTCCGATTAAATTGTAATCTCTTACGTACATATACATATAATACATACTAATTTAATATTCGTTTTAAAATTGCTGGCCTGCCTAATTATCTTTTAAACGTAACAGAGATTCGGTATCGATAATCACACCTATGACAATAATATAACGGTAAGAATGTCAGATTCTTATTCGAAACTTATAATCGATTTTCCAATCGAATAAATAAATATCACGACCTATTTAGATTATCTTACTTCATGTTAAAGTATTTTAGAACATGTAAACCATAATATACATATACATACACACACACACACACACACACTTGTGGTTTATATACACACACGATAAAATACAACAAAAAAAATTAAAATTAAACCTTTAACTAATGGTTCTGAGATAGTAACTATTTCTTCTTGTGGAATCATTTCCATAAGTTTCGCAATGTCTTCGGCTAACATTTTATCGACTACTTCTAATAATTTCGGTTTAATAGGATGAAATTTTACGAAATCATGATGAACTAAATTCTCTTGCATTTTTTTCAATTCGGGAAAGTCACCGGGAGATATCTGATGTTCACGTTGCAATTTATCGTAAATCTGACCTAGATTCTTAATTAATTCTTTTTTCTTTCCGTCTTTACCGAACACGGACGGCATATCTTTTCTCAATTCCGCAATTATGTACGCGTGGACTTTGGCGAGACGCGCCCTCTTGATCAAATCGTTCAGTTTTCTCAACGCTGCGTTACGGGGTAACGACTGCATGTCTTTGAATAAATCTTGTTCTTCGTCTTCGAAAAGCCTCCTGTTGACGTCGTATCTCAACGGTTGATCCCAAAACGAACCTATGTAGACTCTAGCGACTTCGGGAGTCTGTAGAACTTTGCCTAAAGACCACATCAGAGCGCCGTACACTCGCATCAACTGTTGATGATCTATCATATCGGCTTTATTTAAAACTATACGTATCTTATCGTCGTGTCCTCTGAGAGCTTCTATAGAGCGTCTGAACTCGTCCGATATGTCCAACTTGTGCGCGTCGAACAGAAGTACTATACGATCGACTCTCTCCGCGAACCATTCTAGAACGCCCGTGAAGTCGTAACCTCTATCGACCCTTTGCTTTTCGCCCGACAATATTCCCGGAGTGTCGACGATCGATATTCCTTTAAGGACAGGAGAGCTCACGAGCGAACATTGAAATCTATTCAAAAACGCGTTTCCGAATTTCGATAAAGGCTTGAACTGTTTTTTTGGGTCGACTACAAGAGCATTTCCCGGTATAACTCCTTCTTTATCATCGTACATCACAGCTATAAATCTATCAGTAGTCGGTTCTGGTCCTATACGAATACCGGGAAAATCTCGTTCGAGAAGATATTTAATCAACGTTGTTTTACCAGTCGAATATTGTCCGACTAACAATATCATCGGTTTCGCATCGAAATCCGGTTCTTCTAATTGCGGCGAATGAAAATCATGGAACAAATAATGTTGTTCTAACGGTAATAACTTTGTTTTATACACTTTTTTTAAGCCCTCTGTAACCGTATCATACTTTTCTTGTTTATCTAAGTCTTTCGACAACCAACTAAGCATTTTGAAAAACAATTATTTATTTATTTCGCTCTTTGAAAAATAATTGTATATAAAATACAAATGTACAGTTCTTTTTACTATAATAGTATTTTACTCATATATATATATATATGAATATATTACAATTATGAATAAATATACACACGCACGCACTCACACAAATGCAAGAAAACGCCTACTATGTCACGTCAATTCACCACCACGAGTATTTTGACGTCTGTACTTCGACTGATATCGAAGTCATTTCTAGATAAAAATTCAACTGTAACGAGCGATACAGAGGCTACTAAACTTTTCGAACAGAGAATTTCTGAAAATATATAACAATGTACATGTGAATATATTCCACACATTATATTTATATATATATTATAAAAAATCTATTATTTTATTTAAATAATACAAATTTATTTACGTATGATAATTAGAATATTATTTATTTAATATGTGCATTTTTATCAAATCGATTTAAATAATGAATAGAAAATAACGTTCTACTTATATTAAGTATATTACAACAGGAACATGATTCTAAACTAATTGTTGAATAAAACAATTCTTCTCTGCTCATAAGACATTCTTTGAATTTTTACTAATGATTAAATTAACTATTTGAAAAGTCTACTATATATATGTATAGACATTTACCAAGTTTATAGTAATCAAAATATTTTCAAACTACATGAAACAATACTGAATAGTAATTATAGTTACAGATATAAATACTGTATATTCGTTTTCATATTTTTCCAAAAACAACTTATAGCTGTTATCTATAAGGCAAATTTTATTATAAATGATTAATTATTTTTTAAAATCAAATCTGTTACAAAACTAATATATGTTTATACATGTATATAGATGTGTGTGTGTGTGTGTGAGTTATATGAAACACATGTAACTTTCCCAAGGTTGTTCCCACGGGAACGACATACATAATTCATACGTTAATTGTTGACGAATAAGTCCGTTAGTAATTATTTAAATCTATAATAAACGCGACAATCAATTTCTGATTGTCGATAAAATAATGAAAACTAGAAGTTTCTTTGTTACTTGTTACAAATAATAAAATCAGTTCTCGAGTAAATATGCTAGAAGCAACATCTAATTCTAAGTTGTTGGCTGATGGATTGATAAAAATAAATATGTTTTCTTTAATAATTGTGATTTCGATTATTTAAAATAAAACTTGTGTGTATGTGTATGTGTTTGATTCTCATCATATCAGCCCATATCTAAGTGAAAGCCTTTTTGAATTCATCACACTAACCAAGTGAGTCGGTGAGAATGTTTTATTCAGCGTTTACTCCGTTATGGAAGTTGCCTTTACCTCGACTAAGAGCCTCGCTTGCCGTTCTGTTCGAGTGGGGATGGTAAATATATCGATTATAAATATATATTAATAAAGGACGAAACATAAAGTTTATAAAATTCAAGAAATTTAAAATTACACTAATTTTTTCGCACTTTAATATTATTTTGTCAAGAAAAAATTCAAAATGCAAGCCATCATTATTTTTTAATAAAATGGTAATTTCCCGAAATTTATTGCAAGGAAAAATCAAAAGCAAAACAATTTTCATTCCCAATTTTGATTTTTTAAGTAAGACACATCTATTTTTTTCTCATCACTGAATACTTGTATTTATATTTTTATACAAGGATATATATATATATATATATACACACGATTTATATATTTATGGCTTTACACCTACTTTTAATTTTACATTCATTAATTAATACTGTAGATGTTATTCATTTAATGTGCATTTATTTTTCTATCAAGACACATTTATGAAAGAGGACATAAATTGTAATGGAGATTATTAGTAATTGTCATTAAGCAGGGATATACATTTACGTAGCAATATATTTGAATTATGAACGTAATGATGATTTTGTCAATATTATTAAGTAAAATCTAGAATCGTTTACTATTTATTTACATTTTTTGTACGAATGTGTAGATGATGAACTTTTCGTAATTATCTGTAATCGTTTTTCTTATCTTTTAAAAGGGACGAGGTAGTGTCGTAGTTTACTTAGAATGAAAAAGTTCGAACAGTATAATAGTACAGTAAATTGAAAAAAAAGTATATAAGATTTATAATGAGTGAAAGTATTTATTAAAGTCGATCGATTAAAAAGACAGTTCTTTTAGCCTAAGTGAGTATATTATTATATATTTTCAAATGTTACAGTTATAATCGATTGTTGTTTTAGATAACGTTTTATTTTTAAATAATTAAAATGGAAATGGAAAATTCTATCAAAAGCGAGTTAGCGAACGAGAAAAACAGAGGGACCGCTAGTTCGTTGTGCCTTCCGGTCGAACTGTGCGTCGTGTGCGGCGATCGTGCCAGCGGTCGCCATTACGGCGCTATCAGTTGCGAAGGCTGCAAGGGATTTTTTAAACGGTCGATTCGTAAACAACTCGGATATCAGTGTCGCGGGACGAAACAATGCGAAGTGACCAAGCATCATCGTAATCGTTGTCAGTACTGTCGACTTCAGAAATGTTTAGCGTGCGGAATGCGCAGCGATTGTAAGTTCGGGAGTCGTCGTCGACGACGTCGACGAAATGTTTTAAAAAATACAGTAGGGATTTAACGTTATCCGATGTAATCGTGATCGAGATTTAAAAATGTCCGTGCGCGCGTGTACGTATGTATATGTTGTCTTTTGCAGCCGTACAACACGAACGAAAACCGATATTAGACAAACGTGAATATTCGGCTATCAATAATCCTACGCAGTTGTCGCTTTCTCCCGGTTCTTTAAGTAAAATATTTATTAGAAAAGATTTAGGTTTAGAAAGTTGTGGAAACATTCAGACTTCGGCTTTAAATTTTTCAGAGCTGGGTAAATAGAAAAATCATAATCTTTTCAATGTTACGAATTTCTCCGGAAGAATTTTTTTCAGGAGTAGCGTCTCGTGATATTAAATATAGTATGTCTCCGAGCCGTATCAGTCTAGAAGACGAAGGTTCGATCGAAAGCGATACGCACGCAGATAACGATCCCGTAAACATAGCGCACAATAAGTATATCATTTCGAAAGCTTTAGAAAAGATGGCCCGGATACAGGGTTTGACCAACAGCGACACGAACGTTCCTATGTACAAAGAAAACGAACAGATATTTACTTCGGAAGGTCCTCTTTTGCTCGATCAGCACGTGACGTTTAATTTACAAACGCCCGGACCTGTACCCTCGTACTTGAATACCCACTACATCTGTGAAAGCGGTTCACGCTTATTATTTCTGACCGTTCATTGGGCTAGGAATATACCTGCGATTCAGATGTTGAGGTACGTTCGATCGGTTTATCGAATCGTTGTTTATTCGATGATAATTTACCGAATTATATATATGTATTTAAATCTTAAAATTTTCTTTATTTCAGTACCGAAGCACAAATAACGATTTTAAGAAGTTGTTGGACAGAACTCTTTGTTTTAGGATTATCTCAGTGTGCTCAAATTCTTTCATTATCGACGATTCTGTCATCGCTAGTAACACACTTTCATTCGACATTTATACAAGAAAAAATCACAAGTAAAATGAAAGTTTTATTAGAAAACATATATAAAATACAGAATTACATAGAAACGATGGAGAGACTGAATGTCAACGAACACGAGTATGCGTATTTAAAAGCGATAAGCTTATTTTCGATCGAACCTCCGACGACCATCTCTCATAAACAGTTAGAAACCATGCAAGAAAAGTCATTTCAGGGTCTGAGAACGTACATTCACAATAATTTTCCTAACGATATCGATAGATTTCCCAGGTATGATTTCGTCGATTTTTCTATACGATTCGCGATTAAAAAAACGAGTAAATTTCAGATTACTGTTACGTCTACCGCCGCTCAAGTGTTTCGAAACGAATATTTTAGAAGAATTCTTTTTCTCTAGCCTTATCGGTAACGTTCAGATCAATAATGTAATTCCTTACATACTTAAAATGGGATTGATACCGAGTAAGCAATATAATTAATATTTGGATTTATTTCCTAAAAATCAACATATTTATTTGCTTTCATAATTGCCTAGTAATTATAATTTTAATGAATTCTTAATATAAAATAATTAATTTTTACAGGAAACGAACAGATAATAAAGATAGAGCACAGTAATATCGATGATGATTATTTAACAAAACCACAGTAATCTTTACTGACTTTTAATTATTATACTGAATATTTAAATTTTAATGATGTGTGTGTGTGTGTGTGTGTGTGTGTGTGCGTGCGTGCGTGTATGTGTATGTGCATGTTTGTAAAAAGTATGTGTATAAAAAATATTAATTATTAGATAAGTTAAAACTATAAGGCAATAATGTTATTCGATTAGTAGCCTTTTTAAATCATGATGGATAAAGTAAATTTGTGTGATGACTAAAAAGAATTTATAATCACAGATTAAATATTATCATTGTAAAGTCCATTATTTTATTTAAATAACACATATGTGTGTGTATGTGATAATTAGAATATTATTTATGTGGTATGTGCATTTTTACAAAGTATATTTAAGTAATGGAAATCAAATAATATTCTATTTATATTAAGTATAAATAGAACATTATAATTTATTTGATAGGAACACATTTTTAAAGAATTTTTTCAATAAAAAAAGAATTCTTTTTGCTCATAAAACATACTGAATCTTTATTATTATTGTTATTGATGACTAAATTGATTAATATTGAAAAATCCTACATATATCGACACTATTTCCGATCGTAGATTACACGGAAAAACACTGCAAAGTATTTTTTTTTTTTGGTTTGCTCTAAGGCAATTTTCTTTAAAGTAAAACATTTATAAAACCACTATTTGTGTTAAAGTAATCAGTACTTTAAAAAAAAATTATTACAAAATTATTTAAAAGATGTTGTCGTATCAGTTACGTATGTTTAATGTCACTTTACAAAATGAATATGACATGCCTTAAATCGACACCAAATATATTTTCATGGACTTAAAAATAATACAATGTCAAATGTTTTCAAGACTAGTTATATAAGAAATGGGTAAGGGACCAAACCTTCGGATGGGTTTTAAGTAAGGTATTAAAATTTATAATGGATATTTCAATATTTTATATTTGCCAATAATAATGAAGCTTGATTTGATTTGTTTTGTGATAGTATGAAATCGAGACAGTGACTATCGAAGCCTACAATAAGACACGCTGTATATTTTATATACGGTAGTAGAAGAAAAGTTTAAATAATATTTATAATTATAAAATATCGATAGGTGAAAATACTTAAATAGTTTTTAAGGTTTTTTTTTATTTATTTATCTTGATACGAACAAGTTTATTTTTTTTACTTCGTATCGTTTTATCTTTTATTTAATTGATATTTTTTATATAGTTGATAATAATTTTGAGTTCGACTAGTACGTGGTATTTTTTATATTTCGATAAAGGAGAATAATAAAAGAAATTCTTAAAAAATCATATTTATAAACTATATTCTAAATGATCGATCATATCACAGTATTTTTTATGAAATCTGAATTGCATTATAAAGTTATTTTGTAATTCAGTGCTTAAATGATCTGAGCACTACTTATTTTCCACTTTATGATTTGATAAAAATCTTTTGATTACCTTGTAATTGTTATCAAAGTACTACATTATAAATTTATTTGATAATGTGGTGTTTCTGTGATGATGACAATCATTGAAATGCACATCATTGAATGAAGTGTATGGCTATGTGATTATATTAAAAATACAAAATCCTATAAGGTTGTCATAAGTGATTTGTTTATGAAAAATATCGTATAAAATGTTCAATTTTTTTTTTGGCAGTATATAATGGTGTCATCATCAATTCATTTTATTATAACTATTTTTAAATATAATAAAATAAACAAAGACACTGTGCACAGTATGTTGTGTAAAATACAATTTTATAAAAACAGATAAACTTCCTTAATTGTGATAAATGTATATCGTGTGCCTGAAATTATCACTTTATAGTATGTATCGAAAATAAATATGGTAATCAGTTGATTAATAAAAGAGTTTTGTTAAGTGACACTAATTTGTATTTTGAATAACAATTTTTAAATGTGTTGTATACATGTGAAATAAAAATATTTTAAAAATATCTGTTGTACTGTATAACTTTTTTTCAGTCGTTACATTTATTTAATGTTATGAAGTTTTGTATCTTGTTAAAGTCGTTTTTATTTGTTATCTTATTTGAAATATAACGGCATTGTATTTTACGAGCGGTATTAACCAGTTGCGCCGGCAATTCACATGCGCGCGAGGCAAATCCATCCAAAGCGTTCTCCTCTGGTCTAGCGCGAAATACCGCGGACCGTTTATGTGTATGCGCAAAAGTCACACGACGACGTGCTTTGTACGTTATATCGACGTTTGGCGCAAAAAGCAGTTAACGTACATAGCACGTCATTCCAGCGCAAACTGGTTAAGAAATGATTTTTAAAAATTAATAAATAATTAAAATGTCATTATGTAATTTATTATAAATAGTAAAATGTTCTATAGATTTTTTTTATATGTATATATAGTTAACATTTTATTATGAATATACTGAAATCGTCATTCCGAATATTTAGTTTATAATTAATCTATTCGACAATGAATTTATTTTAATTACAATTTTCGTTTTAGATAAAAAGAAAAAAAACGAATTTAGAAACTAAATAATATGTTCAATATTAATTCTTATACTTTACATATACTCGAATAAAATCGTATTGCAAATTAATTCGCAGTAGAGATGATGTCACTCGTAATAAAAATGTACTGTTCCGAAAATCTATCGTGACAATGGCGGAACAATTAACAGGTTTAACATATTTTTTAAATGTTTAAATACTTATTTTGATTGTTATACATTATTTTTGAGTTCTAAATGTGGCTGAATTTTTCATTTTCAAGTTATTAAAGTGGCTACTATTGCCTTGTGTGAGAACCCCGCACATGCGCATCAGTCTTTTGTATAAATAAATAGTGTATGTTGTGTGAATGAGTATCGAATAAAATTTATTTTCTTCAAAATGATGGCCATAGGTCCAAAAAAGGATGGCGGCCCAAATACGAAATTTTATGAATCGCCCGAAACTATCGCTGCATTCGACGGTGTAAGACAGTGGCTGTTGAAAACATGTAAAAAGGTATATATAACATTTGTCGGCATCAGTCTACTTGTTTGTATATCTATCTTCGCATTTTGTGAAATTTTTAAACCCGATCGCATTTCGGGTATCTAAAATAAATAACGTAGTAATTTTCATATGAATATGCAATATTATAACTATTAAAAAAAAAATGTTTGGATAAATTATCAGTACTTTGTCCACACTCTCTACACATTTATATAATGAAACTAATTACCCCCCTAAAAAATATTTTTTATTATTTAAAATAATTATGCATGATTTCATTGTATTAATTTTTGTCGTATGTATGTACATAGGAATTTTTTTGTAAATGTATATATATATATATATGAAATCAATTTTAAAAATTCACAATTTTGAACAGTTTATTTGAAAAGCATATTTTATTATTAATTTAAAAGAATATTTTTAGTTTTAAAATAAAATAATATTTAAACACTACCATAAAATAAAAATCATATTTGTATGATTTTCAAACAGTTTGAAATTTTATTTTCAGTATGTGCAAACAGATCCACCAACAAATAAGCATATTTTATTATTAATTTTAGTTTTAAAATAAAATAATATTTAAACACTACCATAAAATAAAAATCGTGTTTGTATGATTTCCAAACAGTTTGAAATTTCATTTTTAGTATGTGCAAACAGATCCACCAACAAATAAAGGTTTAGCAGCATTAGTAGTTCAGTTAATACAGTTTCAAGAAGATAATCTAGGAAAAAATTCAAGTAAACCGCCACTTACTAGATTACCTGTAAGTTAATTTTTTTTTTAAATATATTTTTAATATGAGGAGGAAAATATTTAAATTATAACTAGATATAACCAGTGGTTTTTTAAATTTACTATGATTTATATTGCAAAATATATATTATACTAAACCTCTACTTATCAAGAAGTTATTTTTTTTTTTTGTATTTTGTCAAGCATATAACTGAGTATTTTTTTTTACAATAAAGAATATTTCTATAATATTCATAGATATAACTAAAATAATTTGTAAATTCTGTTTAATATGTACAGCCAAATCATATTACACTAAACTTGTTGTTATCGAATTATCGGTAAATTCGGCATTTTTCTATTTGTTGATGTCATATTACTATTTTTTTTTTTTTTCTATGTAAAAAATGTTCAAATTGTAATTATAAATATAATTCACATAAATTTAGTTTAATATGGATGACTAAATACGAAAAATCATTTCTACTTTTTACGAGTATTCCGAATATTTCAGCAGCTGTTTATCTTTAGTTTTTCTTTTTATAATTCATGAAACGAACGTGATTTTTTTAGGTAATATTTATTTTTTTATGTTCAGGTTCGGTGTTTCAATGATTTTAAACCAGGGGGCGCTCTGTGTCATATATTAGCTACCGTTTATCGTTTTAAAAACGAACAAGGATGGCGCCGTTTCGATTTCCAGGTCGGTAAGGTATGGTGTCTTGTTCATTTATCAAACATTTATCACGTCGCTCGGAAATCATTGTCCATATCATTTTCAAGCATCTCATTAATGTTTTCGATGTGATATTTACGTCGGTTTAAGTTTCGTTTGAAAATTTATGAACGGACATATCGTCGGTAGGACGTGATATGTTTTTGACGCATCGTGTCCGTTGTTTTGCAGAATCCTTCGAGGCTAGATCGTATAATCGAAATGTTCAAGAACGTCGAACGCGCGTTGATTTATCATAAACTGATTTCCTTACCCGTCGTGTACGTCCGTCCCGAAGTAGACAAAACCGCAGCTAATAAAATAAAAGAGATCGTAAACAGACGCCAAGGAACGTTGACGGATTCCGAAGAAGAAGCGACGCACATAATATACCCGACCGTGGATCCGCTCGAAGAAGAATACGGGAGACCGAGTTTACGTAGGGATAAGATGATATTGCTCCACTGGTATTATTTTCCGGACTCTCACGACACTTGGGTGCATTCCGATAACGTTCCGATCGACGCGCCGGAAAGTCCGACGCAGCATTCCGGTCCGTGGAGGATCACGGCGTCGTGGATCTACGAAACCGATCAGTACAACGAATGGATGACCGAAGAGGATTACGAAGTCGACGAACAGGGTCGTAAAAAAGTCCACAAGCTCAGGCTGTCGGTCGAGGATCTGATGAATCCGAGCAGCGACGGAGACAAAGGAAAGAAAAAACAAAAGAGAAAAAGATCTCCGTCTCCTCCTCCGAAAGCGGGCAAGAGGAAGAGCGGTCGTAGTCCGGCCGTCGGAACCAACGCGAAGAAACATCGTTCGGGAGACGAGAACGAATCCGAAGATCTGACGAAAGACATGGAGGAACCGGTTTCCGAACCGAACATCGTCGAAGTCAGCGTGACGACGCCGAAGACGGTCCCGGCCGGTCCGAACAACAAGAAGGATCACGAACTGCAGCCGCTGAAAGGCGGAACGGTCGCGGACATCGAAGAAGCGGAAGAGAAATGCGAAGACTCGCAACAAGGTAAAATGTCCGACTCGAACACTCAAGAAGCCGTGACGAAAGACGAAGGACAGGAAGACAACGCGACCGAACAGATGCATCACATAATAATTCCGTCGTATTCGGCGTGGTTCGATTACAACGCGATCCATACGGTCGAAAAGAGAGCGTTGCCTGAATTCTTCAACGGTAAAAACAAATCGAAAACTCCGGAAATCTATTTAGCTTACCGTAATTTCATGATAGACACTTACAGATTGAATCCTACGGAATATTTAACGAGTACGGCTTGCAGAAGGAATCTAGCCGGCGACGTGTGCGCGATAATGCGCGTTCACGCGTTTCTAGAACAGTGGGGTTTGGTTAATTATCAAGTGGATACGGATTCGAGACCGACCGTGATGGGACCTCCGCCGACGTCGCATTTTCACGTCTTGTCCGACATGCCTTCCGGCTTACAGCCCGTGAACCCTCCGAAAACCGTACAGCCGAGTTCGGCGAAATCGCTTCTCGATCTAGACAAAGAACCGTCGAAGAAACCCGAAGTCGAATCCGCCGCGCAGTTCGGTTTGAAGTTGGACCAGTACGCTAAAAAGCCGGCCGCGATGCGTAACCGTACCGCGGCTTCGCTCGCTCGGGAATGGACGGAGCAAGAGACGTTGTTGCTCCTCGAAGGTCTCGAACTGTACAAAGACGATTGGAACAAAGTGTGCGAACACGTCGGTTCGAGAACTCAAGACGAATGCATATTGCATTTCTTGCGTTTACCGATCGAAGATCCTTATCTCGAAGATTTCGAAGCGGGAGGTGCGCTCGGTCCTCTGGCTTATCAACCTATACCTTTCAGTAAAGCCGGTAATCCGATCATGTCGACCGTAGCGTTCCTCGCGTCGATCGTGGATCCGCGGGTCGCCGCGAGCGCGGCGAAATCCGCCATGGAGGAATTCGCCAATATCAAGGACGAAGTTCCGGCGGCTCTGATGGACGCGCATCTGAAAAACGTCGAGGCTTCTTCGACGGACGGTAGATTCGATCCGGCCGCCGGATTAGCGAACAGCGGCATAGCGGGTACGATACCGGACAAAGAAGAAGAAGAAAAACGCGAAGGAGAACAAAAAGAGGCTTCGGCCGATCAGGTCGGAGATAAGAGCACGTCGATGGAAATCGACGAACAGAAAAGCAAAGACGTCGTCGGTCCGTCGATCAAAAAGCCGCCGGCCGACGAACAGTGCGTGACCGGTACGAACGGAAAGTTTCCGGTGAAAATAGAAGGAGGAGTCAAGAAAGACGAAGAGTCTGAAAAATCGATAACGCCTAAAACGGAAGTCGTAGATAACGCAGAGTTCGAAAAAACGGTCAAAGACGCTCAGATGCAAAGCGCCGCCGCCGCCGCGCTCGCCGCCGCCGCAGTGAAAGCGAAACATTTAGCTGCCGTCGAAGAAAGAAAAATAAAGTCTCTGGTCGCTCTTCTGGTAGAGACACAGATGAAGAAACTTGAAATCAAACTGAGACATTTCGAAGAATTGGAAACGACGATGGAACGAGAAAGAGAAGGTCTGATCGTGTGTATATATACATATATACGTGACGTGCGCTCGTTTTTCCTAACGATACTTTTTTTCAGGTCTCGAATACCAGAGGCAACAGTTGATTACGGAACGGCAACAGTTTCATTTAGAGCAGCTGAAAGCCGCCGAATTCCGAGCGAGACAACAAGCTCATCAGCGTCTCGTCGCCGAGCAAGGTCAACAGTGGATGCAGCAACAACAAGGAAGCACTCCCGGAGCTCCTCCGCATTCCGGAAGCAACACGTCCGCGGTCCAGACCGGTAACGACGCGGCGCCGGCGTCGACTCTGACGCCGCCGTCGCCGCAAGCCGCCGCGGTTCAGTCTCCTACTACGCATCAAGATACGAATCCTTAAAAGAGAATACGACGATCGACTCGATTTATCGAATGTTTTTTCTGTATATAATCGAAGCGAGCGTACGAGAGTGAGCGACGGAATGCTTTTTTTAAAATACTCGACGGAACCGCTGCGAATAAACGAGTATACGAAATCGATCGTTACGGTCGCGATCGCTGTTTTTATATCGGAAGTAACGTTCAAAGAAGTCTGTATATATCGTTCGTTCGATCGTCCGACGTTCAATCGTCGAGTGTCGTTCGTTTCCGTTCGAAACACGAACAGAGACGTTCGACGTTAAAACGAATAGTATTACGATGATTTTTTTTTTCGTCGTGTTTACGACACTGAAGTATCTAGAACTCGTTCTCGATTCTTGTAAATAAATCAGTTTAATTTAGATTAAGTTAAAACATTCTTACATTTTATATAACGAAAATGTCATTTACTAATAACGAATCTAATATTGGAAATTTATCGATACGATATCTATAGTTATATATAGCGTACGCCCTCGTTAAAAATAAATATCACTTGAATGAAAGAATATTCTTAGTTTATCGAAATATCTAAGTAGATTTCATTTTTTTAATATCTATTGCATTTATACATTTTAAGATATCGATAAAAAATAATTAATATAGTGTGTGTGTGTGTGTATTTAAATATGTAAATTGTTATAATTACAATATATAAAAAAATTAAAACTTTTTAAAATAAGTAATTCTAGTTTGAAATCGAGCTCTTCTCTATTCTGTAATTATAGCAAACAATGTTTTAGTATAAATGACTCTTTTATAAGTTTGTTGGATTTTAATTCATTGACGTTTTTACACTTGAAATAAGGCTGATTTCATATCTTTTTATATTATATCAAACGCGATAGTAGTTCAGAAAAGATCTCTTAATATATATATATTTTTTTTATAAATCCGTTTCAGCATACATGAACGTATGCTCGGTTCGTATCGAAAATAAACGTATTCGTATTCGTGTACACGAACACGAGTACTGTTAAAATTAATTTTTCGAAAAAACGATGACGGTTTTGTTTTACTTTCGATCGTATAACGAATCGATAAATCTCTTAATGAATTAAAGTAAAATAATTTACAGCTGTGTAATCGGTACACGAATTCGACGATTGAAATCTAAGTGAACGTTTTCAAGTGCAAAAAAATATTTTATCGACACGATTAATTCGTACTGTATAAAAGTGACGATTTCGACTTTACTGAAGATTATATTTTGTATTTAGCTAATATTAGTAGTAACGTATTTATTCGGTAGTTTTAATTTTTACTTGTGTAATACTACAAACATTGTATGAAACGATTTAGATTAATTTTTATATAATTAAACGTATACGTAAGAATTGTCGTCGGACGTATTTTCATACACGTTTCTACAGTGATTTATTTTTACGAGCGTTCCGTATTTCTCCGTCGAAAGTCGTACTTACCGTAAAGAAAACCGGGTCGGAGATCGTCCGGTCTCGGTCGCGGATAAATATTTCTAGCGAACGATTCTCGACGACGATGTACGGATCGAGTTCACGAAGAAGCGAATAAACATTTTATAGAAAAGTATATGTAAATTTAATACGAATATGTGTAAACACACACGCGCACACACACGAGAGTACACTAGATATTTGTAATGCAATAATATAGAATAGAAATAACGATTTTATAAAATTTAAAGTAAGGGGGAAAATGAGATATGTTCAAAATTAAGATCAGTGAAATAACTAGGTGTGTATTTTGAATCGAAAACTTCGAAGTATCGATCTGAAAATTTATAAATATAGACATGAATGCGAATATCGTATTCTTCAAGCGCGAATACATTCGTTGAAAGGTCACATTTAAGTAAGAAAATAGATAAAAAAGTGTGTTCTATTACAGTGATATATCCATTGAACTCGATATACACGTGAGTTTTTCTATTGTATATTACAATATGAATATACATATTTACAAAAAGAAAATTTAGTATTTAAGTCATGACGAAAATATTAGAATAATTATAAATGTAAGAATGTTAAAACATCTTTAGAGATTGTGTTTTAAAATTAATTTATATATATATATATATATGTATATGTATGTATATAATTGCTAAATGATAAACATTTTTATAATAAATTTTGCTATTAAAAGCAAACAAATATTTGATATTGGTGTCAGGTTGGTGTTGTTTTTTTTTGCACTTCCTTGCCTAGAGTACAGCATATGAAAGGATGGATATTTTGTTTGAATGATCCGTTATTTATCACAAATTTCCGAAAAAATTCCAAACATCCTTATTCTATCTACTCGCGAGGGTTTCTTTTTTTACCTTTGTATTTTTATCTTTTTTAGTGTGTGTTTATATATATATTTGATAACTATTTCGCACATTGTTTAAGCATTACATTATAAAAGATTTGAATAAAATTAATATTCTAACGATGACGAAATAGTCGTTAAAATCATATTAGTGATTAAAATGAACAGTAAGTAATAATTATTAAACATTTTCAGTTTTGAAGTAATTCATGCGTGCAAAAATGCAAATAGATATTTTTTAAATGAGAATTAATTTAAATTTCGACTGTATTTAATTAGCGGCATTCTTTATTGAAAATAATAATTGATTTTACTCGGTCGGCGGCAACTTGATATTTGAAGGTAATGCATATATTTATTACATACATACACGGACGTATATATGTGAATAATTTTCTATAAAGTTGTGTTTATGTGTATATATCGTATGCGTGAAAATGTCTTATTTTGATATTTTTGGAGCAGGTGTTAATTATTTTCAAAGACTCGATCCGAAAATTGTTTACTTTTATTTTCCAATGATTTTTCCAATCTAAAATATATAATATCGAAGAACCGTATGAATGCGTGCGCACATGATGTGGTGTTGTAGGTGTAGAAGTGAAATTCGTTTTTATCTTTGTTATCTATTATATAGATAATACACCATCTTCGTCGCATATGTACGTTTTGTATTCGTGCATATTCTTTCTATATATGCACAGAGTATCGTAAAATATAATATGTCCTGACGTCGGATCCTTGCGAATCATATTGCAAAAAAACGTCATCGTTCTGTATGGCATGATCTATGGCATCATCAATTCGTGTTAAAAAGTGAAGAATAACGGTCATGATTTATAATTATGTACATATTTGTTCACAATGTGACTGTATAACGATGACACTAGCTTACGTCTTTGAGTATCTCTTGTATTAGGAACGATTGTGTGCGTTTAGTAACTCGGTTTTTACCTCTTCAATAGAGGTGTTGTGCGGTACGTAAAGTCGTATCATACCCAAGGTTCACAGATGAATGTATTGAATAACGCCTTTCTTACGTATTATTCATATTATCATAATGTCCAGATAAATGACAGAAACCGATTTATTTTAGTATGAATTTAAATAGTGTTTACAATAAGAAGTGGACCGTAATGTGGCGGTGCAGTTTATTTTTTATGTGCTTATTTAATATATCGAGTAAAACAGTTTCAGCTAGTGCATCTGATCTAGCAGAAGGTATATACACATATGTATTTCTAGTAAATTTATTTTTAAGTGAACATGTTTATTATTGAAAATTATTTACATGTGTGTAGAATACTATATTTCAGTACGATATCTCTTTTCCATCAAAAATGTCGAGGACTTTAACAAATAATGTTATGTTTAAAAAGTTGACATTTAAATAGCACTCGAGTGCCACTGACAAAACGTTTTGTCATATTTTTCTGTATATTATAATTTCAATAATGCGTTTAGGATTTTGAATCGACCACGCAGTGTGCTTAAAATAAGCTTTTTTCAGTCGATTCGAACCATTGTATAGCATGCTCTTTAGATGTTACATATATTTTGTTTATGCAGAATAATATGTAGAATTGTCGACTCGAATGAAAGTTTCCGTTTATTTTCAAGAGAACACATGTAATAATTATAAATTTATAAATAATCACAGACTTTAGTTCAGTATACAAAAAAAGATTTAATTGTAAAAATATACATTTTTAATTACTGCTAGAGCGCCTCTTAGAAAATGTTAATAGAATTTTAATGAATTGATTTTTGTAATCGAATAAACAAACGTCTCTACAATTCT
The DNA here is from genome assembly GCA_029203775.1 of Neoneuromus ignobilis. Taxonomy (NCBI): domain Eukaryota; kingdom Metazoa; phylum Arthropoda; class Insecta; order Megaloptera; family Corydalidae; genus Neoneuromus; species Neoneuromus ignobilis. Next base: position 7,633,737 of record CP092097.1, read on the forward strand.
TATGTAATAAACAAAAATAATATACGAGTATATTCGATAAACTTTATCATCTAGACTATAATTGATAGACTTTTAATTTTATATATAATACATATAAACAATGTGTTTTTTTATTTCCCCACTTATCTCAAATCACGTAATTTCAAAATTCATGTGTTTCATTTCTTACACGTGCTATTTTACATTGATTTTATTGAATTCAAAACATGCATACACATATATTGTAAATAATTGTATCGAATAGACATTTTCATATAAAAATAATTTCTTAATAATGTTCATATGAAACGAGAACCTTTTTTTAAGTTACTATTTTTCTAAAGAAAGTATTTTTTTGTGTTTTTTAAGAATTTAACATGTAACTGAAAATTATTCATAATTGATATTTAACTACCAAACTACAAATTAGTAAATATTTTTGTACGAGTGATGAATGTTTACAAGTGATTCACTAGTAATTAAACAGTCGTGTAATTTTTGATATAATTTTTAAAAAATAAAATATTTTCCTGTTAAAATATTTAAATAGTCATACTATAAAAATATTAAACACAATTAGTAGTAATCAGTTATATATTATTAACACACATTAATATCGTTGCGTGAAGAATTCAATTGTGAAAAATTAGTAATTGGCTTCATTAAAAAAACGAGTACTCGTATTCAGTCTGTATAAATTTTAATAGAATACTACTCACTGGATATAAAATAAAGATTTTGTAATATAAGGAACACATCTCAGTTATTTTTTCAATTATATTATTTATATATATAATGCATGAATGTAAAAGTTTTTTTTCAGACATTTCTGGAAATTGTAATATCATATAATACTCGATGGGTGAATAAAAGATAATCTTTTTTAATATAGAACATAATGACTTGCATTCAAAATATTTTCCATTATTAAATAATTAATTATAATAGAAAATTCCATTTTTGTAATAAATCTCATTAGTTAAAGTTAACAAATGTCGATTTAAATCACACATTTACGTGACTCTCTTAAGAAAATTTTCTATATTTTTTTGGGAAAATATTTCATATCAACTTTCAACATTTCTCGATTATTAATCTTTATGAATTTTGAAAATTAATCATGACTCATTTTATTTTGTCGGTAAATATTAAAATAAGTATGAACAAACGGTAACAAAAAAAAAGTGTTAGTTTTTAAAATTACTCGTGTGTAATCAAAATTATTAAATATATATATATATATATATTTAATAATTTATATATACATACACATTTACTTATAAATGTTCTTATAATAATAAAATCGGTTGTGTATAGCGGTCATAAAATTATACATATAATTATTGATTTAAAATATATGACATATTGTACATATGTATGAATGAGGTATAATAAAAAAAAATAACATTTTTTACTCTGATTAATAAAAAATATATATTGTATTCAGATATGACAATAAAGTCTCATAAAAATAGTTCAAAAATTACTTTGTTTTATATATTCAATTTATATGATTTTAAATAGTAAAGTGTGTTTTTTTTAAAAAAAATAAAAATACGTATGTTATTAATATTCAAATATATATTATTTAACGTGTTAGTTTATGAATGAGGTTGAAATTTCGATGCATGTTTCCTGAAATTTGTTATTTTTTAATATTTTATAGTAACGTTGAAAATTAACCATATATGTATATATATATTTATGTATGTGTGTGTATGTATGTGTGAGTGTGCGTGCATGTTACGACTCTTCCAATAAACACTTAATAGTGTATCATGTATATTACAAGTGTTGATAAAATCGATTACATTTTCTATTTTTTCGTGTTAATATTTTTTTCTTAAATTTTATTTTCACATACTCTGACGTCCTATTATTAGTATTTCATACATTTTTATGACTTTTTCTATTATTTAGTACAGTGTGTATGTAAATACATTCAAAAATATTCGAATACAAATAAAGTTTCAAAAGTAAAATCAGAAAACCAATGTATATTTTGAAAGAATTAATGATGATATTTGTTTGTTTTTTTTTTCAAAGCCATTTAATATTTTAATAAGATTTCTATACACTAAATAAATGGATTAAAATTTTGTTCGATGCTTTTTTTAAATTGATTTAACCTATTTACAAAAAATAATCATTCAGTTACTGAACTTTGTAATTTACTATAAAAAGTATGTAAACAAAATGTATAAATAATTAGTTAGCATTAATTTTTATTATAGGTTCGGTGTGCACAATTAGACAGTTTCAGTGTTCAAATGGTAAATGTATATCGCCAAAGTGGATGTGTGATAATGAAGATGATTGTGGTGATAGATCTGACGAAGCCCCCAAACATTGTTCACGTAAGTGGATGTCTTCTGACGTATTTTATATTATTTTAATTATGTTTAATGACAAATATCACGCCATATTTTTTTACACTATTTAATAGATTTTCATATTTCAATGTCAACAAGTAATATTCTTATTTTTTGTAACAATTTAAATTATTATTTTTCACTAGACTATGTTATTTATTTTTTGACTTCATTTTAATCTATTTAAATAACTCTTTTTTAATTTTTTTTGTAAGTATGTGCTCAGTTTTCTAACGTGTATATATATATATATATTTATAATTTATCAGTCATTTACACTATGAAGCTATGACATTGTTTATACAAAACTATCTAAATATTTATCATAATAAACTATACATGATTTATTTGTAATTAAGTTATATTTATTAAAAAAATAGAAATTGCAAGATATTAGCTTCAGGAAATGATAAATTTGATATTATATATGTATAAACTTGTTCTCTAATAACTTATAAATCGTATCTGATAGTAAACATGTTTTTATAATAGTAACAAACCATTAATTTAAATAATAATTACTACATATTTTTTTATATATATATATATATATATATATATATATATATATATATATATATATATGTATATGTATAATAATTAGGTAGTTTGGTTAAGAGAAAGGTTTTGCGTCAAGTTTTTCAATGCAGAATGCAGTTTAAAATGTAATTGAATTTAAAATTGAATTACCGGAAGTTTTTGTTTTGCCTGTTATTGATGTGAATTGTGAATTTCATTTTGTTTTTCAAATAAAATCAATATTATCTAGGATTATCCACCGAAAATTTGTAATTGATTTGGTTAATATATATATATTTTTTTTTAAAAAAAATCTATCTTAATACTAGCTAGTCACTTTCACTTCGGAGAATTTATCAGATCTTTTGAATTATAAAATATTTGTATATAATTATGATCATAAAATAATTAACAAAATATTTAGGTAAATTTCGGTTTTATTATATTTTCTAATTTAAATACGTATGCCTGTATATATATTTGTAATAAAAATACTGATTCAGTTATTGAACTTTCAATAATTTTGATAATTTCATTACTCTTAATAATTTCATTGTAAAGTAACATCACATTTTTTTTATTATATATTGTTTTCTCTCGTGTTTTTAAGTTTATAATAAATGATTTCTAAATAATTATTTTTGTTATATATAATTTTCTGCGCAGTTAAAACACTTCTGTTATATTTATTCTCTATATTTAGCTTCATAATGTATATATATCTTTAAGAATTTAATTTTTTCATTTGAAAATTATTTTTCTTTCAATGTGTGTTATATTACTATTTTTTTGTCAAATAGATAAAAAAAAAACTCAATTAGATTTCTTGATATATTACATTTCTGCCTATTTAACTATTATTATTTATTTTTGAATATTCATGCAGTGTTTTAAATGTAAAATTTGTTAATGGCAATAATAAAAATGAACCTAATTATAAAAAAAATAATATAAGAGAAATCACTGGTCGGTTCGTGTTCTGTTTCTCATGATGAAGAACATGTTCTAAAATCTTCAGCATTGTTGACCTGAGGCAATAGAGCGCAGACTACCAGACAGAGTACAACGCACTTGCCTTATTTTCCACTGTATATTATTGCATCAGGTTAGGTTGCTTACCTGTATCTAAAGCCGACATGCTTGGTCAGCATATTGTAAGCCTTTCAAGCTTAAGACCTTGTCTTCATAACCATTAATAATGGATGACCAATTCTAATGGGAAATATTTGTACTTTTTAGATTTGAAATACGTTTTCGATAAAGTGAATATATATTTAAGTTATTTTATTTTATTTTTTTTAAAAAAAAACAAACTCGCATTAAATAAAAATTTATATATATTTTCGAATGATTCTCTTGTATCTTCTTTATAATAATTTAAACAAAAGTATTTTGTTTTTTTTTAAAAAAAAAAACATTTAAATTAAAATTCAAATGTTAAGAGAATTCATCAGTTTGTTAAATTTTTTAAACCCACAAGTTTATAATTTAAGAACTAATCTGTTTTTAAATTGTAGAGGATATCACTTAAAAAAGAAAACATAATTTAAGTATTTTTTTTTAATGTGTAATAATGTATTGTGAACAAAACTAACTTTTCGTAAAATTATTCAGTTAGAAACGTACATAAATTTTTTTCAGCCCTTGAAAAACGATTATGCCAAAAGGTATAATAAAAAATACATGCCATAAAAAGGCAAAACTTCAATGAATACTGTAGAGAACTATATCCAGTTAGTTGCACTTAACAAAGATGTAGTACTATAATTTTCGCGAATGTTATATTTGGTCTTTGTCTTGTAGAGTTAACAATTTTGTAAATTTATATGCGAGAAAAACAACTAGCGTTTTACACGTAGAATTGAATTTCTCCGTCTGCTTCACGTCGAAGTACTTCTTTTCTTTTTTGCAATATTCAAGAATGCCTACATATAGACAGAGCAAATCAGATATACATGATGCAATGAATGTTTGGATGAATGCATATTCCATAAGAGGTATCACATATTTTCACGAGGGTTCGTAAGAAAATTATGTATTTGTTTTTGGTTACGTCGATTTATATTTTTGACAGAAATTAAAATATTTACGATTTTCAAATATATTCTAGATTAAGATTCTTCGAAATTCAGTTTTTTAAAAGTTAAATTTACGAATTAGAAAAAAATTAATTTTAAATTATACAAAAACTTAACAAATTACGTGTAAAATGTTTTTATAACAATTTATATAAAAGATGCATCCTATTAAAATCAATAAAAAATTATACATTCGTCATGTACGTCGTATTTAACTATCTGCACGCGAGAACTTATTTTTATTGACAGACTTTTCAAAAAAAAAAAAAAAAAACTATTTTAAATTATATATTTTCAGTAAAAACTACAAGTTACTGTTGACATAAATAACTATGTACTATTCATATACAACATAGATATTATTTTAAATAAAAAAAAATGCTTTTTTTCATCACATGTTATTAATAATTGATAATGTAATTACCTATTTATCGATTTAAAATTTCTTTTCATGTATCATAGTGTTTATTGAATAAAGTGCAGTAGTAGTTTTTATTTCGTATAAAAATATTTTAATATTTGTACCCTATATCATTGTGAGATTTTATATATATATAATTGACATTGGAACGAAATATATTGTCTTTGTATTTTAATAAAACGTATACAAGTTGTATTTATGTTTTATTTAAAACTCGTACAATATTTTTGTGTGTTTTCCATTCGATAGTCCTCCGGAGAATATTCTTATAATCTTTAATATTACTTCTTTACGATGGTAAATTCTTATATTTATTCTTGTTTCTATTTTACGTATTCTTTAATAATAATAATGTATATAAATGTACGTTTAACAATTGACTCGTTAATTTTTGTTTGAATTAACTGATTAGATAAATCATGCAAGGTAATTATTTGTTGATTTTATTAAATATGATAAGCATTTACAACCGGTGATGATCGAATCATTTTTCTAATAAAAAAGAATTATTGAAATTGAAGAGTTTACTAATAAATGTTTTTATATGGAATTTCATCATATTAAAGTGCATGTAAATTATTCGACATATTGGAAATAAAAGCCTTTAAATTTATGTAATATAAAAATTACTTTCATAAAAGTATTTTAAATTGTATGTATTTCTTTTTTAATATACATATATGTTTGTGTACAAGGTTGAAATGTTGAATGACACATTGAATAGATAACGTATCGTCATTAAATGTAAAAACTTCTAAAATAAATACTACTCGAATACAGAGATTTGTCAATGATAATGATAATAAATACAGGAAGTTTGTCGAGTACTATTAATTATGAATAAAAAATATTTATATTATGAATTAAATCGCGACGTAGAAATGTTTGATAAGTATATCATTTAAGTTTTTCAGAACGATATAGTAAAATATCAGTTTTTATGAATCTTAACCTCATTTGACATATTTATCATTTTTTAACTTAATTTGTTAATTAAGTATCTACGTATATAGAAATGTGTATGCATTATTTTCTTTGACATTTCTCTATGTACGTTTTATTTTAGATCGATATTAAACATGGAAATAATTGTAATATTCTATAATTTAAACACTGCTATCGATTTGATTCTATAAACATTCAGTGACTCCTACTCCCGGACAAGGGGATAAACTGCGTCCAGTTTCCCATCGTGTTGTTGTTACTCGAATGATTTGTTGTTTCAGTTATTGAATATTCAGTAAATAACATATAATTTGTGTTTGATGTTGTGAATATAAAAAATTGATATTTTCTAAGATTTTTTTAATTTGATATATAAAATAGTTAAGCGAGTATAATAACTTTAATTAATAATACGAAAAAAAAATATTATAACTACAAAATTATACTTGAAATAATTGAATTAATTCAAAAATACTCACACACCTCGACTAAAAATCGAATCATTTTAATAATTTTCTGCTTTAATATTTTTAATCGTTTTTACAGAATTCTACTCGTACCGAACACCTTTCGACAATTTTAAATAAATAGATTAGTATTTAAAGGAATGATTTTGTCACTAAACTAATCCACCGTAGTTTCTATATGTATAAAATTGTAATATTTTATACGATTTGTAAAGTGGATTAAAAAAATCAAATACGTATATTTAGTATAAAATGAAAACGATAAGAATAATGTTTTTGTTATTATCAATGTCTTTTTACTCGTACCGTAATCTATCCCTCTACTTCATCAGTATGACCCCGCCAATGATTATCTCAAAACTTGTAGACCACTTACCAATCAAGTCCAATGACCACTTTTTCTAATTTGCCATAATGCTATATATGCATTGAAATTGTTAAACTTCGTTTAGTTTACTATAACGTTATCAACTGATTAATATATTATATACAATTCCGTATATTTATGGAAAATCATCTTAAAATATTCATCTAGAGCTTGGATAAATAGTTTTCAATCGAATTGTGTTTTATAATAAAACGTGTTGATTTTTTTCCCATAAGAAAACGATTTTGTGTTCGAATTAAATAATTAATTAAGGTTTATGCATGCATTTTAATCGATATCGATTGCATTAGAAACAGAATAATGAAGTATTGGAAACTGTTTGTAATTATTTTCATTATTGAACAATATAAGTACATCGAAGCTGTAGCTGTTAATACAACTACTACTCCGGTGCCGACGACAACTACAATTTCTCATCACAACAAGTCAATAGGTAAATTTCGTAATCGATAATCGAAATAATATTGATATTAAAAAAATAACATGTTTAAAATCTAAAATAAATTAATCGGTTCAAAATAATAATTTTTCAAATTCACTTACGGTGTATATATATAAATATATACATAAGTAAATAAATGAGAATAGTTATTTTTCTGCATTTTTATTTTCTCTGCGAGTTGCATATTAGTTTGGAAATATATATATTATTTTCTATCGTGTTGATAAAAAATCATATTTATAATGAAGTCTGCTGACTTGATTGGTTAAGCTTTCTATTGAGAAAGTCGCAAGTTCATAACTTTTTCTGTATATAGTGGTAACTCATTTTCTTAAACATATTATTATAAATGAAAAAAGTTGTTAATATGCCGTTTAATTAAATTTCAATTTTGTATTTGCAATTTTACAATTAAGAAAAGTAAAAAACTCAATATTTATTATATTAAATTTTATTCATATTCTTTGTAAAGTATAAAAAGTATATATGTATATGAATGTATGTTTGTTGAACATATAATAAGTATCAAATGTTGCATCATTATTTGTCCTACTTGCTAACCGTAAATTATAACTTTATAAACTAAAACATTTAATTACTTGCGTTTTTTTTAAGAAATGAAAATAATTTATTTAATAATAGTATTTTAATTAATGTATGCTTACGTCTTATTTCATTTTCTTTTTTGTTTATATATGATGTATTTAAAAATTATCATCCCGAGATTTTGTAAAATCATATACAGTAGCAAACTAATAGTAACGGGAAGTGATAAAATATTGCCTGTTTTAAAATAATAATAATTCAGTTTTTCATGGTTTGTCGTAATGAATGACGCACTTTTGTTGTTTGATATTCTGTAGTGGTTCTTGTAAACATTTTTGGTTCTGCCAAGAATTTCGTATTTACATTTAGTAATATTTTAAATTAGAATGAACAGTAGTAGTTCATTCAATGTGAATAATACATATATGTAAACATTCATACATAAATATACAGTCCATTGGTAATTTCATATATTTTTATACTATTTTTCAGTTTAATAGGTATTTTCATATGTATCATTTATGTGGTTATAAAATAATTATAATTTATTTGAAATTCTATAATTTATTATTATATTATTTTTAACATACAATCAAATCCATGTATTATTTATCTACTTATTAAATTAATATTACTATATTTTTATTTCTTTCAACAATTGTTATTGTACTTATCGTTTATTTTTTTTTAAAAAAAAACATATATAATGTATGTGTGTGTATTTATAAAATAATAATTCCTCATTAATTATGCCTACTTTACTAATCAGATAATTTAAGTTATCAAACCAATTAATATTAATCATATAAAACAATCGTTTAAAAAATAACGTTAAATAATATTGTTATCATTAATTATTACTGAAATCTCACTTAAAGTTATTTGCTATGGAAGTGAGGTTGGCTTAATTGAAACTCTCATGACTTTCACAATTAATTAAAAATGTTTTATGAATTTAATATCTTTTATTTTATTTTGTTTGTTATTATTTATAAAGTATAATTGAATTAAATATTAATAATATGACGATTTAAATTCTAGATATAGCTAGAAATTAATTAATTCGTTATGTATACGAGAGTCGTTTGAAAGTATGGTAAAAAAGAAAAACTAAATTGAAAAATTTAAATAAATACATTTACCATACTTATCAAACGACCCTCATGTATATATAAAACTGAAGTACTAATAAAAAATATTTAAAGTGTGGTAAATAAATATAACCTCGACATACGTTTTAGTGATTTACAAACATAAACGTTCTATTTTTAACAGTTAACGATGATACGTATATATATATTCAATTTGCATTAAAAGATAATGTAAACATCAGTGAACTTGAAAGCTTGATATGGTTTATAGACATTCAACTATCGAAACTTGTACAAAGTACAAACATGAAAAATATATTTTGTATATCGTGTCTTAAAAAACAACAGTTTACTTTGTACTAATATCAATTATTTATTGTATCAAAGATCGATTAATAGTTAATTAGCCATTTAATTAACCATTGAATAATAGTTTTATTATGATTTTTTATTTATTAAAAATAATAATTATAGCACAATGCACTTGTAACTTGATTTTTTGTATTGACGTATGAACTCTGATATTTCAAATGCAGAAAATGTTTTGTTATCTGTACAGATTGTTATTAAATTTTATTATTAACATTCTGAAAATCGCATATAATATATATCTTACGTAAATGATTAAAGAAAATAATAATAATGTTGATTGTAATATGAACAAAATATTATTTTAATCAATATCGGTATTTAATACATATATTTGTTTATATTTTCCGTGTATCTATCCGTTAAATATATTTTTAAAATATTTTGCTAATAATAAATTATTTATCTAGAAATAATAGGTCAGAAATGTAAGAAATCATTCAACTAGTGTGAAAGTTCGACATTTATCTCGAAGAAATTTATATATATTCATCCTGAATTTTTTGTACTAGAACGATTTTGTATTTTTTTGATGAATAGAATATTTTTAAATTTCTATTTGACAAATTTCAAAAGATGTTCATTTAGCGTTTTTGTAACGTCAGAATGAATTAATATTTTGAACATGATAAAAATTAATTTGTAAAAGTAATTTCAACTTCTTGTTAATGATAATTTGAAAACTGTTTATAATATTTTCTAAAATTCATCTCGGTTGTATTAAATTGAGCTTTTAAAAAGTACATTTTCAGTTCTAGCTTCAGTGAACAATTTGATTTCTGCAATTATAATACCTATGACATTATTGAACATAATGAAGTATTGACGTAATATTTCTATATAAATACTTATTGAAATGTTAGATGTATATACACGATATATTTTTTCGTTAAATGACATCTTTCCGATAATATTTTGAAATAAATGATAAATATATTCTCGCTATAATTTCAATACGCAACTTGACGCGTGTTACAGATAATTTTTTTTGTAAAAAGTCGTCATAATATAAATTATAACTGCGCACAAATACATCATTATAGAAAAGTAGATCAGTGTCATCGATTGTTGAGGCCGTGAACTGTATCATTTAATCAATGTACGCGCACTTGAATTCGCTCCAAAATTATTTATGTACAAAACTATTTCTTAAAGTACGTAATAACAAAAACGTATTGTTAATTTTCCTTTTATTTATTTATAAATACATTCTACATGCACAGACATATATATATATATAATATACATACACATGTGTTTACCTGTATTTGCTGTTTCACAGTTATTATTTCTACTAAAGTTTCATAAATTAAAATAAGAGTCAATCAAGATTATAATTTCCGAATAAAAATTGAACAATTTCATTGGACATTTTAGCTTTAAAAATATTGAAATTATTAAATTACCATTTAAAAATAAATCAGCTACGGAATATATATATATAAACTGTTATTAATTCTCTTAAAAGAAATGTATATGTAATAAATTTAAATAAAAAAAAAATCTTTAATTTTTAATCATATCTGTTGTAAATATTAAAGTTATCTAAAATATAAAATCAATCACGTGTTACATACACAAAACCGATTCCCCGTTCATATATGTGTGAGTAGATAAATATAATTTAATGTACTTTTATAAAAAAAACAACTCGTATCAATCTACTGCATCCAATGAGAAATTCATCTTAAAAATATGTTGTTGTTCTACAGATATTGTTTTTTTTTTTTTACAAAAAGTTTCAGATTAAATGTTATTTTTCAAACATTGTGTATAAAAGTACGACAAACAATAAATCTATATCTATATTACCATAGCAACCGCTACGTGTCGAAATAAATTACTTACTAATACTCGATGAATCTAATCTAGCAGAAAAAGAATAAAAATAAAATAGTTATATTGTGTTTTACTTTCGATAACGATTCTTTTATATAAGGTCATATTTATCGATATAGAAGTAACATTGTCTACAACTCGCCATTAATTAACAAAAGGGCAATAGCCGTTGATCTTTAATTTATTAACTGAGGTTCCGTTCAGGGTTAGAGAATATTTTCATCTCTTGTATATAATTAGTATATCATCGAGAATAATAATAAATCGACTGTATTAAGCACAAGTTACTCTACTCACAATCTTTTATCATTTGTACAAACATACAAACGTTTAACAGTATTTATGTGATCAAAGCTCATTGTATTCGTTTAAGATAATCTTTTTTTCTACATACATTTTTTAAAACTTGTATACTAACATAATTACATACATAGTAAATATAATTTATTTTACATTAATTCTTATGAATCTTTTTTAAAATCGTCCACTTTTATTTAAATACTTTATTTACAACATCAATGATAATTGAATAAATTAGGAACAAATCTTACCGATATAAATATTCTTTTTAATAGAAACTCGAACGTGTTCTGCAACGGAATTTAAATGTGGAAACGGCCAATGTATACCACTCCGATGGCAGTGCGATAGTGAAAAAGACTGTAGTGATAATTCCGATGAAGATGCAAAAGGCTGCCGTAAGTTACATTTACCATTTATCTTAATAAAATATCAAATAACTTAATAGTTTTTTTTAGATGAATAGTTTATTTCCATCGATTATTATATTAATTAAATTATTAATAATATCTAAATAGGATCGAGTTTATATAATTGTCACTGATTTGATGTTTATTACTGACTTAAAACAACAGTTTTTCTCTTCAAATTTTCGTGGAAAATATAGGTGGCCTAAATAAAACCGAACAGTTTAGACGTACATTACAATCTTACTTTTACTTTCGTTTACTATCATTCAGTCTCATTTGGGCCACGCTATAGTTTCATTCACAACTTCTTTAATTCAATAATTGTAGTTAGTTTTTTATATCGCCGTAAATAATTCTTAAATAATATAAAGTCGATTGTCTAAAATCAATTCCGTTTGCAAAGATGAAATGTAAAATAGTATTTTGTTTGTGAGTATTGATTTTTTTGATGATTCCGTCGTAAAATTTCACATTTAAAAATGAACAAGAAATGACTATTCAGTCCAAATTCTTAGAGTTTAGACGCTGTAGGCAACACGAGTTCCAGTGCGCTCCAGGTCTTTGTATCCCTTCAATGTGGGTTTGCGACGGGCAAGCGGATTGCCAAGATGCGTCAGATGAACGCGCGTGCGGTGAGTCGCGCACGTTTCATCGGTTGTTTTGTGAAGTCAAGGTATTTATTTATATTCGTGTCTCTGAATTTGCAAACAAAAATTCAATATTAAACGGTAATCATTATATATATATATTTATTGTTTGCTATTGGTTGACACGTTTATAAATATTTGGGATGGCGATTTTGCAGTGACATGAAAAATGAAATGTAATGCCATGCTAATAAAAATGTTTTTATTTTTTTCTTCACAAAGTATATGTATATATTTTTGCAACATTTTGTGTTTAAGAAAAATAAAATATACAAAAGAACAATGACAAATTAATACTACGTAAAATAGTCGATTTGTTCGAATGAATCGATAATTCATTTTATTATTACATGTATTTTAAAAACTATACATAATGTCTGTATCGATATTCACAAAACTTATCGAAATATTTATTTCTATGGGATATACCGTCAAAAAAAAAAAAAATACTTTTTTCGTAACGAAAATAATTCACTGTGTTAATTTGAAAATGATTAAAACTCCTTTTTAATCTCCGTATTGACATCGGTCGTTTCGGAATAGTAATCTGTGTTCTTTCATATAGAGTAAATAAATTATGTAGTCGACAAAATTGATTAAAAATGATTTATTTATATAAATTATTTTGTACGTGTAATATACCCGAATTGTTGCAATATATATTGAAAAAGATGGCTTAAAATGTGTGCGTGTTTTGCACGGGGCTTGTTACAGAAGCACGCGTATGTGGAGTTGACGAGTTCACATGCCGGGGAGCTGCAGGCGAATGCGTACCTCTGACGTGGATGTGCGACGACAATCCCGATTGTTCAGATGGCAGTGACGAAAAAGCATGTAGTAAGGGTCTCAAAAGCGTTGGACTATATGTTGCTTAAATTGTATTCAAACGTTGACCGTTATGTTATTACATGAATAAAAAAAACAAACAAAAAAAACTGTTCAGAATATTAAACCGAAATAAACTAATAGATAAATTTCAATCGGGAAATTTGATTTCCTAAAAAATAGTTTGAAAAAACGATAATTTGCAAATAATAAAATATTTTCAACTAAACGAATCATCATCTCATTCTAACACACTCATTGAACACATGAAATATTTAATGTTTTTTTTATTACACATTTTTGTTCAGAACATTTTTATCAATTAATTGATTTCGAAATTGATTAATTACATTTATTTATGTAATAATTGTTACGACTAGAAAAAAAAACTAAATTTACAAATATTTATAAACAATTCAATGTTTGAACACATTTTTAGCTGTTTTTGCTTTTTTATATAAATGACTAATAACTTAAAATATAGTTAAACATATCGAAACCAATATGAATAACATTTCTGTAAATCTAAGTTAAAAATAATCGATTGTAAAAATATTATTCAATTGATTATTAATTTCTTTGACAAAATTCGCATGTGTTATGCTGCTGATAATTACTATTTAATTTCAAGTATGTGTTTTGCTCTTTGTAATAATTTAATAGGAAATTTTAAAAAAGATTCATTTATTCTTAAAACGATTGGAAACAATTTATATCCATACATTTTTTTCTAATCATACTCCTATTTCAAAATTGCTTCAGTGTGTTAATTTTTATCAAGTAATAGAATCTTGATTGCATGATTCGATGGTTTTTTAATATTAGATTTTTTTAGTTGTTTAATTTATATATAAGTGAGATTTTATTAAAATCTATCAATAGCTATTTTTATTTAAGAGAGTATTCTATTCCAAAAATCTTAAAATAACTTTTCATCTTTTAAAAATCTCTTACTGATGATAGAGAGACTTTTATTAAAGATCCGCAACGAAATTAAAGTCGATAAATTATTATGGTCACTACTCGAAAAAAAATCTTTTTAAGAAAAACTTATTTCGAGTTTAAATTAATTTTGTACTTTTATATGGCTATGAAACTATGAATTTTTAGAAAATAAAAAAAAGGATGATTTCTGATCGATCGAAATAGAATACCCGCTTATAATAAATATAGAACATTTTTTAAATATCTGTTTTTTTTATTTTGCATTTTATAAATATATTTAATGAACGATTGATTTTGATATATTACATTTTATATTGTCTGTGTGGAATTAAAATTGCATGTATATTGATCGAATGGGGTATTATTAATTTCATTATAATATACAAAAACAATGAATGATATAATATATATCTTTGATTTTAATTACGATATTCCTAATCACTATATTTTTTATACTTGTGAATAATATTTGTTTAAAATCAAAGACCTATATATTTAATACAATTATTTTTGTGTAGGACGTTGTTAACAAGTATATTTTAATGATTTTTTCGTGCGATGCGATTTTGATATGATATCGTAGTTAATTCAAATACGTATGTGCAGATGAAACATGTCGGTCGGATGAATTTACTTGTGGAAACGGTAAATGTATACAACAGCGGTGGGTTTGCGATCGCGATGACGATTGCGGAGATGAATCCGATGAAAAAGCTTGTCCTCCGGTCACGTGCTCTTCTAAAGAATTTACATGTGCTTCTGATAGTTTCCGTTGTATAACATCTAAATGGAGATGTGACGGTGACGTCGATTGTCCAGACGGTTCTGACGAACAGGTAAATAATTCATTACTACTACGTATGATATTGATTTTAATCGTCGTGTATCGAAACCGTGATCGAAATATATCGTTTAGAACTGTCCTACCGACACGCCGGTATTTTCACGATGTCTCAGTCGTGATTTTGAATGCGAAGATCGTTTAACGTGCATACATATGTCGTGGGTATGCGACGGAGATCGCGACTGTCCAGACGGTGCCGACGAAGCACCGTTACGATGTGCTAACGTGACGACTTGTAGAGCGGATCAATTTCAGTGTCGGTCGAACGATAGAACTTGTATTCCGGGTCACTTGATATGCGATGGAAATTCAGATTGTTCGGACGGAAGCGATGAAGTAAATTGCAGTGAGTGTGATTTTATTATTATTCGTTATTAAATCTGTTCAGATATCAGTTATTCTATCGTTTTTTTTTCCAGGTACCCCGATCGTTACTTGTAATCCGAAAACGGAATTTGATTGCGGCGGTAATATGTGTATTCCGCTGTCTGCCGTGTGTGACAAAAAGCCAGATTGTCCCGCTTGGAAAGATGAACCGAAAGATAAATGCTACTTGAACGAATGTTCGATCAACAATGGAAATTGTTCTCATATTTGTATCGATACTCCGGCAGGATTTTATTGCGACTGTATGCCTGGCCATAAACTCGTAGATGGTAGAAAATGTGAAGGTTTGTGATTCAGAGATATCTAATTAAATCGTTCCGGATCGATCGATCATAATGTAATTTTAACTCGTTTCTTCTAGACATAAACGAATGTGATATTCCTGGTACTTGCTCACAAAATTGCACCAACGAAGTCGGAACGTTCAAATGCGAATGTCAAACAGGATATATGCGAGATCCTCACGACCATACACGTTGTAAAGCCGTCGAAGGTCACGCTTCTTTATTGTTCGCGAGAAGACACGATATACGTAAAATTTCTCTGGATCATCACGAAATGACTAGCATCGTCAACGACACGAAATGGGCTACGGCTTTAGATTTCGTTTTCCGTACCGGCATGATATTTTGGAGCGACGTGAGCGAACAGAAAATTTATAAGTGAGTTACTACGTCTATATGGAAATATCGGTACGTCGATACGAATCGTTAAAATTACATTTTTTTTCCAGAGCTCCGATCGACGAAGGCAGCGAACGTACCGTCGTCATCGGAGACGAACTGACGACCTCGGACGGCTTGGCCGTAGATTGGATTTATAATCATATCTATTGGACGGACACTAACAAAAACACGATCGAGTTGGCGAACTTCGAAGGCGGAATGCGTAAGGTACTCATCAAAGACAGTCTAGAAGAACCTCGTGCCATCGCTTTGAATCCGCTCGACGGATGGATGTATTGGACCGACTGGGGAAAAGAACCGAAAATCGAACGCGCCGGAATGGACGGTTCTCACAGGCAGACGATCGTTTCGTACGAAGTGAAATGGCCGAACGGTCTGACTTTAGATCTCGTTCACAAGAGAGTCTATTGGGTCGATGCGAAACTCAACGTGATTTCTTCGTGCAATTATAACGGAAGCGGAAGAAGACTGATCCTGTACGCGCCCGATACGTTGAAACATCCGTTTTCGATCACGACTTTCGAAGATTGGGTCTATTGGACCGATTGGGATAACGCAGCGATCTACAAAGCTAATAAATTCACAGGTCAACACGTCGAAGCCGTTACTTCCACACAGATGGTCGGTTTTCGATAGTTTTTTTATTTATATCGCCGATGAAATTTTCATATAATCGACGTCGTTTTATATCTCGCAGTTACAAAATCCGATGGTCATACACGTGTATCACCCGTACAGACAGCCGGACGGAGAAAATCACTGTCAAGCCGTCAACGGACACTGTTCTCATCTGTGTCTCCCGGCACCTCAGATCAACAGTCGCTCGCCGAGTATATCTTGCGCTTGTCCGGAAGGTTTAAGATTGTTGCCGGACGGACTTATGTGCGTCCAGGAAGGTGCGTTATTAAAAAAAAAATCAATAGATCGATTATAAACGACGAATATGCGTTTTTATTTTTTCGTACGCGATCGTATCGAATATAACGTACGTATACATGTACGTAAGTACCGTACGTACGTACGTACATCTATATATCGTCGTTATCGTCGTCGAACGTACGAGTAGTAGATTGTTTTGACGGTTTCTTTCGATTTTATGTTTTGATTTATTTTTATTTTTTTTATTTGTTTTCATACAGAAGTAAATTCGACCGTGAAACCTGAAAACGATACAAGATCGAACGTTTCTAAAATTTTAACCGACGATTCAAGTAAGTATTTTAGTGATATTTTTATCGAATGTAATATATGAAGTGTATGGTTTGTTTTATTTGTTTTTTCTTCGTTTCATTTCATACGTACATAGATTTGTAATTATAATCGAAATACGTTATTAGACCGCTGACGTTTTTAAAATTTGTAATTTAATATTTTCATTTCAGGTTTAAATAATCCAAGTTTAAGGAATCATCATTTAAATAATACCGTTTATATTCCTGACGAATCCGATACGGGAGTGATAGCGGGAATCGTGATCGCAATCGTAACCGTCGTCATCATCCTTCTGTTCGTGGTAAAGAAACGTTTATGATTTTCGGTGTTGTTTTTAAAAAAAAAAAAAATCCTATAATTTTATTTATTTTCAGTTCGCGTTCTTAATGTATCGTCACTATCTTCACCGGAACGTAACTTCCATGAATTTCGATAATCCCGTGTATCGCAAGACGACGGAAGATCAATTTTCACTGGAAAAGAACGTGTATCAACCGTCGAGATTATACCCGAGTACCGTAGGAGAAGAGGTAAGAGCGTTGACGAAGGATTGTCAAGTTGTTATTAGATAATTTATCATCGATGTGTTTTTTCGTGTGTTTCGATAACATTATCGGTCAGTTTTATCTCTTACTACCGGGTGTGGTGTGAAATAGTTTATGATTTTAAGAGTTTGTTTTCGAACGTTTTTTTTTACATTTCCATATCCTGTATTAAGAGCAGCGACGTTCAAAAGAAATCTTAAAATTGTTTTCTATAATAACCTAATGTAATATCGATTCCATCGAACCGCTATGCTCGTATGTAAATAATCAGTTGATTGAAAAAGTAGTTTTAGCGTGTGTCGAAATCTTTTTTAGATCGAAAACACTTATTTCGATTAACAAAAAAAAAAAAAAACAGTCTGCGTAAAAATAATTTCGATTGAATTTTCCTTTTTGTAAATTCCATGCGATCAGTGTTGTCATCTTACCTCGGTACAGAGGTAATCTCGGGTCAGAGACTACGAGAACGCTCGACAGAACGGTCGTCGAGAGGTCGAAACGAGCCCTGATTTTTGTTATTATCGTAGTCAACCCGATACGAACCTTTTGGTTTTTCTGTACGGAAGGTTTCGAGTGAGATTTCAAATTTAAAGCCATTTGTCTCGTTAATGTAAGTTAAAACGTAGACGTTCGGTTCGTTACTAACAAATAGGCATTAGTAAGTATTATTATTTTAGTGCTTATTTGCAAGCTACTAGTACAAATATAAGGAGTTCTGTGTATTTAGTATTTCGTTTTCGTTCGTTAGCGAGTGGACAATGTCTTAACGTGTGACCGTACTTTTTTACTTTACGTCGTGATAATTTAAAATACACGTACGTCGATATTTCGATCCAAGTTTTACGAATCGACACGTTTGATTTTCAATCTTTTAGTAATTTTATATATATATATATATATGCACGGCATTTAACAACACGTGTTGTTTAATCGTATAGTGTATATACATATAAAAAATAGGAAATTAATCCGTATACGTTTTTAATCGAGTAATCGATTTCGACAAAAAAAAAAAAAAAAATACTAAATATTACGATCGCTGATTCACGTTTCGAATTGTTCTGAAAATAGTTTAAACACATGTTAATGGAATTGTCCGTATTATTTAATCTGACAACAGTATTAAACTTTTGAATGTGTACTTTTAACCTATCTAAATATGATTTACTGTGATGTATATTCACATAGAGAATGCCAAAAACTCGTACTACTAAAGTTCTCATAGATTTATTCGTATCGATTAATTCCTCGTAACCATAGTCGAGATATGATTTAAGTTCAGAGACAGTATTCCTCATCGATTGCTCATTTTGAAAGCATGTATATAGCCTGAAAAACGATGATTGATCGTATAAAGCAAATTTACAATTTTGTCAATTTATAGCATAAAGTTTGTGTTTTCTTTTTGAAGCAGTTTTAGCCAATTTGTATATTGTTTTCATCGAATTTCTGTACAGTATTATTTTGTCACTTGTCAGTATTTCTCAATTATCGAATAGTATCGAAGTAAAGTAATAATAAAAACAATTGATTATGTTGTCGTTACTAACTAATATTTGTATATGTATATAAAGCTCGATAAACTATTAATCTAAATTTTTGTCTAAAGATTTATATTTGAGAAATACTTTTTAAAAATCCAGATATGTACTATTATTTTGTATTAAAGTTGTGTTAATAAGTTTATTTCTAAATGTAATTATAATTACTGTAAAGTAATAAATTAAGACTTTCTTTAGTATAAGTGACAAATTTATACAATAAATTATACAAATGTTTAACTTTCATGCTCACATGATGACGACAACAATGGTAAGTTGTATTGATAAAACTAAATCTCTTGAAATCATTATATAATTTGGCTTATACTTTTCATGATTAAAGCTAATATATATATACTGTTGCCAGTCGTACAGTTCAGAATAATTTCATTATATATATATATATATATGTACGTATTAAAATAAGAATGTTAATCGTATTTTTATTTGTACCGTCGTCGTCGTCGTTTTAATAACGAACGCTTTCTAAAGACGTCTTTTTTTTCAGGCCAGCGAGCCATTAACGAATTCATCAGAAATGTGTGCAAATAACTTTGCATGAGTAAGATTTATAAGAAATAAATACGAAGATGCCAAATGAAAAAGTTTATTTCATTTATAATCACATGAAGCCAAAATGTAAAATTGCAGCTCACTTTTCCTCCAGAAAAAAAAAAAATAAACAAAAATTGAAAATATTAAAAAATGGAATAAACTACTTTTATATAAATTGAAGATAGTCATTATTGATTGAAAAATGTGCTAATTTAATTAAGTTATTAATACTTGAAAAATATACTCGTAATGAATATATCGGTCGTCGTCGTTACTTAAAACGATGAAAGATCGATAATGTGTCATCCTTGCCTAGTTTATATTTTGAAGTAAATATGATTTTTAATTTGTTATCGGAAGATGTTTTGATCGAGTTTTTTCTATTTATATAAAACACAGCCGTACGATAAGGAATCACTCTATTCGAACCGATATCTACCCTCGTACACGTGCGTGCGATGTGCGGATGATGTTCGATCGCGATCGTTATCTTTTTTCGTATGATTTTTTCGTTATCGTCTATTCGTTATATCGATAACGTTACCGATTTCGTATCGGATTATCATAAATTGTTTGTTAAATGTAAAATGTTTATTTAAATGTCATGAATTATTTTTACAAATTTCTTTATTATTTATTCATAATTTTAGTCGTGTTGTTGTTTCTAATCTAATTACGAACTGATGTTATTTATTTTATACCGAGAGATCTTGAATTCTATTCGATTTAAAATAACGTCGTTATAACTTTCGAGTTTTAGCGAATTCGGTTCGCTCGGTAAATCTAGATTGTTTCTTCAACGTACGTACGTGTGCGTGTTATTCGTATACGTACGCGTACGAACTGTACAGGCGTGTTCGCATAAGTGAATACGCCTACTCGCACGTAGTATGTACGTATACGAATACGTGTGATTCGTACAGAATGTTTTCGTTTACTTTGGACTAAAATTTACAAAATACTTCAAAATATCTCTAGTACTATACCAATTACTGTGATTGAATTTTTTCAGAGCTTTGTTTTCAGGTATAATTTTTATTATTGTCAATATTTAAGTTATAATGAATTTTGTTCAGTTGTTTGCAAAATAAAATTTATTAAATAATACAAATATCATATCTTTCATTAATACGATCAGTCGTTTTTATTTCACTCGTCGACGTATTCTAATAACGTTTTTATAGACGTGTTCGTCGAGATGGATTTTTAATCGCCGAAAGAAGTGAAAAATTATGTTCGGGGAAAAAAAACAAGAATATCATTTACAAATTTTATTACATAAATAGGAATTACAAAATAGGTACGATTTACATATTTTCTTTGTTGTTGTTTTTTTTGTTGGTTTTTTTTTTTTTTTTTTTTTTTTTTTGGATATGAATAGCCGGTATCGATGATATTATTATTTTCGTATCTTTTTGGGAAATTCAATAAAAATACATCCGATTCATCTCGATTCAATTCAATAAAAATTCATAAACATTCATCTGATAAACACATTTAAACCGGAAGCCACGAAATTCATTCGACGTAAAATCAAGAAACTTAATCGATACATCGGACTGATTAATACGGTTATACTTTAATAACAATGTTTTATTATTAACGAGTACGAAAAGAGTACTAAACAAAAAACGTAATTAACTTTTAAACGCTACTACTGATTAACGATCCGAGCGTTCGAAACGACGTGTGTAGAACGGATTATAATTCGTCTTTCTCGTCGAACGTCACGTCGGACAAGTCTACGTCTTCTTCCGGAGGCAGTTCGGCGTCTTTACCGTCCCACGGCTCGGTCTCGTATATTTTCGGCATGGCGACGCCTTTGACCGGGGCTGTGTTTCCGCGACCGAACGACAAGTCCCTGGATATTTCGTTTACGTTAAACGAAGCGACCGTTTATACATTTAAAAACATACGACAATCACCTGAGAAATTCACCGATTCCGTCGCGAGAGAACGAACCGCGCAACAGGGAATATTTCATTTTCTTGACGTTGACGACGGCCATAGCCGGGTATCCGAAGCCGCCGATCTCCAAGACGTTTTCGATTTCCGGTTGAGCGCCGGCTTCCGCCCACATCCAACTAGAAGGATTTACAGACGCACGAGTTTAAGATATCTATTTTCGTCGAGTGAAACGCTTACCCCCTGAATTTTCTTTTGTATTTCTCGGCCATATCTTTGAGAATATCGATATAGTTATTTCTACAGTCCGCTTGACAGTCTAGAATATGCGGTAAAACGGAAAGAATACAAAGAGATTTTCCGTCGCAAGCGTCTTCGTAAGACTTTCGATCGACGAGCTGAACTATCTCCGGAGCTCGGACGTTCTCGGCGAGTTTTTCCAGAGCCCAATTGACGATGTCGCTCGACGTCCTTCCGCCGTCGTAATCTACGACCGAGTCCGAATCTTTCTTTCCCGGAGCGACGTATTTTATCGTCGGATATCCCCTGATACCGTATTCCCTCGCTTTCACGTTGTGAACCGTAGCGTCGAGAGCGCCGAGCTTCACCTACGCCGAGAAAATTTAAAAACGTAGTCTTTCGACTTCTCTCGCGAGGAGCGCGTACGTACGTACATATAAAATATTCGATACGTGTCGACTAACCTTTCCTTTCAGTTCCGTCGCCGCTTCCGCCCAATGCGGGGCCAGATTCTTACAATGTCCGCACCAAGGCGCGTAAAATTCGACGAGCCACATGTCTTCGGAATTTAAAACCAATCTGTCGAAATTAGCGTCCGTCAATTCGACGACGTCTTTCGGATCGCTCTGAACGGAAACAAAATCATACAACGATAAAATCTATAACTCGACGGCGAGGTTTACGACTCACTTTTTTCGATCTCGAATCCGAATCGCTGGATTTTCCGTTCAGCTGCACGTCGACTTTTTTTTTAACCGCCGAGAGAGCGGCGTCGACGATACTCTCGGCCGTACGTCGGTCGTCGTAATCTTCCGGTTTGTTTTTATCGACGCCGAAGATCTTTATCGTCGGAAAACCTTGGATTTCATACATCCCCCCGAGCGTTTTATGTTCGTCGGCGTTGACGGCTCCTACTTTTACGACACCCTAAAAATTCGTTTTATTTTTTAATTTTTTTTTTTCGCATTTCGACGAGAACTCACTTTTAATGCTTTCGCAGCTTTCGAATATTCAGGAACTAATTTTTGACAATGGCCACACCAAGGGGCAAAAAATTCTACAACCCAGATAGCATCACTTTGCAAAACGAGTCTATCGAAATTCGCAGCTGTTAAATCGACTATTTCAGAACTCGAGGGGTACAATCCAAGAGAACTCGTCGCACAACTTAAAATTAAATCTATAAATCGAACATTAACGTTATTTACAGAATAAAAATCAAATTTCACTATTTCTAAAATCCTGATAATCTGATAAGCACTTACAAAATAACAAAAACATGACTGAAATATGTATATTATTTGTTGAAATATATTAAAAAATGTAAATATGTGTAGAATGCTATAAAATTATCTATATTTTATATTTTTGCAATTCATAAACGAACTACCCTGTCGACTGTAAATTTGTCACTTGCATATATGTGTACATGTATATATATATATATATATATTTCGATTGAAACACTGCTGTGTGTTCATTTTCTAACAATATGCTTTACAAATATAATATCGACGGCTAGTATATTTTATTCAAAGTAACATATAAAAATATATTATTTGTGTACGGTTAAAAAGATCGTTTATATATAGAATGTGCATTTATTTCAATTGAAATAATAATATTAATTTTCATGAAAAACGTATAATTGAAATTTGGATTTTTAAATGTATTAAACATTAAAAAATAGAACGCACTTAAATTTCTGTCAGTATGCGATTGGGCCACGCGTATGAAAATAGAGGGGTTCATTTTATTATCACTTAATTTGCGATAAAAACGAAATGAACATAACTCACTTTACTTGAAACGTTATTATAATTTTCATGTACATATCGTTTAATTGTCGACAGTAATGTAAACTTTATCTAAATTATAATTAATCCAATGATTTAATATTTTCGATTTTCGTACGATATCGAGATTAGAAAGATTTTTTGTATATTTCTAATTCATTTTTATGTGCGAAACATGAAATAAAATGTTTAATTTTAAATTGCTTAATTTTATATGATGTACCTCCCATTAAATATGCCTTGTATTTATTTTGACAGTGGCTGATTCACTTTTACAGAAATTAATCATTACCCCTAGATAAACCACAAGATATTCGAAAACGATTCAATAATCACTTATTGCTTACTTTGTTTATATCGACGATAATACATTTGTCCCAACACCGCAAGATTTCTTTTTTAAATGTTCAATAATCACTTATTCGCTGATGCACATTTCGATACCATATGTTTTGAAATCATATGTTTATTTAATGATTGTGCCAATTTGTCCCATAAATGTTTATTTAAATTTATATTGTAATTTTTAATTTCATACATTAAACTAATATATATATATATATAATAAAATTCTTTATTTTAATTTCCTTGACAATAATGGAATGACTAAAGAACTGTACATTAGGATATAAAGTTAATAATAAGTGATTATTGAATATTTTAATAAAATCTTGTCGAGTCGAAGTGAGAGAGTTTCATTTATGTTAAAGTTTCTTGAATTTGAGTCAAAATTTTTGTAAGCGACTGTATACATACATAGACAAATATAACGGTAGTAAATGGCATATTAATGTGTATTTACTACATTTTATTTGGAAGCAGTGAATTTTCTTGTGTCAGTCTATTCTAAGCTCGTTGATTCACAACATTATCTTTGATTCCATTCTCGTACTGACATATTCTCTTTGGTAGTGATACAACAAATTTGATAATTTATTCATGTGGCAAATGTTATTGTGCTGACTTTGCATCCGTTGAATTTATCGAGTCGACGTGTTTGAAGGTATTTACAGATACAGAAATTATTCGTAAGCTTCATCATGACTTCGTTTGAAGTACGTATTTTTATATACATTATTCTTTTATGAATTACACTGATATTTACAAAAACATAATTTGTTTTTTTAACCTTAGATCGAGGTATTAAATGTTCATGGTTCGAAGCCTTTAGGAAAATGTGCTCTCCAACAAAATTCTTCGATTAAAGATGTTAAAAAAATAGTAGCGAACTTTAAAAAAGGATTACCTTTCGAAAGACAATCGATCAGATTAGATCCTAAAGGAAAAACATTGAACGATTCAGATACGGTACAGTCGTTGAAACTGAACGCGAATTCTAAATTATATTTAAAAGATTTGGGGCCGCAGATCGGCTGGAAAACCGTGTTTCTCGCGGAGTACGCCGGACCGTTGTTCGTCTATCTGTGGGTACATCGAAGACCGTGGATTTTTTACGGAAGCGACGCGGCACCGATGTCGACGGCGGCGAAGTAAGTGCGATTTCGTTTCGTCGTTTTGCGATCTTTCGACGCGTGTTTTCCGTTTCAGCATCGCGGCCGTATGTTGGACGATACATTACGCGAAACGTATATTAGAAACGTTGTTCGTTCATCGTTTTTCGCATTCGACGATGCCGTTACGTAATCTGTTTAAAAACTGTTCGTATTATTGGTTGTTTACGATGTACGTCGCGTATCATGTAAATCATCCTCTGTACAGTCCGCCGAAAGTCATCGTCGTCTACGGAGGCCTGTTGGGATTTATCGTAAGATATGTTACGATCGCTTGCATACGTATATATGTGTTTATATGAACGTGACGTACGTATACGCGACGTTTATTTTCAGTTCTGCGAATTAGGAAATCTCAGTATTCATTTGACTCTTCGTAATCTGAGACCGGCCGGTACGAACGTGAGAAAGATTCCGATCGCGACGTCGAATCCGTTGACTCGTCTATTCGATTTCGTATCTTGTCCTAATTATACTTACGAAATCGGTTCTTGGTTAACGTTTACCGTCATGACTCAGTGCTTACCGGGTAAGAATTATCGATCGGAATTCGTTCGACTCTTATTTCAACGAATGTTTTATTTTTAGCTGGATTATTCACGTTGGCCGGCGCTTACCAAATGACCGTATGGGCGTTAGGAAAACACAGGGTTTATAAAAAAGAATTCTCGAACTATCCGTCCAAACGTAAAGCGATCGTTCCGTTTTTACTTTAAAATTATTTACAGTCGTTTAATATTTTCTAACTGAATTGTTATGTAATTGTTACTTTTTTTCAGAAATAGAATTTTTAGTTGTAGTTTTTGCATTTTTTTAAAAAAAATATCGATTCATCTAAACTTTCAAAATCTAAACAGTTTTTTTTTTTTTTATCAAAAATTAGTCAGTTGGGTTGTATAAGAATTAGTATTTCTGCATGTTTAGTTGCAAGTACAAAGATTTTAATACTTTGAAAGTTCATTATCGATTGAAAATCATTGAAATAAGGTATTTTGTTTTTGTTTTTAACATATAAAATAAAAACGTTTAAATAGTTTGATTGTAATAAGTTTTAAATTTATATATATATAATCTTTTGCATAAGTAATAAAATCGTGTAAATTACTTATTTTCATTAAATCACTGACTTTATATTATTATTCAGTAAGAATTTTAAATTATGTGTTTTTGTGATGTGGGTAATATATAGTTAAGTAATGTAAAGGTAAGGGATCGACTTATATATGTATATACATTAAGGAAAATTGTTTAAAACAATCTATTGCTACTTAATTTATTGCTCTTGTAGAAATTATTTACTGGTATTTAAAGATGTGTTTGTGTTTTAATATTTAATAATTTTAATAAAAGATGTTTATATAAAAGTGTATATTTATAGAATTCCATAGTATATTGATTGTATTGATTAATGTACTTTTGGCACCTAAATCATATTGTTTTAGTCAAACTTATATAGAAATATTTTTTTTACTGTGATATTACTGTTCTAAAGTAAAATTATCATATAACCGATTAAATAGTTTATTTCAGAAGATAATATATAATACAAAATTGTATACACGTATTATGTCCGTTCTTATAATCTATCTCGACACTTACGGCTTCCAAGTAGCGGATCCCATTTTACGATTCAGTTCCGCTAATATTATCGAACACTGAAAATGTTTTTCGGCAGTCAAATTACTTATTAAATCGTCGTCGTCGTCTTCTTCTTTTTTCACTTTACGTTTCTTCGGTTTATGTCCCTTAGCCGTGTCGTCCTCGTCGCATTCACTGTTACGGGTTCGAATTTTTTTCAACTGTTTATCATATTCTAAAGAATCATAATAATGTGGTTTTTCTCGTCTCACGCGTTGAGTTCTTCTACGGTTATCCTCCGTCACTGTCGGAACGGACGGAATCGATTTTCGTGAATTAAAAAACGAATGTCCACAAGGACATGCTTTACAAGCAACAGGAACCTATAATCGAGGATCGATTTCATTTCACGATATTTGAATAGCAATCAGTAAATAATTTATTACTAATACATTACAGAAGGTATAAGAGGTTATTGAATTTTTATCAAACGATGTGTCAAAACAAATTGTGTTTTTCTGAGATGAATACATTTCAACAGAACACATTTTTTTCTTTTAAAACTTATTTTGAATAATATAAATGAAATCGTGTCATTTTTGTTCGGTTATAAAAATAAAATTCAATGGGTAATGTTATCACCTAACCAAACAAAATAATTTATAATTATATATACGGACCTGTTGTTCACATTTCGGACAACCTTTGGCAATCATTTTATTTTTAGGCATATTTAGCTTTTTAAGAATCACTGTTCATTTTTATTAAAATACGACATAATATTACAATTTACGAAACAATACAAATAACACTAAGGAATAATAAATAACCTTTTATTGATATGAATAAGTCATACATAGTTTGTACAACTGCTCTGTGTAATTTTTTATTTACAATAAATATTATACTGTATGAAGGGTGTTTTTATTTACAATTGTATTGAACATTTTTGTTCCAGATCCTTTTTTACAGGAAAATTTTTAAAACTTGCTTTTGAGACAGTACAAAAGCCAGTGCATAATATATATATGTATATATATATATATATATATATATATATATATATGTATATATATATATATATATATATATATATATATATATATATATATATATATGTATATATATATATATATATATATATATATATATATATATATATATATATATATATATATATATATATACATACGATAAATCCAAAAAAACAAAGCAATTACATGTTTTGAAGTTGTTACAGCGTGAAGACTTGTAGCCTCGTGGTTTAGTACCTCGCTTCACATGCCGACCCTTTGTCGGTTTCGACTTTCATCGGTTCGAATCTCGTCGCCTAATGGTTATTAGGCGGCGAGAGCGTTTTATTAACAACGATATAATACTTCAAATAGCAGAAATTGAATAAATTCAATTTTTAACTTGGCTTGTTTCCCTGCCTCCGAGGTGGCCGGCCTAGCTCTTGTTAGGAGAAAAATATATTTAAACCCTTACTCAATAGAATAATTTTGCGCGTGTCTGCATGTATATACATATAAATCAATCTGGCCAATATTGAAATTGACTTATTTTCCGGATACTTGTGTTCAGTAGAATCACAACACTTGTTATAAATAATGATTTTTCACATCCAGTGTCGGAATGAACAATATGAAATTTATAATCATTCCATAAATACATATATTTTTCTTTATAATTTGTACAAATAAAAAATATATTTGTTGTATCTTAGTGTTTATACCTAATTAGTGTTTATACCTAATTACTTTCTATCCACATCTACTACTAAATAGTAGTAGTAGTATTTCAAATGATGGCATAAGTACAAACTTATTCAAACCAATAAACAAGAAAGGCTGTGGCATAGTGGAGAAGTGCTTAGGCTTGAATGTAGACCAACTCACGTTCGAATCCCCCGAATGTGGTCTTTTTAGCCTATTGTCCGTATATGGCTATTATTTTATATGTATATACGGTAAATCCAAAAAAAACAAAGTAAGTACAAGTTTTAAAGTTATTACTACGTGAAGATTTGTAGCCTCGTGGTTGAGTGCCGCGCTTCATATCCCGACACTTTGTCGGTTCGAATCTCGCCTCCCAATGGTCATTTAGGCGGTGAGAGCGTTTTCTTTTTTTAACATCGTTGGTGATAACATCAATTACAACATCAATATCAGAAGAACGTGCTCGCTATTACAAGCGAACGAACAGACGTTCACTTGATTACATAAGCACCGGTCGTCGGAGTTGTATCTGAGTACACTCAGTCGGTTAGGAACAACCGTGTCGTCGTCCACTCGCTATAAGTGTTGTGCGTTGCTGTTTATTATATTTATATATATATATATATATATAATTGTTATGATGATAATATACCTGTGATATACATTGTTAATCCATCGATCGAATTTGTCCAAGTTCTTTGTATGTTTTCAAAAGAGAATTGAACTGTGAGTAAAATTCATTGATATTTTTTTAATATAATGGTCACTTGTATTTTTTAATTAATTGTATACAACTATTAAAATGTAATATTCTGACTACTCTTACAAAATGTGTCTAATCGAATTTTGAATATCACAATTAAAAATGTCTATTTTTGTAGTTCACTGAAATTGTATCTGACCGTGAATGTATTAAATATAATTTTTATTGAAACTATTTAAAATAGTAAACACAATTAGAAATCTAGTTATGATTAAAATAAAAACATTTTCAAATATAATCAATATCCAAAAATGATTGAATTGTTGAATATATAATATAATCAAATACAACAATGACTGAGTGAATAGAATCTTGGCTAGTTTATGGGATATGAATGTTATAGCATTCAATTTTTAAAGCCAATTATTATTCATTTAAATTTATTGCAATATAATTAATTAATTGCAATATAATTTTATAAATAAATGTACTTATTTGATTAATTATGTTTATATTAATATTGATTGTTGATTTATGACTTGTATGTAATTGGAAATAATTATTGTTTATTTAATTATAATTGTTATGAGAAATTCATAGATTCATTGTATTTGAAATAATTTCATAAAATCTGTTTCGTTATACATGAAAAATTCAACAATGTATTTTATTTCCATTGCACAAGTACTTCAACTGTACATGTACATAATTTGTGGAAGGGGAACGATGATTTTAAAAATAATATTCATTTATGTATTGTATTTGATCTTGTGTGCAGATATTGTAATTTGAAATTCTTGAATACTTCTTTTTAATTAAATATTATGAAATTCGAATAATTGATTGGTTTTGTACATTTTTTCATTCAAATGTAGATATTTTTTTAATATTATTCATTGATAATGATATATATATATATATATATATATATATATATATATATATATATATATATATATATATATATATATATGTATACATATATATACACATATTCACATATATTATATATACATTGTATACATAATTATTAATATTTTGTATATCTTTAGTTATTCATGGTCTCATTAGTCGTTGGATTAGTCGATTGTTGGCCGTGTTTCTCCGATGTAGTGGATATATTCATTTCATGATCATTGTTAGTAAAAATGTAAGTTTATTTTTTAATTTTATATATATGTATGTATGTATGTATACATACACACTTATGTGTGTGTATTGAGATTTATAATGATAAATATTTGTCTAATAATAAATGATCTTTTTCAGATTGTTGTTCCTTGATCATCCGTCGAGTTATCAGTTTGTTGTTTCATCAGTCCATGGACCGATTGGTTCCGTTGCTGTGTGATCGTTTCGTCTGCAATAATATTAGTATTATTTTTAGTATAAACTTGTATATTACAATATGATAATAATACTTTTTTGTTTTTGCATTCAGTATGTATGATATATAATGTGTTTATATATATATATATATATATATATATATATATATATATATATATATATATATATATATATATATATATATATATATATGTATATATATATATATATATATATATATATATATATATATATATATATATATATATATATATATATATATATTTAAGATATTAGTTGTTGAATTACTTTTGGATTTCAATATTTTGGAATTGTAAATATACTCAAGATCTAAATTATATTTAGGATCTTTTTTATTTTATTAAATGTTGAATTTAATTATATTCAAGATGTTGAATATTTCAAGCATTTTAATTATGTTTGACTTTAGTTTTTTCATTGTTACACAGTAATTAACATTGTAGACCTTAATTATTTAATTATATTTTGATTATTATTTCAAATGTTAATCATGTTTAAGATTGTAATTATTTTCATGATTATTGCACTGAACTTGTATGTATTTATGATGTCGATATGTCAATTATCGTTGCTTCAGTTATATTTAAGATTTTATTTCAATCATTGTTGAACATTGATTATATTTAAGACCTTAATTATTCAATCATATTTGGACATTGTTGTTATATTCAGAACAGTAATTGTTACTGTATTTTCATCACGAGTTTAATTATATTAAGAATTTAAATATGTAAATGATATGATTTGTGGTTTTTAAATATTTGAATCATTGTTAAACTTTAATTTTATTAAATAGTAAATATTTCAATGATTATTATGTTTGAGATGTTTTAATTATATTTAAGAGTTTAAATATTTGAATGATTATATTTTTAAATCATCACTGGACTTTATTTATATTGAATATTTTAATTATTCGATTACATTTTGAACATACAATAAATTTGAGTTTTAATGTAAATATAATTGTGATTTATATTTATTTATTTTTTGGATATGAAATAATATTTGTAATTTATATATCGAGTTAAGAATTAAACATTTGTTTTGAGTGAATTTGTAATTATAACTGTTTGACTGAAATTGTAATTTTAGATTATCAAATATGCTTGTTTTTGTTTGTAAATATTTGCAATATTGATGTTTATATTTATTCGATAATGGAATTTAAATGTGTATGATTATATTCAAGATGTTAATTATTTGAATCATTGTTGAACTTTAATTCTATCAAACACAAAATATTTCAATAATTATTATATTTGAGATTTTATAATTATATTTAAGAGTTTAAACATTTGAATGATTATATTTTCGAATAATCAGTATGTTTTTGTGTGTTTTTTTTTGATATAAATTAATCTTTGTATTTTATATATTCAGAGTTTAGAATTAAACATTTCTTTTGAATAAATTTGTAATTATAATTATTTCCCTTAAAGTCTAATTTTAGATTATCAATTATGTTTGTATTTGTGAAATTGTCAATTTGCAATAATTTTCTAATAATGTAAATCTGTTTCACATTTATATATAATTATTAAATTTATTATTTGTACGTAATTGAAAATAATTATCGTTTACTTAATAGGTGTTTGATTTCGAATGTCGACCGACTTTCGTTCAAATCGTTAGTGCGACAGCTATTATTTTATATATAAGGTAAATCCCAAAAAACAAAGTAAGTACAAGTTTTTAAGATCATACTATATGAAGCATTGTAGCCTCGTGGTCTAGTGCCTCGCTTCACGGGGCAACATTTCGTCGGTTCGAATCTCGTTTTTGTACAGTTATCTTTATACTCGTGTAAAAGACTAATATCAAAACGATAATTATATCCGATGATCTCTTCTTTTTTCAATTCAACTTCGTTGGTGATATAACATTAATATCAGAAGAACGTGCTCGCTATTATTACAAGAGAACGAAAAGACGTTCATTCGATTACATAAGCACCGGTCGTCCGATTTTGTATATGCGTACACTCAATTGGCTTACAAGCAGGTCGTCGTCCACTCGCTATAAGTGTTGTGCGTTGTTATTTATTATTATTTTAAATAATACATTAGTGATATACATTGTTAATCCATCGATAGAGTTGGTTTCAACATAGAATTGAACGGTGAGTAAAATTCAATGATATTTTTTAATTCAATGGTCACTTGTATATATATATATATATATATATATATATATATATATATATATATATATATATATATATATATATATATATACACACACAATGGTCGTTTGATTAGTATGTTAAATTTATTTATTGTTTAGTTTAATTAAATTTTTCAATTTTTACCATACTTAACATATGACCTTTGTATATTATATATATATATATATATTTACGTATATATAAATATACATATATATATATATATATATATATATATATATATATATATATATATACATGAATATATACATGGCCGATTATGACTCGCTACGTCATAATCGGCTAAATGCAACTGAGTTAGAAAGAACACGTTACGAAACGCTGTTTGAATAGTATGTTTTTTGATTTTTTTCAAATTTCCCATTTTAGTCTGTTTTCATTTTCTTTTTCAAATACTTATTTTAAATATAAATTCGATTGGATAGCATATTTTGAATTTTTAAATTTAATGTTTCGAGCTGTTTTATTTTTCAAAAACTTGTTCCCGATATAATTTCGATTAAATTGTGTAATTTCACATTTTCTAATTTCAGATTCCACCAGCAAGGATGTTTCGTCTTCGTTTAAATCGACGTACGTTTCGATCCATTCGATCCCGAATCACTCTATGATCAATTCTCCGTGATGCGATATGAACAGTCTGACGCACGCCAGTGGAGTAAACGTTAGGCGAGTAGGTGTCAGTCTCGGAATGCTGTGTACTTCGTGACTGGCGTTTCTAGCCTTTAGGATACCGTCCTCGGCCTTGTACTTACTTGTCGATCGCTGATAACTGCCCACTGTTGACCGTGCCTGCACAGTGCACTCCGTCGGTCTTGGAACCCCGCCGGACCCGTGTGTCCGGTCTTTGCTAAATCCCTATATTTCAAACAGGTCTAAGAGAGCGCTCTCGGTTTCGTCCTTTTTTCGGGCGAAATTGCAGTTTTGGTCCGTGTTAAATTGTTCCAATGACTGTGGATGTTGCATTGTGCGGATGACTTACGGTGTGCGGGAGAGGCAGAATCGCTCCGAGTTTTTACAATGTGTTCGATTGGTACGGTATCCCAGTGTCTGCGGGTCTCGCACGGCCGTTGTGTTACGTTCTTGTATCGTATTTGATTTGTTCATCGACGTGGGGGCGTCGTGCGACAGCGCTTCGGAATTCGCCGAAGCGGCGATGACGACGAGAGTGAGTAGACATGTGGGTCTTTGCGTCTGGAGTCACGTACTTCGTTTTGGCCTTTTTGGGTCTACTTCAACACTCGTATATTAATCATGATGATGAAACGGCGAAACAGAACGACTGAGTTCTTCTGCTCTAGTATGTTTCGTACGTAACTTGTTAATTTATTTATAATCGTTGATACTTTCGTTGGAAATCGCTGCTTCCGTCGTCGAGATCGTCGTCGTAGTCGCTGACGTCAACACATATGTGACCGGATCGAATGATCGAAAGGCGTTCAGATTTAAACGAACGATGATAGGCGTCGATCACTTTCATTCACCGTCCCGACTACGCAGTGATGTGTATAAACTTTTCGACTCTTGTGCAAAAGCTACCGAATGTAACAAGGAATATGGAGAACAGTTTGATATGTTCGTCTCTAGTGTGTTTCGTGCAGAGAACATTTGTATTATACGTATATTTTCATCTACGAGAGAGGACTTTCAAAAAGTTGTCGCATATTTCATCTATTTAGAAGTGAATCCAAAGCAACATATCCAATAAGGACTTCTTCATCTTTCCGTGGATGTCTTGGATTTTGGTATCAATGACTGTTGGCCTTGAGACGTGTTCATATTTTTTTTATTTATTAAATATAT
This sequence comes from Neoneuromus ignobilis, assembly GCA_029203775.1. Lineage (NCBI taxonomy): Eukaryota > Metazoa > Arthropoda > Insecta > Megaloptera > Corydalidae > Neoneuromus > Neoneuromus ignobilis. Next base: position 7,668,903 of record CP092097.1, read on the forward strand.
ATATATATATATATATATATATATATATATATATATATATATATATATATATATATATATGTATTTAATAACATTTATGTATAATTACAAGTTTTTGTTTAGAATGTAGCTCTTTGATCAATGCTAGTTGTCGGTTGCTCATTCCATCTTTCCGCGGACGTCTTGGATTTTGAAATCAATGACTGTTGGTCTTGGGAAGTGTTCATCTGCCCTGAGCTTTTCCAAAGGAACATGTTTTATTGAGTACATCAGTCCATGGCCGTATTGGATTTCGGATCTAATGACCATTGACCTCGAGACGTGTTCATCTGCCCTGCGTATTTCCAAAGTAACTTGTATTATGGAGTACATCAGTCCATGGCCGTATTGGATTTCGAATCTAATGATCGTTGGTCTCGGGACGTGTTCATCTGCACTAAGTATTTTCAGAGGGACCGGTATTATGTAGTATATTTGTTTTATTCATTAAATATATATATATATATATATATATATATATATATATATATATGTATGTATTAAAACATTTATGTATAATTTCAAGTTTTTGTTTAGAATTAGCTCTTTGATCAATGCTAGTTGTCTGTCGTTCATTCCATCTTTCCGCGGACGTCTTGGCTTTTGGGATCAATGACTGTTGGCCTCGGGACGTGTTCATCTGCCCCGAGTATTTTCAAAGAAATTTGTATTATGGAGTACATCAGTCCATGGCCGTAATGGATTTCGGATCTAATGACTGTTGTCCTAGGGACGTGTTCATCTGCACTGAATATTTCAGAGGAACTGGTGTATAATCGATTATATTTTTTTACATTTAATATATATATATATATATATATATATATATATATGTATTAAAACATTTATGTATAATTTCAAGTTTTTGTTTAGAATTAGCTCTTTAATCAATGCTAGTTGTCGGTCGCTCATTCCATCTTTCTGCGGACGTCTTGGCTTTTGGGATCAATGACTGTTGGCCTCGGGACGTGTTCATCGGCCCTGAGTATTTTCAGAAGGACTGGTATTATGGAGTATATATTTTTTTATTTAATAAATTTTTTATTTATATATATATATATATATATATATATATATATATATATATATATATATATATATATATATATATATATATATATAATATGATCAATATATGTATATATTATATATATGCGGATATATATATATATCATATATATATATATATATATATATATATATATATATATATATATATATATATACTGGTATATATATAGTATATATATATATATTATATATATATATATATATATATATATATATATATATATATATATATATATATATATATATATATATATATATATATATATATATATATATATATATGATATATATATATATATATATATATATATATATATATATATATATATATATATATATATATATATATATATATATATATATATATATATATATATATATATATATATATATATATATATATATATATATATATATATATATATATATATATATATATATATGTATATATATGTATTTAATAACATTTATGTATAATTTCAAGTTTTTGTTTAGAATTAGTTTTTTGATCAATGCTAGTTGTCGGTCGCGCTCATTCCATCTTTCCGCGGACGTCTTGGATTTTGGATTCAATGTCTGTTGGCCTTTGGACGTGTTCATCTGCACTGAGTATTTCAGAGGAACTGGTGTATTATTGATTATATTTTTTTTACATTTAATATATATATATATATATGTATTTAATAACATTTATGTATAATTTCAAGTTTTTGTTTAGAATTAGCTCTTTGATCAATGCTAGTAGTCGGTCGCTCACTCCATCTTTCCGTGTACGTTTTGGAATCAATGTCTGTTGGCTTTTGGACGTGTTCATCTGCCCTGCGTATTTCCAAAGGAACTTGTATTATGGAGTACATCAGTCAATGGTCGTACTGGATTTCGGATCTAATGACTGTTGTCCTAGGGACATGTTCATCTGCACTAAGTATTTCAGAGGAACTGAGTATTTCCAGAGGGAGTGGTGTATAATCGATTATATTTTTTTACATTTAATATATATATATATATATATATATATATATATATATATATATATATATATATATATATATATATATATATATATATATATATATATATATATATATATTTAAAACATTTATGTATAATTTCAAGTTTTTGTTTAGAATGTAGCTCTTTGATCAATGCTAGTTGTCGGTCGTTCGTACTTCATCTTTCCGTGGATGTCTTGGATTTTGGAATCAATGTCTGTTGGCCTTTGGACGTGTTCATCTGCCCAAAGTATTTCCATAGGGAGTGGTATTATGGAGTATATATTTTTTTTATTCAATATATATATATATATATATATATATATTTGCATATATGTATTTAATAACATTTATGTATAATTTTAATTTTTTGTTTAGAATGTAGTTCTTTGATCAATGCTAGTTTTCGGTCGTCCACTTCATCTTTTCTGTGTCGAATTGGATTTTGGAATCAATGATTGTTGGCCTTGGCTGTGTCCATCTGTCCTGAGTATTTCTAATAGAACTTGTATTATTATTGAAGTGTATCAGCCGATAGCCGTATTGGATTTTGGTTCTAATGACCGTTGGTCTCGGGACGTGTTCATCTGCACTGAATATTTTCAAAGGAATTTGTATTATGAAATATAATTGTCTTTCAATTTTTATATTTAATATGTATACATTTAATCTTTTTTTAGAATGTTGTTCTTTGATCATTGTTAGTTGCTGGTCTCTCGCTTCTACAGTTCATGGTTTTTGGATCCATTTGTTCGTGCCACTACGATGTTTTCATCTGTACTAAGTATTTATAAACACACCTGGATTATGAAATATAATGATTTACTGTAAGATGTAATTTACTTTTAAGATTAAATTAATTTTAAGATTTGATTTTTAGTTAGGTTAGATTTTATTAGGATTAGATTTTATTAGGCTTTTATTCTATTTGATTTTATATTTTTTGTGGGTGCATGTTATTAATGTTTTATGTTGTCGATGCTTGTTGTTGTTGTTAATGTTTAATGTTGCATTACGTTGATGTATAAATTCGTCCCTACTTTGTATACAAAAATTGAATAAAAATATAATTGATTATAAATGACATTTAATCAATATATTATGCGTCGTTCAGCTGGATGACTTTCCTCTTTATATCTTTGGTAATTACCTAATCCCGCATTCGTAGAAGCTCTGAGGTTTCTGGTTAAAGAACTGATTTGGGTGATTTTTAAGTTTCCCGAGGAAGAAAAAGGTTATGTCGGATGGTCGAAGGCACGTGTGGTTTTCCGTTGTCTCGATGGAACGCACTAAATTTTTTTTCTGGTTTGTTTCCTCGCTGAAATTCACTTAGTTGTGAACAGCATTTCTTCGAATTAACGGTGGTCTGTTGTTTAGGGAATAGTTAGTAATAAACGATTCCCTTCCAGTTCTACCGAATGTATAGCGTAACCTTTTTTAGCGATATAAGCCGGCTTAGCGCTAATTGTATGGGCATTTCCTCACTTAGACCATGGTCTCTTACCCTTAATGTTATTGTACACAATCTATTTTTCATCGTTCGTAATTATTCGTTTTAAAAATGGATCGATAGTATTTATTGTTGTTAATATGATTTAATTATTATGATTTAACTTGCTTTCAAGATCAAATTTGATTTTTTATTTAATTGATATATTCTTAGTTGCTGGTTTCTCGCTTCGTTGGTCTGTCTAGATTTTTGGATCCATGGGATCTAATCGGCAGTAAGTATTTGTAAACATACTTGTTTTATGAAATAGAATTGACTTATTATTTTTACATTTAATATATATTTATTTATTTACTCTTTTTTTAGAATGTGACTCTTTGATCATTGTTAGTTGTCGGTCTCTTGGTTCACGGACTTATTGGTTTTTGGCTTTGTGAATCCATTCATCATCTGCAATGTAAGTATTTTTTTTAATATACACTTCTATTGTACAATATAATTAGTATGCCTTTTTCTTTTTGCATTCAGTATATAAATTGAATTTATATATATATATATATATATATTAAGTTTTATGTTTAATAATAAATGATCTTTTTCAGATTGCTGTTCATCATCGGTCGAGTTGCCAGTTTGTTGTTTCATCAGTCCATGGACCGATTGGTTCCGTTGCTGTGTGATCGTTTCATTTGCAATAATATTAGTATTATTTTTAGTATAAACTTGTATATTACAATATGATTATAATACTTTTTTGTTTTTGCATTCAGTATATATGATATATAATGTGTTTTTTTTTTGTTTTCAATTTTTGTAATAATATTAACTTTTAACTTTATTTGTTTAAGTTGATAAACATTGTTAAATTTACATATATCATGTGTATTTGTGTATATTAATATATATATATATATATATTTAAGATATTAGTTATTGAATTACTTTTGGATTTCAATATTTTGAAATTGTAAATATACTCAAGATCTAAATTATATTTAGGATCTTTTTTATTTCATTAAATGTTGAATTTAATTATATTCAAGATGTTGAATATTTCAATCATTTTAATTATGTTTGACTTTAGTTTTTTCATTGTTACACAGTAATTAATATTGTAGACCTTAATTATTTAATTATATTTTGATTATTATTTCAAATGTTAATTATGTTTAAGACTGTAATTATTTTCATGATTATTGCACTGGACTTGTATGTATTTATGATGTCGATATGTCAATTATCGTTGCTTCAGTTATATTTTAAATTTTATTTCAATCATTGTTGAATATTGATTATATTTAAGAGCTTAATTATTCAATTATATTTGGATATTGTTGTTATATTCAGAACAGTAATTGTTACTGTATTTTCATCACGAGTTTAATTATATTAAGAATTTAAATATGTAAATGATATGATTTGTGGTTTTTAAATATTTGAATCATTGTTAAACTTTGATTGTATTAAATAGTAAATATTTCAATGATTATTATGTTTGAGATGTTTTAATTATATTTAAGAGTTTAAATATTTGAATGATTATATTTTTGAATCATCACTGGACTTTATTTATATTGAATACTTTAATTATTCGATTACATTTTGAACATACAATAAATTTGAGTTTTAATGTAAATATAATTGTGATTTATGTGTTTTTTTTTTTTTTTTGATATGAATTAATATTTGTAATTTATATATCGAGTTCAGAATTAAACATTTGTTTTGAGTGAATTTGTAATTATAACTATTTGACTGAAATTGTAATTTTAGATTATCAAATATGCTTGTTTTTGTTTGTAAATATTTGCAATATTGATGTTTATATTTATTCGATAATAGAATTTAAATGTGTATGATTATATTCAAGATGTTAATTATTTGAATCATTGTTGAACTTTAATTCTATCAAACAATAAATATTTCAATAATTATTATATTTGAGATGTTATAATTATATTTAAGAATTTAAATATTTGAATGATTATATTTTTGAATAATCAGTGGATTTTATATTGAATACTTTAATTGTTTGATTATATTTTGAACATAGAATAAATGTGAATTTTCATGTATATTTAATTGTGATTGTTTTTTTTTTTGATATAAATTAATCTTTGTAATTTATATATTCAGAGTTTGGAATTAAACATTTCTTTTGAGTAAATTTGTAATTATAATTATTTTCCTTAAAGTGTAATTTCAGATTATTAATTATGTTTGTAAATATTTGCAATATTGATATTGATATATATTTAATAATAGAATTTGAATTAAAGATTATCATTATAAATATTAATCATAAATATAAATAGATAAGTTATATTTGATTCGATTGTTTTATTGAATATTTTACACACACACACACACACACATATATATATATATAAAACTGTTGTGAAAATCAAATTATTAGATCTTTAATTATTTTTATGATTAAGAAATTATGTTTCCATTTATAATTAGATGAAAACTTCGAATGTCGACAGCCTCCCGTTCAAATTCCTAGTGCGATGGCCATTAATTTGCATATATGGTAAATCCCAAAAAACAAAGTAAGTACAAGT
>CP092097.1:7677500-7717500 GCA_029203775.1 Neoneuromus ignobilis
ACAGACAGACAGACATACAGACACACACAGAGACAGATACACAGACATACAGACACACACAGAGACAGATACACAGACATACAGACGCACAGACATACAGACGCACAGACATACAGACGCACAGACATACAGACGCACAGACACACAGACGCACAGACACACAGACGCACAGACACACAGACGCACAGACACACAGACGCACAGACGCACAGACACACAGACATACAGACGCACAGACACACAGACATACAGACACACAGACACACAGACATACAGACACACAGACATACAGACACACAGACACACAGACAGACAGACACACAGACAGACAGACACACAGACAGACAGACACACAGACAGACAGACAGACAGACACACAGACAGACAGACACACAGACAGACAGACAGACAGACAGACAGACAGACAGACAGACAGACAGACAGACACACAGACATACAGACAGACATACAGACAGACATACATACAGACATACAGACAGACAGACATACAGACAGACATACAGACAGACAGACATACAGACAGACAGACAGACAGACATACAGACAGACATACATACAGACAGACATACATACAGACAGACATACAGACAGACATACAGACAGACATACAGACAGACATACAGACAGACAGACAGACAGACAGACAGACAGACAGACAGACAGACATACAGACAGACATACAGACAGACATACAGACACACAGACACACACAACATACACACACACACACACACACACAACATACACAGACAGACACACAGACAGACATTTGGGAGACTAAATAGTATAATGAAAAGCAATATACCAATCAGTTTGAAAAGAAAGGCATATAACCAATGTGTACTATCGGCCTGTACGTATGGAGCAGAAACTTGGACTCTAAACATAAGAAGGAAACAGAAACTGTTAACTGTCCACAGAAGTATGGACAGACAGAAAAACAAGTAAATGGATAAGGGAACAAACAAAAGTAATTGATATAATAGAGCAAGTTAAATCGTTGAAATGGACATGGGCAGGACATGTAGCGAGAAGAGAGGACAACAGATGGACGAAGATTGTTACGGAATGGAGACCAAGAGATAAAAAGAGACCTAAAGGAAGGCCACATCAAAGATGGAGAGATGAAATTGTGAAGTATTGTGGAGGCCAAGGTTGGATGGGATTGGCCAGAGACAGGAAAGAATGGAAGAGGCTTGGAAGACTCTTCTTATTTAAATTATGACATTCGACGAGGCTTTCGCCCAGCAGTGGGCTGATCTGGGCTGTCAGTAGTAGTAGTACATATACATATATATATATACGAGGTCAGACAATTAAGTAATGCGACCGATTTTTTTTCTCGGCCTGTGGTAACACTGCGAACCTGTAACTCCGTCACCGTAATAGCAGATCCCTACTCTCTCGATTGAGATCTTGACCAGCCTCGTACGATCATTTCTTCGCCAGTTGTTTAGTGTTTTGTAACAACGTGCAAGTAGTGCATGTCACGAAAATGGAACAGAGAACATCGCTCAAGATTGTCTCGAGCAGGTTGAAAGTGATCCTATTCTTTTCGATCGAGTTATTACTGGTGATGAAAGTTGGTTCTTTCAATATGACCCCGAAACTAAACGACAAAGTCAACAGTGGCTGTCCCATGGAGCACCAAGGTCAAAGAAGGCGAGAATGAGCAAGTCCAAAGTGAAAACCATGTTGATTTGCTTCTTCGACAGCAAAGGGGTGGTTCACAAAGAGTTCGTACCACCTGGACAAACCGTAAATCAAGTATTCTACCGCAATGTGCTCGAAAAATTACGAAAAGGGTGCTCAGAGTGCGTCCAGAGATCGCGAAGACTTGGGTTCTGCATCACGACAATGCCCTCTGTCACAGTGCGTTCAGTGTCTCTCAGTTTTTGGCGTCTAAAGGCATCGCAACGTTACCACAACCGCCCTATTCACCGTACATGTCACCCTGCGACTTTTTCCTATTCCCCCATATGAAAAAATTCGTCAAAGGTCGACATTTTGACTCCGTTGAAGATATCCAAGAATCTGTGACGAGGGTACTCGGAGAGGTCCCACAAGAAGTGTTCCAGAATTGTTACGAAAACTGGAAAACTCGCTGGAATAAGTGTATAGATGCGGGAGGGGATTACTTTGAAGGGGATCGCAGCGATGTACCTTAATTTTTAAATATACTCGATTTTTGAATTTTGTCGCATTACTTAATTGACCTCGACCTATATATATATATATATATATATATATATATATATATATATATATATATATATACATACATACATACATACATACATACATATATATATATATATATATATATATATATATTATATTATATTATATTATATTAATTTGATCTGGTTATGTATGATTGTCTTTGTTGAACTGAAAACGTAACGCAAACAGTAATAAATTTATCAAACGTTCTTGCAATTACATAACCACTCGGTATAAAAACCCGGTCGTTGTTTGGTATATTATTAGTTGTATTTTCGAGAAGAGGTCGTCGACGGTGTGCAATTTTTATATTATTTGAATATTTTTTTAAATTGGTTTACTTTGAAGTACAAATAATTGTTTTAATTCAATTAATTGTGTGTTGCTGGATAGTTGGAATAATATCTCGATCACGTGTGGATTGCCATTGGGGGAATACCACAATGGTGTGTGAATGGGATCGGAGCAATACGACGATCCGTATGTTTTTGGGTTGAGCCGAGATCTCAATCATGTGTGTTCGAGGGTCGGGACGTTATTGGAATTATTTCAGTAGCTCACATTTATTGATTTATATACATATTAAAAGGTACACCTGTAATACCTGTTTATAACATCGTTTGGAACTGTTGATTTCGTTTCATCAATCTATTTGGACTTTGTTCAAATTGTTGTTTGTAAGTTATAATAGCGTAAGCGATCGGTGGTACATCAGTGTAAGTTGTTTCTTTTGACTTTTTTCTTTCTTACATGATTATATATTTGTGTGATGATGTTTTAATTATCGTTCGTTGTATTTTTTCGCTGTTCTGTTAGTAATTATTATTTACAATTACTTTGTGAATTGTGCTTAAATAAAGTAAGTATGTTAAATTATATAATCTCATATTATTTGTAACAATTGTTCGCAATAATTTTATTTATAATTTAATTTATAATCTACACATTCTAACCTACTATTGAAATTAATATGAATTTTTTGTTTTCAGGTGTTATTTTGAAGATTTATTAACTTTTACATAGTGTTATAAAATTATCAATAAATGATACCTAAATAAATTCTATTTATTGCTGTTATTAATTATTTGTATTTCCTTTAATTGTTTTATTTTTTTACAAGCTTTAAGATAGTAAATGCCATTGGACAAGAATTTCACATACCAAAAACCAATTGTATCGTTGATACCTACGTAGTCACCATCGGAAGAAGAAATTCCAATTGAAGAAATGGAAATCGAAGAAATTCTAAATGAAAACGAATAAATGAAATTCTGTTAATTGAACAATTTAGTAATATTACTTGAAAAAATTTGGACTTACGATAAATTGAAAATATTGGAATGAAAAATATTTAAATTTAATAGAATTAATTTTTATCAGGACGTTAATTGTGTGAACATTAATGCTGTTCAATAGTTTATTGAATAAACTTTTTTGATTTGTTTGTATTTGTTAGATTAATTATTTGTACATTGTTTAGGATTTGCAATATTTGAGGTTGTTAGTATCAGAGCATCGTTTTCGGACGATGCATATGCTTAGCACATCTCATGCGGGGAACGCGTCTCGACGACGTCTTCTGAAGGCATTATGAGAAAACGCGATTCTCATAATGGCTGCGGAAGGCGTTGTCGAGACGCGTTGCCCGTATACGGTGTGCTAATTCCAAAGATGTGGATTTTTTTTTTGGACCTCGATTGTTGTAATCTTTATTCGATGTAGAATGTATTTAATTGTCGACTGGAATTTTCGTCAAACGTTAATGCTCTTTAATTGTTTGTTGAATAAATTTAGATTTTCTTGTTGACTAGAATTCCTGTCGAACATTAATGTTGTTTATAGTTTATTGAATAAACTTTTTTGATTTTCTTGTATTTGTTAGATTAATTATTTGTACATTTTGCAATATTTGAGGTTGCTAGTTTCAGAGCATCGTTTTCGGACGATGCATATGCTTAGCACATCTTATGCGGGCAACGCGTCTCGACGGCGTCTTTCGCGTTTTCTCATAGTGGCTGCGGAAGGTGTCGTCGAGACGCGTTGCCCGCATACGGTGTGCTAATATCAAAGAGGGGGGATATTTTTTTATGGACCTCGAATGTTGTAAGCTCTATTCGATGTAGATTGTCGACTGGAATTCCCGTCAAACGTTAACGCTCTTTAAAACTTTTTGCTTTTCTTGTTGACTGGAATTCCCGTCGAAAATTAATACTGTTTAAAATAGTTTATTGAATAAACTTTTTTAATTTTCTTGTATTTGTCAGATTAATTATTTGTACATTTTGTACAGTTTGCAATATTTGAGGTTGCTAGTTTCAGAGCATCGTTTTCGGACGATGCATATGCTTAGCACATCTTATGCGGGTAACGCGTCTCGACGGCGTCTTTCGCGTTTTCTCATAGTGGCTGCGGAAGGCGTCGTCGAGACGCGTTGCCCGTATACGGTGTGCTAATATCAAAGAGGGGGGATATTTTTTTATAGACCTCGAATGTTGTAAGCTCTATTCGATGTAGATTGTCGACTGGAATTCCCGTCAAACGTTAACGCTCTTTAAAACTTTTTGCTTTTCTTGTTGACTGGAATTCCCGTCGAAAATTAATACTGTTTAAAATAGTTTATTGAATAAACTTTTTTAATTTTCTTGTATTTGTCAGATTAATTATTTGTACATTTTGTACAGTTTGCAATATTTGAGGTTGCTAGTTTCAGAGCATCGTTTTCGGACGATGCATATGCTTTGCACATCTTATGCGGGTAACGCGTCTCGACGGCGTCTTTCGCGTTTTCTCATAGTGGTTGCGGAAGGCGTCGTCGAGACACGTTGCCCGTATACGGTGTGCTAAATTCAAAGAGGGGGGGATATTTTTTTTATGGACCTCGAATGTTGTAAGCTCTTTTCGATGTAGATTGTCGACTGGAATTCTCGTCAAACGTTAATGCTCTTTAATAGCTTGTTGAATAAATTTTTAAATTTTCTTGTTGACTAGAATTCCCGTCGAACATTAATGTTGTTTATAGTTTATTGAATAAATTTTTTTGATTTTCTTGTATTTGTTAGATTAATTATTTTTACATTTTGTACGGTTTGCAATATTTGAGGTTGCTAGTTTCAGAGCATCGTTTTCGGACGATGCATATGCTTAGCACATCTTATGCGGGCAACGCGTCTCGACGGCGTCTTTCGCGTTTTCTCATAGTGGCTGCGGAAGGCGTCGTCGAGACGCGTTGCCCGTATACGGTGTGCTAATATCAAAGAGGGGGGATATTTTTTTATGGACCTCTAATGTTGTAAGCTCTATTCGATGTAGATTGTCGACTGGAATTCCCGTCCAACGTTAATGCTCTTTAATTGTTTGCTAAATAAATTTTTAAATTTTCTTGTTGACTGGAATTCCCGTCGATCATTATTGCTGTTTAATAGTTTATTGAATAAACTTTTTTTTTTGTTTTTGTTTATGTTAGATTAATTATTTTAATTATTATGTGATGTGAATTTATATTTAATTATCAGTTTGTATTATTGTATGACATTGATGATATTAAAGAGTTTATTAAATAATTTCTGATGTTATTTTATTTGACTGTTTAATTATTTATACATTTTTCAGGGTTTGTAATATTTGTGGTTATTTCTTTTTAATTATTTTGCGGATCTTTATTTATATTTAGAAATTTATTTAATTTTTCTTGTTATTATTATTCAAAATGTAGATCGATTAGGATTTTGTTATATTCGAACCGATTTTAATTTATTATAAGTAATTATATATATATTTTGGATCTCTGTTTATTGACTTTAATAATTTCTATTATTGTTGAACATTATAGTTGTTTTAAGATTTTATTGAATCATTTTGATTTGAGATGTTCATTATTATTTTTTTAATTTTGTATATGGAGAATTATATTTATTTTAATCATTATTGAACTTGTTTATTAATTAGAATTTTTGACTTGAATAACTTTTAATATTTAAGTGATTTTAATTTATTGTGAATATAATATTTAGGTTCTTTATTTATTAATCTCTTTTGTACTCGAGTTCTATTTGACTGTAATTATATTATAATTTTGGATATTATTATATATTAGATTTGAAATATTGTAGTCGTTTTTGGACTTTAAATATTAATTTCACTTATTAAAAATATTTCTTTTATTTGAAAATCTTTGAAATTGATTAACTTTCATTACATTTAGGATTTCAATTATTTCATTTTAATTTAATTATTTAAATTATTATTTTCATTAACTATATATGTATATATAGGATGTTAATTATTTTAATCATTTTTCAAATTCTAAAAATAAATCTTTGTTGAACTTTAATAATATATAAAATGTCAATTTTATCAATCATTGCTTGACTCTATGTTTAAGAATTTATTTAATATAATCACTATTCAACATTAATGACATTTAAGAACTTGATTAATAATTTTTAGATTTCATACTTTGACTTTTTCAATTATCTTTCAACATTATTTCTATTTATGTTGTAAATTGTTTTAATTGTTGTTGTACTTCAGTTATATTTATGATATTGTTATATTTGAATAAATTAAAAATATGATTTATGTCAGTAATTTTTGAACATTGATTGAATTAAAATCTTGATCATAATTAGGATTTGAATTATTTTAATAATTTTCTATTCGACTTGAATACAATTTTAATTATTTCATTGTTGAAGTATAATCATATTAAAGACTTAAATTATTCATGAAATTTGAGATTGTTTAATGAGATTTTAATTATTTATATTATTTTTGAATATTAATACCTCAATTGATCGTCATTGTATTATATTTCCATTGTTATGTTTGAATAAATGAAAAGTATGAATTCAATAATTTTTTATTTGATTTGAATACTAATTTAATTATTTTATAGTTGAACATCAATCACATTTGAAACTTGAATTATTCAATAATTTAAAAACTTTTTTTTGAGATTTTATGAACATTAATTCTTTAATCGTTTGTCGTTGTTAGATTTTAATTATATTTCTAACGTGATTTTTTTAAATATTTGTTTTTAATAAGGTTTAAGATTTAAATTATTTCTATGAATTTTTGATTCGGGTTGTATTTATGATCTCAGTTCTTTTAATCGTTGTTAGATTAAGATTTTAGTTATATTTTGGATTTGATATATTTTAATTATTGTTGAACTTTATGTTCAGTAAACTGAAACAGTTTGATATTCGAGACAATAGTTATGTAAATCGTTAATATTTGAAATATTTCAATAATGTATTTAATATTTTAATTTTTTTAATATTTATTATATTTAAAATCCAAATTATTTGATTTATTGTTAAATTGTTTTTTTTTTTAACATGTTAAATATTTCAATGATGATTATTTTTGAGGTCATTGTTAGACATGAATTAATTTTTTTTTATATTGAAATGATTGTTTGAATTACTAATTATTTTAATAATTGTTTGGGTTTTTTTAAAAAATAATGATTATATTTGAAATCCTAATTATTTTAATTATTGTTCTGGTTTATTTTCTTAAAATATTTGAATAATGATTATTTTCGAAATTATTTGAATCGTTGTGAGACTTTATATATATTTAATATTTTCATTACTTGAATAATGATTATACTTGAAATTTAAATTATTTCTGTTTTTCAATTGTAATATTTTTAAATCCTTGAATAGTGATGATATTTAATTTTCTAATTATTTTAATCATTGTTGGACATGAATTAAAAATTTAATATTTGAAAACTGATTTGAAAAAAATATTTAAACTATTTGAATAATGATTTTATATTTGAGATCCTAATTATATTAATTATTTCTAGTTACATAAATCATTAAATATTTTTAGTATTTGAAATATTTCATTAATAATTATGAAAATTATTTAAAATATTTGATTAATTATGTTTTGATTTTATTCCACCTTGCATTTCAAATATTTTTAATTTTTAAAATATTCGATCGACTATATTTTAATTTCAACATTTAATTTAATTTCACTTTGCATTTGAAATATTTTTTTTAAAAAATTGTTGGATTTTAATTGTTTTTAATAGAATAAATATTGGAAAAATTATAATATTTAAAATCTAAATTATTTGATTTATTGTTAGATTGTTTTTTTTATATATGTAAAGTATTTCGTTGATGATTATTTTTGAGGTTGTAATTATTTTAATCATTGTTAGACATGAATTAAATGTTATATTTTTAATATTGAAATGATTGTTTGAATTATTAATTAATTAATTATTGTTGGAATTTATTTTCCTAAAATATTTAAACTATTTAAATAATGATTATATTTGAGATCATCATGAGATTTTAATTTCATTTAATATTTTCAATATTTGAATGATTGTTTGAAATCGTAATTATTGAAATTGTTTCTAATCTTTAATTAATTTGATTATTTTAGATATTTGAATATCGATTATATTTAAGATTCTAATTTTTTAAGTCATTTAATTCTTTTAATTTTTTAATGATGATTTTTTTAATTCTTTAATGATGTTTTAAATATTTAATTAATGATTGTATTTGAGATTCTAAATAAGGAAAATATTATTAATCTTTAATTTTTTTTAATATTTCAAAAATGGTTATATTTGAAAGATTTTTTTTTTTGTGCTAGACTTGAATTATATTTAAATTAATATATAATCAGTGTATGTAAAAATAATAGATATCTTTAGGAATCTATCAGTAGTCTTCGACGGTGTAATAATTCAATTATTTGTGTGCTGCTGGATAATTGGAATAATATCTCGATCACGTGTGGATTGCCATTGGGGGAATACCACAATGGTTTGAATGGGGCCGGAGCAATACGACGGTCCGTCTGTTTGCGGGTTGAGTCGAGATCTCAATCATGTGTGCTCGAGGGTCGGGACATTATTCGAATTATTTCAATAGTTTACATTTATTGATTTATATACACATTAGAAGATACACCTGTAATACCTGTCTACAACATCGTTTTGGATTGTTTCTGGATCTATCTTCTTTAGTTCGAATTTTGCAAGCAGTTGCTGAAGTAATGTAAGTGATCTGTTTTCTTTTTTTTAATCTTTATTACTCATTTCTTTTTTTGTACGGTCGTCGTCTTTAAATCTTCGTATATGTATTCCAAGGAAGAACACTTATTATTATTGTTGTTATTATTATGTTTAGTATAAAAATCTACTCGGTTAATATCATTTTTGAAAACTTTATAAGTTAGGAAATTATTCTAAATTCAATGGGTTTGAGCGAAAACTATTTAAATCCAATTGGTTTTATCAGAACTTTAATTATATGAATAATTGTTGAATATCGATTATATTTGACATTAATTATTCGATTGTTTCAAGAGATTATTGTAATTAAAAAGTAATTATTTTAATCGATTTTTGAAATCTAGTTTTATTTCTAATTTTGATTATTTCGATCGTTTTTACCATCTACGATAGTTTCGGAGTTGTGAGAGGTAATTTTTTAAATGAATTTCGAATGATGATTAATTGTTGCAGTTTAATTATATTCGATACAAAATATTTTAGTTATTTTGTTTGACTAGATATTTGATTTTAATTAACTACTCATTTTTGAACATTAATTATACAATCATATACTAAATTATTATATTTAAAATTCTAATTGATTGAAATATGGATAGACTTTAATTATATTTAATATATTTTATAAATATTTTGAGATCTTTGTTGATTTTCATTAGGAGAGAAAAAAACTCTTGGTTAAATTTCCATCTGATTAATTCTTTACTGTTTTTGAAAAAAGAAGTAGATAATTTTTTAATCGAATGATGAGTGAAAATCGAATCATTAGATTTTTATGATTGAATTTTTTATCAGATGAAAACTTATTCCGATATTATTTTACTTTAAACGATTCCTGCTAATGTGTTAGCTGTTTCTCTGGAAATCGTATTTTTCCAGTAATTGTTGTACAATTGGGCTTGCCGTTATTTTCTTGTGTGTACAAAAATGACAAAAAATTCGATTGCGTTGTACCAAATTAACTGACGTGCAGTACTCTGAAAGGGGTTGATGGATGAATTGAAATTTGGGCAATTCGTCACCAGGTGTATGTTTGCTGTTTCACTCTACGTTGAAAAATCATTCTCTGTCTTACACATTGCTCTTATGGGAATAATTTCAATGAGAAAATTCGACAACATACTATATTTATATTGGTCGACGTTTTATTTATATTTATTTTAGTTCAAAATGTACGTTAATGAATATTTTTTTTGATTATTCAAATGCAATTATTAATTGGAGATATTTGACAATTGTTGATGAGTTTTTAATGATTTTATAGTTATGTATTATTCATAAATATATTAATATATATATATCGTTGTAAATTTTGAAATGACAATGATATTAGTTTAGTAGAATTTAAAGAAAAAAATATTTCTGGTTGTAGATTTTATCATTTTAAATAGTGGGGAATAGTATTGGCAATTTGGAATAATTTTCTAATAATTAAAAATCGGTTTCGATTTATATACATATATTTATTTAAATGAGACTGAAGGTTATTAAAGAACGGGTGAAAAAATATAAAAATATTTAATATTTAAAATTGTTGAATAAATTGTGAATTTCATGTTCTAATTGATTGAAATATAGATAGACTTTAATTATATTTTAGAAATATTTTGAGATCCTTGTTGATTTTTTTGTTGTTATACATTAATAATATTTAATATTTTAAATACTTGAAAAAATTCAATTGTTGCTAGATTTTAATTGCATTTATTATTTTTAATAATTCAACAATTATTATATTTGTGATTGTAATCTAAATTTATTGAAGAAATTAATTATATTTAATAAATGATTATATTTGAGATTTTTATTCTATATTCTTATTGTTAGGCATTAATAATATTCAATATTTTGAATAATTCAAAAACAGTTATGAATGAGATAACCGAAGTAATTTAATTGTTATTTTAAATAATTTGAAAATAATTATATTTGTGATTGTAATTGATAATTTTTTTGTCAGACTGTAATTTATAAGAATATTTGAAAAATGATTATTTTTACTGTCTCTCATTAGTTCAATTGTTGGTATCTTTTAATAATATTTAATATTTTAATAATATTTTTTATTTTCAAGAAGTAAATGTATTTGATCTTTTTTGTTTCGTTTAAATCACATCTACAGTTCATTGATTTTTCATAATTATATTAAAAATTATTATTCATTTAATTTTGTATAACTTTTTTTTTTTTAATTATAATTTTAATTTTTCAATTAATTATATATAGTTATTGAAATGTAATATTGTGATTACTCAAAAAATGTAATATTGTGATATCTTACAAAATGATTGATTGGAATATAGATAGACTTTAATTATATTTAATATATTTCAGAATTATTTTGAGATCCTTGTTGATTTTCTTATTGTTAGACATTAATAATATTTCATATTTTAAATATATTTAATATTTAATGATATTTAATATTTTGAATAATTCAATTGTTATTTTATTTATTATTTTAAATAATTTGAAAATAATTATATTTGTAATTGATTATTTTTTTGTCAGACTGTGTAATTATATTTAATATTTTTAATACTTGAAAAATGATTCTATATGAAATCATCTTATTTGAATCGATTGTTGTTAAATTTTAATTCTGTTTAATATTTTGTTTATTTGAAAAAGCATTATATCTGAAATTAAATTTAATTCAATTAGATTTAAACTTTCAATTCTATTTAATATAAGAATATTTGAAAAATGATTGTATCTAATGTTTTTTAATAAGTTCAATTGTTGATATTTTGTGATAATATTTTAAACATTTTCAAATTGATTCTGTATGAGATCATAATTGATTAAATTTAATATTTTCAAAAATCATTATCTAAAATTCTATTTATTTTAATTATATTTTTACTTGTAATTATTTTTAATATAATAAAATATTTACAAAAATAATTGTATTTAATGTCTGTTATAAGTTCGATTGTTAGTAGCTTTTAATGTTATTTAATTTTTTTAAACACTGTAAAATTGGTTTTATATAAACTAATAAAATTAATTAAATTGTTGCTAGTTTTTAATTTTATTTCATACTTTTTATATTTCCAAAATTATTGTATTTGAAATTTTTAATTAGTTTATTGTTGTTTGATTTCAATTTAATATTTTCGAGTTTATTATTAATTGAATTTTATAATATTTTATTAATATTTAGTGTTTCAAAATGATTGTATTTAATATCTGAATAAGAATAATTATTTTATGTAGTGAAATGAGATAAATTCTATTTTAATAGCGAAAATCATTTGTAAAAAAGAAGTGAATGCATTAGGAAAGAAAAACTTAAGATTTAAATTGGCGTTTATATATTTTTGTGCGGTGAAATTGTCATCTGATGAATTGTTAAATTTTTTTGAAAAAACATGTAAAATAACATTTTTTTAATGAAATGATTTGTGAAAATGGAATTATTATATTTTTATGATTAACAAATTATGTTTTTTTTTAATCAGATAAAACGTATTTAAATATAATTATTAATTAGAGAGATATTTGGCAATCGTTGATGAGTTTTTAATAATTTTACATTTGTGTAAGGAAATGTTATAATAATTATGTAAAAAAAATAAACGTTATGAAATTTTCGATACATGAAATGAACAAATATTTTGGTTTTCAAATAATCTATCTTATATAACTCGAATAAATTTCTTCTGACTGTGTATATTTATCTTTGTTTAAATGAATGTATCAAACGACCTTGAGATTACATAAACACTTTGTATAAAAAGGATGAACTTGTTCGGCATCGGTTTTAATATTAGTTGTATTTTTGAAGAGAGGTCGTCGATGATGTGCGATCAACTTTTAATTGAGTGTTTGAAATTTGTAATCTGTCTGTTTTAATTGGTATTTTCTTCTATCTATACATATATTTAATTAAACACGGTCATATATTTTCTTATTAAACATACATTGATTTATTTTAATTTTTATAAATATATTTATTTTATTGATAAATTGTTCAGTAGTTTTCAAATTGATGATTAATTTGTAAAATACGTAATTATTAAGTGTATTCATGTAATTCTCATTATTGCATGATCTTCAAATACTCTAATAATTGATTAAATCGTTTCAAATATATTTCTATTCATTTATATTATTTGAACATTTCTTTAAAATCATTCTTTTGATTTAAAATCGTGATTTTCATGTAAATATGTTTTACATATATATATATATATATATATATATATATATATATATATATATATACATATTTAATTTTATTATATTAAAAATTACTTGCTAGTTCGAAAAACACATAACTAAATATTTTATGTAACTCTTAATACTGCATGACCTTCGAATATTCGAATAATCTATACATACAGTCTGTTTTACAATCATCATACATTTATTTTAAATTCAATATCTATTATATTTTAATTCTTTTTATATTATTAAACATTTTTGTTATAAATACTTGCTTTGTGATTTAATTAAAATCTGATTTAGTGATTTGTCTAAGATTTTCTCTAAAATGCAATAAACTAATCATTTTAATTTACATATCGAGTTCAGAGTAGGTGATTGTAATTATTTGGTTTATTTTTCAATTATACACATTTAAATAAGAACTCATTTAAATCGAATATTATAATTAATCATCATTTTATATGTGATTAATTGTTTTCAAAGTGTAATTTGTGAAATTTGATATTCTCATATTTATTGGATAATTTCATTTTGTTATTTTCTGATAATATACGTACTCGAGTTATAAAACGATCGAAAAAGTAATGAAAGGTTAAAATTGTAAATATACAGTTATTGGTCTATGTGATAATAAAATATTAATTTATTGCTGTACATCATGTTTTTAAGCAAAGTATTGTATTTGATCATTTTTATTACATTAATTTGTCTAAATATTATTTTAATTAATTGTTAAGAATATATAAATATCTCTTAATAAATTTTTTTTATATACAAATAGCATAATTTAAAAATTGTTGTAAATTATTTCCGTTAAATATTTTTTGTATTGACTAACAGATAATATTTGTGATTGTTATTAATTATTTTTTCGCTAGATTAATGAAATTTAATATTTAAAAAATTGATTTTATATGACATATTTTAATTATATTTAATATTTTGGTTATTTAGAAAAGATATTAGATTTTAAATTTAATTTATTTTAATTATATTAAAATTTTAATTTATATTTAATATATAAAATTTTTAAAAAAATGATTGTAGTTAATGTCTTTTATCAGTTGCATTGTTGGTATCTTTTGATATTATTTATTATTTTAAACATTTCAACGGTAATTCTATACGAGATCTTGATTGATTCAATTGTTGTCAGATTTTAATTATATTTAATATTTTAAAAAAATCAATATATTTGAAATTCTATTTATTTCAATTATACATATATATATATATATATATATATATTTTTGGTTATTTTTAATGTAATAAAATATTTAAAAAATTATTTTATATGAGATCTTAATTGATTCAGTTATCATATGAATTATTGCTAAATTTTACTTATATTTAATAATTTAATTATTTTTTTTCCTAAATTTCATTCAGTATTTTTGTTAGTAGATGTTAATTATTAATAATATTTTAGAAATGAATTCCACTCGAGATCATTACTAATCCAATTATTATTTATTGATATTTAATGTTTTCAATAGTTAAAAAATTATTTTATATGACATTTTATTTGATTCAATTGTCAAATTTTAATTATATTTAATATTTTGGTTATTTCGAAAGAAATATTAGATTTTAATTTTAATTTATTTAAATTATATTTAATATATAAAATACTTAAAAAATGATTGTAGTTAATGTCTTTTATTAGTTCAATTGTTGGTATTTTTTGATAATATTTATTATTTAAAACACTTGGAAAGTAATTTTATACGAGATTTTAATTGATTAAATTGTCGCCAGATTTTAATTATATTTAATGTTTTTAAAAAAAATCAATATCTGAAATTCTGTTTATTTAAATTATACATATATTTGTTATTATTTTTAATGTAATAAAATAGTTGAAAAGTGATTCTATATGAGATTTTAATTATATTGAATATTAAAAAAAAAAATTATTATTTCAAATTCTATTTCTTTTAATTATACCGAGACTTTCAATTGTATTTAATATAATAAAATATTATTTCGAAAATGATTGCATGTATTATCTGTTATTAGTTCGATTGTTGGTTTGTTATTTAATTTTGACAACATTTAAAAACTGGTTCTAAATGAAATTTAAAAATCAATTGAATTGTTGCTTGACTTTAATTTTATTTTATACTTTTAATATTTCCCAAATGATTGTAATTGATAATTTTAATTAGTTTATTGTTGTTAGTCTTTAATTTTTTTAATTGTTTTTCGAAAATGATTCAATATAATATGTGAATTCGAAAATTTTTTACTAAATTTTAATTTCATTTGATATTTTAAATATTGTAAAAATGATTTCATTTGAGATAATTATTAATTGAATTATTGTCAAATTTTACTTATATTTAATATTTTGAATACTTGAAAGTTATATTTAAAAATTTAATAATTAAATTATTTTTTGACTTAAATTTCATTTAGTACTTTTGTTGATAGATGTAAATTATATATAATATTTTAGAAATGATTCCACTCGATATCATTACTAATCCAATTATTGTTAGATTTTATTCATATTTAATATTTTAATTACTTAAAAAATGATATATTATTTGATAATTTAATGATTGAATTATTGCTCGATTTAAATTATATATTCAGAATTTGAAACACTTCAATAATGATTGTAATTATATATTTAATATTTTATGATGAAGGATGATAATAAAAATGTTAATAAAATTCAATTGTAGGTAGATTTTAATTGTAGATAATATTTTAAATATTTCTAAAATGATTCCTACTCAAGATCATTATTTTATTATAATTATTGCTAAACTTTATTTATATTTAATATTTCAAAATGATATTTGAGAATCTGATGTTGAAAATATTGTTTGACTTAAATTATATTGAGTATTTAAAATATTTTAATAATAATGTTGATTTTGTTTACTTATTATTTTATGATTAATGAATGATTATAAAGATTTTAATTAAATTTAATTGCTGGTAAATTTTAATTATATTTAATATTTGCAAATGTAATAATTAAAGTATTTTTTGACTTGAATTATATATTCAGTATTTTGAACACTTTAATAATGATTGTGTGTGTTATATTTTTTCTATATTTTATTTCATATACTTTAATAATGATTATGTTTAATAGATAATTTATTTTGACTTTGATTTTATTTAATATATAGAATATTTAAAGAACAATAATATTTGAGATTGTAATTCAATCATTTCAGAATTTAATAATTGTTGATATTTTATATGCTTGAAAAAATGTTTTGAGATTTTAATTATTTCAATTATTGTCAAATTCGAATTATATTTAATTTTTCAAATTAGATTCTACATCAATCATTTTAGAATTTAATATTGGTTAATATTTTATATATTTGAAAATAGGTTTGTGATATTAATTTCTTTATTTGGATTGGACTTTAATTGTATTTAATTTTTTTATATATTTTAAAATATTAATTGGATTTTTGTTAGGTTGTTATATATTTAATTGTTTAAATATTTTTGAAATGATTATATTTAAGATTGATTATTTTAATTTTAGCTAAACTTTAATTATATTTAATGTTTGAAAAAAATTCCAATAATGATTCTAGATGATAATTTTATTATGATAAATATTTGTTTCAATGTTTGTGTGTTCGTATTTTATCATTTTTAATGGTTTTAAGACAGACTAGAGGTGATGTGTTGTTATCGGTAATAATATTTATTTATAATAATATTGCAATCATGAAATATTTAATATATAATTAATGTATGTGTATATATATAATTTGATAATTCGTAGTAATATATGTTTGAGATGTCTGTATGAACGTGTAATTGTCATTTACGGTTTCATCGATCCATTGTTCTGCAATTTCATCTTCAACAAGTTTCATTTCATGATTGTCGTCGGTGACAATGTAAGTTTATTTTTTAATTATTATATATATATATGTGTATGTGTGTGTGTATTGAGATTTATAATGATGAATATTTGTTCCAGTGATTGGGATCGTGTCCGTATCGTGTCATTTTCAATAACAATAAGATCGGTTCTAAGGTTATGTGTTATCGGTAACAATATAAATTTTAACAATATTACAATTATGAAATATTTAATAATGTTCAATGTGTGTACGCATATAAATCGATTGTGTGCAACAACAATATATGTTTAATATGTATTTATGAACGTTTTTGAGTCTTGTCACTTGAAGGCAGTAAATGTTATTAGGTTATTAGTAATAATATAAATTTATAATTAGTATATATTGATTTAATTGTCATTTTATAATTGAAATCTGTTTATTTCAATCGTTGTTTGACTATAATTATATTTAATATTTTAATTTCATTCGATATTTTTTTTTTATATTTAAACGATTGTTTGAATTACTAATTATTTTAATAATTGTTTGGGGGTTTTAAAAAAATAATGATTACATTTGTAATCTCAATTATTTGAATCATTGTTTGACATGAATTAAATTTAATATTTGAATGATTGATTGAAATTTTAATTATTGTTCTGGTTTATTTCCATAAAATATTTGAACTATTTGAATAATGATTATATTCGAAATCCTAATTATTTAAATCGTTATGAGACATTATATATATATATATATATATATATATATATATATATATATATATATATATATATATATATTTAATATTTTCATTATTTGAATGATGATTATATTTGAAATTTAAATTATTTCTGTTTTTCAATTCCAATATTTTAAAATTTTTGAATAGTGATTATATTTAATTTTTTAATTATTGTAATCATTGTTGGACATTAATTAAAAATTTAATATTTGTAATATTTGAAAATTGATTGAAAAAACTGATTTGAAAAAAGATTTTATATTTAAGATTGTAATTATATTAATTATTTCTAGTTACATAAATCATTAAATATTTTTAGTATTTGAAATATTTGAATAATAATTATGAAAATTATTAAAATAATTGATTAATTATATTTTGATTTTATTTTACTTTGCATTTGAAATATTTTTTTGAAAAAAATTGTTGGATTTTAATTGTTTTTAATTTTATAATCTTTAATTAATTTGATTATTTTAGATATTTGAATATCGATTATATTTAAGATTCTAATTTTTTAAGTCATTTAATTCTTTTAATTTTTTAATGATTATTTTTTTAATTCTTTAATGATGTTTTAAATATTCAATTAATGATTGTATTTGAGTTTCTAAATAAGGAAAATATTATTAATCTTTAATGTTTTTTAATATTTTAAATATTTGAAAAATGGTTATATTCGAATGATTTTTTTTGTGTTAGACTTGAATTATATTTAAATTAATATATAATCAGTGTATGTAATAATAAATGTTTTAGATATTTTTAGGAATCTATCAGTAGTCTTCGACGGTGTAATAATTCAATTATTTGTGTGCTGCTGGATAATTGGAATAATATCTCGATCACGTGTGGATTGCCATTGGGGGAATACCACAATGGTTTGAATGGGGCCGGAGCAATACGACGGTCCGTCTGTTTGCGGGTTGAGTCGAGATCTCAATCATGTGTGCTCGAGGGTCGGGACATTATTCGAATTATTTCAATAGTTTACATTTATTGATTTATATACACATTAGAAGATACACCTGTAATGTCTGTCGACAACATCGTTTTGGATTGTTTTTGGATCTATCTTCATCAGTTCGAATTCCGTAAGCAGTTGCTGAAATAAGGTAAGTGATCTGTTTTGGTTTTTTTATCTTTATTGCTTATTTATTTTCTTGTACGATTGTCGTCTTTAAATCTTCGTATATGTATTAGAAGGAAGAATACCTATTATTATTGTTTTTATTATATTACGTTTAGTATAAAAATCTTCTCTGTTAATATCATAAGTCAGGTTTAATATTATTCGTATGTTTAGATGATGTGTACGATTCGGTAATTATAAAATATCTACGACAAATATATCATATAAAGTACAAATTTCAATGCGTGAATTATTTAAATGTAATGAGTTATATTAGGACTTTAATTATATGAATAATTGTTGAACATCGATTATATTTGACATTAATTATTCGATTGTTTCAAGGGACTATTGTTATTGAAAAGTAATTATTTTAATTGATTTTTGGAATTTAGTTTTATTTCTAATTTCGATTACTTTGATCGTTTTTACTATCTACGATAGTGTTTCGGAGTTATGAGAGGTAATTTTTTAAATGAATTTTGAATGACGATTGAATGACGATTGAATGACGATTGATTGTTGTAGTTTAATTATATTCGATACTAAATATTTAAATTATTTTGTTTGATTCGATACTTGATTTTAATTAACTATTCATTTTTGAACATTAATTATACAATCAATACACTATAGACTTGAATAGTTTTTTTTTTTTTTAAATTATAATTTTATCTAATAGTAAATGTGATATTTAACATGTTTTATTGGAATCATTGATTGATCGATTGATTATATTTTGAGGTTATTAAATTATTTTTAAATATTGTTTTATTGTCAGAGACAATATTTGAAGTTCATTATTTTATTGAATTCGATATTAGTAATAATTTTTGAATTATAATTTTATTTAATAACAAATTATATTTAGAATTTAAAACATTGTTGGATTTATTGATATTGAAGATTTTAGTAATTTAATCAATGTTGGATTTTAATTATAATTAAGATGTCAATTATTTAATGTTTTTGTGATTTTTTCATGTTTGAGATTATATTTCTGATGATTGTTAGATTTGAATAAATTTAAAATATAAATTATTTTAATATTTTCTGAAACTTTAATTATATTTTAAATTTAAACCTTAATTAAATTTTATTATTTGATTTGTTGTTAGTTTTTTTTTTATATATGTAAACTATTTTAATGATGATTTTTTTTGAGGTTGTGTAATTATTTTAATAATTGTTAGACATGAATTTTTTTTTTATTTTTAATATTGAAATGATTGTTTGAATTAGTAATTATTTTAATAATTGTTTGAATTACCAATTATTTTAATAATTGTTTGGGGGTTTTAAAAAAATAATGATTACATTTGTTAAATTGTTAGACATGAATTAAATATTATACTTTTAATATTAAATGGTTGTTTGAATTATTAATTGTTTTAATTATTGTTAGACTTTATTTTCCAGAAATATTTAATTTTTTTGGAATAATGTTTTTTTTTAAATCGTAATTATTTTAATTATTGTTGGATATAAATTAAATTTAATATTTTTAATATTTGAATGATTGATTGAAATTCTAATTATTTTAATTATTGTTGTAATTTATTTTCTTAAATTATTTAAATTATTCGAGTAGTGATTATATTTGAGATTTTAATTTTGTAAATTATCATGAGATTTAATTACATTTAATATTTTCAATATTTGAATGATTGTTCGAAATCTTAATTATCTAAATTATTTCTATTTTTTAATTAATTTTAAGTCTTTATTTAATAATTTCTCTTCTTAAATTCTGTTTGATGTTTGAAATATTTTAATAATGATTGTATTTGCGATTTTAAATTATGAAAATATTATTAGTCTTTAATTTTATTTAATATTTTAAATACTTAAATAATATTTTTAAATTAAAAAATATTTCAATAATGATTATATTTGAAAGTCTAATTTATTAAAACTTTAGTTATATGTTTTAAATGATTACATTTGATGTTACAATGAAATGAAATTTTTGCTGAATTTGAACTGTAAATGTTGAAAATAGATAAAAAAAAAATGTGAATTTCAAAATGTAATTATTTCAATTTTTGATACACTTTAATTATATATATTTTTTTAAAATATTTCAACAATGGTTGTATTTGAGATAGCAAATCATTAGTCGTAGACTTTAAATATATATATATATATATATATAATATGGTATTTAGAATATTTTAAAAATTGTTGTATATGATAATTTAATTTTTGCTAGACTTTAATTATATTTTTGATTTTATATTTGTGATTCTAATTAATTATTTTTTTATTCGAGTTAGTATATTAAATATTTTTATTACTTTAATAAATTGTGAATTTCAAATTGAAATTATTTCAATTTTTAATAGATTTTAACCGTATTTAATATTTTAACGTTGGTTGTATTTGAGATAGCAGTGAATTGATATTTGGAATATTTAAAAAATCATTATATTTAAAATTTTAATTGTTTGAAATATAGACAGTCTTTAATTATATTTAAAAAAGTTTAAAAATGATTATATTTGTAATGGATGTTTTTTTTGCTAGACTTTAATTATATTTAGTATTTTAAATACTTGATAAATATATTTGAGATTCCAGTTTCGTTTCTTATTGTTAGACATTAATAATTTGAAATACTTGAAAAATTGTTCTATACGATAACTTCAATAATTTAATTGTTGTTAGATTTTAATTATATTTAATGTTTAAAATAATTCAAAAATTATTTTATTTAATTTTTTTATTTGTTGAAATGTTCATAGATTAATAATATTTTAAATATTTGATAAATAATTATATTTGAGATTTTTTTTAATATTGTTATTGTTTGACATTAATAATATTTAATATTTTGAATATTTGAAAAACTGTTTTGAATGGTAATATAAATAATTCAATTGTTATTTTAAATAATTAAAAAACGTTTATATTTGTGATTTTTTTTTTTTTTTTTTTGTTAGACTAATTATATTTAATATTTTCAATAGTATAAAAATGATTCTATATGACATGTTATTTGATTCAATTGTTGTCAAATTGTAATCATATTTAATTTTTTATTTAATCTTTATAAAAATCATTATTTAAAATTCAATTTCTTTTAATTATATTTAGATATTTCATTATATTTAATATAATGAAATATTGTTGGAGTTAAATTTCAAAAATGATTGTATGTAATGTTTGTTATTAGTTTGATTGTTTATAGTTTTTAATGTTATTTAATTTTTGCAAAATTTAAAACCGGTTTTATATGAAATGTGTAAAAATTTATTGAATTGTTGCTAGATTTTAATCTTATTTCATATTTTTAATATTTTTAAAACGATTATATTTGAAAATGTTATTGATTACATTTGAGGTTATTGCCAATTTAATTGTTGTTTGATTTTAATTTTATTTAATATTTTAAAAACTATTACATTTGAGGTTATTATTAAATTAATTTTAGTAGATTTTATTCATAATTAATGTTTAAAAATGACTGTATTTGATGTTTGAATTTGTTTAATTATCGGGCAAACTTTAATTTTCTTTAATATTTTAAAAACGATTGTATTTAATATCTGAAATTAAAATTAAAAGTTATTTGTAGATTTTAATTCAATTTAATATTTCAAAAATTATTGTATCTAATATTCTGAATTCGAAAAATTATCACTAGACTTTAATTTCATATTTAACATTGAAAATATTTGAAAAATGATTCTATTTGAGATCATTATTAATTGAATTATCGTCAGTTTTTATTTTTATTTATATTTAATATTTGAAATATTTGAAAATGGTATTTGATATTATTATAATTAAATTATTGTTCGACTTTGGTTTTAATCAATATTTTAAACACATTAATAGTGATTGTAATTGTATATTTAATTTTTATGAATAATGGTTATAATAAAGATCGTAATTGAATTCTATTGTCTGTAGATGTTAATTATATATAATATTTTAAAAAATGACTAGTCGAAATCATTATTAATTCAATTATTGCTAGACTTTATTTATATTTAATATACTTTTAAAAAAATGGTATTATTTGAGAATGTAATAATTAAATTACTGCTTGATTTATATTCAGTATTTGAAACGTTTCAATGATGATTGTAATTATATATTTAATATTTTATGATTAATTATTGTAATAAAGATTTTAATTAAATTCAATTGTCGGTAGATTTTAATTATATGTATATAAAATATTTGGGAATGATATTAGGAGAGAATCTAATAATGAAATGATTTTTCTACTTAAATTATGTTGAGTATTTTGAACATCACTTGTATGAATGATTGAAATCGTATATTTAATATTTTATGATTAATGATTATAATAAATATCCTAATCGAATTTAATTGTCGGTTATATTTTATATTTTACATATTTCAATAATAATTCTATTCGAGATGAATATTTTTAAAAAAAATGATTATATTCAAGATCTTACTTGAATTATTGTTAGGTTATTATTGTATATTGAATATTTTTAAAATGAATATATTTGAGATTTTAATTATTTTTAAACTCCGATTATATTTAATACTTTAATGAAATCCTTAAAAAAAAATGATTATATTAAAGATGTTATTTGAAAATTGTTTGTTAGATTATAATATATAATATTTTGTGTATTTTTAAAATAATGATATTTGTGAATCTAATTAATTAAATTATTATTACACTTTAATTATGTTTAATATAAACGATTTAATTATTTACCTATTTTTTGAGTTTGGAGTAATCACTATGTTATTTAATTTGAAAAATTGTTTTAAGGCTTTAATTATATTAAATAATTTTTTGACTGTTATATTTGAAATTTAATTAATCATTTTTGGAGTTTGCAATAATCGATAGTTTATTTATTTTGAAAAATGTTTCACTTGATATTGAAGAGGTTAAATATATTGCATGATTTTTTAATTGTTTTATTCGAGACATAATTATTTATTTGTTTTTCGACTTTGCAGTAATCAATACGTTATTTAATTTGAAAAATTGTTCGATTTGACATTGAAGAGTTTAATTATATTTAATATTTATTTTATTGTTATGATCGGGATTTAATTATTTATCTATTTTTGGAGTTTGTAATGATCGATATATTTTATTCGATATGTAAAAATTGTTTGACTTGACATTGTTTAGTTTAATTATTGTTAGTAATATTTTGATTGTTATATTTGAAAATTAATTATTGACCTATTTTTAGAATTTGCAATAATTAATATGTTATTAAATTTTAAAAATCGTCTTAAGATTGTAATTGTATTGAATTTTTTTTTGACTTATTATTGTGAACAACTTGTTAAATGTTTTTTTTTTTTTATATATTTGAGATATTAATTATTTATAAATTTTTGTAGTTTAATTTCTTATTTTAATCATTATTGATTTTTGTATGTATATAAGTTTTATTATATTGAAATAATTATTCGATCTTTAAAAGTTTATTATTATTATTTTTTTTTTTTTTTTTTTTTTGGTGTATTTAACATTTGAATTGTTTGTAGATTTTGAAAATGTTCAATATTCGATTATTTATTTTAATTATTGTTGAAGTTTAATTATATTTAAGAACTTTGTTATGGATTTTGGATCTTGATTAAAAATTAATTGTCGTGTTTGACATTAGTGTTTTTTTTTTTATTTGAGATTTGAATTATTTACACATTTGTATATTTTTCAATATTCGATTATTTATTTATTTTAATCATTGTTGAAGTTTAATTGTGTTTAAGGAGTCTCATTAATATGGCTTTGGATGTTGATTATTTGAATTATTCTTTGATGTGTGAATTATGTTTTATTATCGATTAAAATATTTTAATTGTTATTAATATTTAAAATATTGATGTTTTTTTTTAATTTCGTTATTTTAGTCATTGTTTTTATTTAATTGTATTGAAACAATTGTTTTTTTTTTTGCATATTAAAATTGATATATTGAAAAGGAAAATTTTCGGATTTCTATTATTATTGAAAATTATATTTGAGATGCTAATTATTTTAATCTATTTTTGATTTTATTTACGGTTATAGTTTTTTTTGTTAATAATTGATTATATTTGAGTTATTAATTATTTCTATCGTTTTTGGACATTAATTGAATATTTAAACATATAAATATATGATTGTAATTATAGTTTATTTATTTATTTTTTTTTTTTGTTTTTAATTGAAATTGATATTTGAAATATTTTAATAGTAATTGTATTTTTGTTTGTTTAATAATATATAATAATTAAATTTCCGATTTTAATTGTTTTAATAATTTTTGACTTTATTATTTTAAGTATTCTAGTCTTTAATATATGATTATATAATTTTTTTTTTCTGTTGTTTAATTGAATTTGATATTTGAAACATTTAATGGTGATATAATATTTGAATATTATTTATTTTAATAATATACTATATTTTTAGTATTTGAATAATGATTATTTTTATTTTTTATATTTAAGTTCTTAATTATTTTAATCGTTTTTGTTTTTTAATCGATTTTTAATATAATGTGATATTTGAAATATTTTGAATTATTTTAATAATTGTTTTATTTCATTAATATACGATATTTTAATTTTTTGAATAGTAATTATATTTGATATTTTAATTGTTTTAATCATTTTTGTATTTTATTTATTCGTCTTCTATTGTTATTTTGTATAGTTTGTTATATTTGAGTTGTTAATCGATTGAATCGTTTTTGGAGTTTTTTTTTTTTAAATATTTGAATAATAGTTGAATAATATATAATGTTTTTAGTACCTGATTAATAAATATATTTGAGATTTTAATTGTTTAAATCATTTTTTTGGCTTTGGTTATTTTTGTTGTGTTTTTTATTTCTATAAGATATATATGAGATTTAAGTTATTTCAATAATTTTTGTATTTTAATATTGATTTTATAATTATATTTGTAATCTTAGTTGTTTTAATTGTTTTGTTTTTTTTTTTTTTATTAATTTTATTTCATGTAATGATTTTTTTTTTGTTCTTGTAATTATTTGAATTTAATTTAATATGTAAATTGTTTTCAAAATGGATGATTATGCTTGAATATATAGTGAAATAAATTGTGGTCGAACTTCAATTGTATTTATTATTTAATTTAGTATTTGAGATTTATATTATTTTGATTTTTGATGGACTTAAATAATATTTAAATATTTCAATTATTTCTAAAATGATTATGCCAATTAGTATAATGAAATAATTTGTTGTTGAGTTTTATTTATATTTGAAGAATGAATACATTCGACTTTTTTTGTTAAACATTTTTGAGAGACTTTAATTTTCTTTAATATTGAAATTATTTAAGAAATGATTATATTCGAGAAGAATAAAATAAATTGTTGGTAAAGTTTCATTTTATTTAATAGTCAAAATATTAAAAAAGCGATTGAATTTGAGTTTTTTTTTTTTTTTTTTTTTTTTTTAAAAAAAAATTTCATTTAATATATTTAAAAAATGATTACATTGGAGATATTTTTTTTTTGTAATTGTTTATGGACTACGATAATGTTTATTATTGAAAATAATTGAAAAACGATTTTATTATTTCGAATTATCGATTGGATTTAATGTTATTAATTATTAAAATTATTTTCAAAATGATTATACTTGCGAATACAATGAAATTAATTGCTGTTAAATTTTATTAATATTGAAAATGTTTAAAAAAAAAATGATTATTGCATTTGAGATCTATATTGTTTATCGATTCTCGTTTGATTTTAATAATAATTAAATATTTCAATTATTAAGAAATGATTTTGTTGTTGAGTTTTAATTATATTTAATGTTGAAAATATTTTAAAAATGAATATATTCGAGTGTTTTTTTTTTTATTGAAATTATTTCCGAAATGATTATATTTAAGAACATAATGAAATAAATTGTTAAACTTTAATTATATTGAATATTAAAAATATTTGAAAAGCGATTAAATTTGAGATTTTTTAACATTATTTATATTTAATATTTCAATACAGATTATATTTGAGATTTTTATTCTTTTTTTTCATTTCATTAAATATTTAAAAAAAGATTACATTCGAGATCTTTATTATTTTAATTGTTTATGGACTACAATAATATATTCAATATTGAAAATAATTTAAGAATGATAACATTTGAAATTTTTTTGGTAGGATTAAATGTTATTTAATATTTAATAATTTGTATATTTGAATATTTTATTTAAATATTTTATATATTTATATATTTAAATATTTTATATATTTGAATAATGATTATAGTAGATGGGGGTATAGTTATTCGAGTTAAAAAAAAAAAAATTCGCGTAAAAAAAGTCGCGTAAAAAAAGTTCCGTGTACAAAAAATGTTTGTGTCAAAGAAGTTGCATAAAAAAAAATTTAGTTGTCTGTTCGATTTTAATTGTATATAATAATGTTTATATTTAATATTTTTAATTATATTTAATGTATTTCAATAACAATTATATATAATATATATAGAAAAATATATTTATACAGTAATTAATTTATTGAAATTTTACTATACATAATATTTTATTTATTTTGAAAATGGTTATATTTGAGATTTTAATTAATTAAATTATTATTACATTGTAATTTTATATGTAATATTTTTAATCTTTGAATTTGTTAAGTTGATAACGAATTGAATTATTGTTATATTTAAATAATATGATTAAAATTATCGATATGAAGATTATTTAAATAGTGATTTAATTATTTTTTTAAAGTCTATGTATATGTATGTAATGTTTTGTTTTTTAATGATTGTTTGATTTTAATTACATTTATGATTTTATTTCTGTTCTAATTGTTATTCGACTTTAATTATATTTATTTATTTTAATAATTTTAGTTGTTGATTAAAATTAATAATCGGGAGTTTAACAAGTCATTATTTGATTTTTAATTATTTGTTTTTCAAGTTTGTAATAATTGATATGTTATTTAATTAGAAAAATTGTTTGACTCTATATTAAAAATTTATTTGTATTTGTTTGATTTTAATAATCATGTTTAATTATTATCGAACGTATTATCGATTATTATACAATTATTATCGAACATTATTTTAGATTGGAATTGTTTTAGTATTTGTTTATTTTAATAATATATAATATTTTTAGTATTTGATTGTTTAAATTATTTTTTGATTTTAGTTACGTTTATTGTTTATTTTATTTTAATTTTTTATTGAAATTGAGCTGTTAATTGATTTAATAATTTTTTTACGAACGGTAAATATGCGATTATATAATTAATTAAAATTTTTGTCGTGTTCGATTCAATTTGATATATTTTAATTGTGATTGTATTTTGGATTTTATTTAGTTTAATTATTTCTTTTCTTAAATAATATATAATGATCATATTTGAAATGTTATTTATTTTAATTATGTGTGGACTTTATTATTTCAAATATTTGAATAAATTAATATGCGTTTGTAATTATTATGTTGAATGATGATTTTATTTGAGATTGTAATTGTTTTAATCGTTTTTTGATTTTAGTTATATTTATTTTCTTTTTTTTTTTTTTTTGAATTATTTTAATACATTCGAGTTTTTAATAAATGTAATTATTTTTCGATTTTGTAATTTTAAATATTCGAACAATGGAAATGTGCTTGAAATTTTTGTCATCTTTTCTAATGTTTAATTTAACTTGATATTTGAATTGTTTTATTAGTGATTATATTTTAGATGTTTTTTTTTTTTTTTTAATTGTTTCTCTACTTTAATAATATCAAACATATTTACTATTCGAATAGTAATTGTAATCGAGATGATAATTATTATAATTGTTTTTGCATTTTAGTTATGTTTATTTTCTTGATGATTTATTACATTCGAGTCGGTTAATAATTTAATCGTTTTTCGATTTTATTATTTTAAATGTTCGAACGATAAATTTGTGATTGCAATTATTGTAATTTTTTTCGGTGTTTAATTATATTTAATGTTTTGTTTATTTGAAGAATGGACTACATGTTCGATTTTAATTGTTTGGATAATTTATTAATTTTTTTGATGATTTATTAAATATCGTAAATATTTGAATAGTTTTTAATGTTTTTTTATTATTTTATATATTTTGAGGATAATTATATTTTAAATTGTTTTTGTATTTTAATTGTTTATTTTTTTAAATATTTGAATAACAATTATATATTTCCGATCATTGTTATTGTTTATATTACAATATTTGAATAATGTTTATATTTATTTTATGTATGTGAGTTATGATTTGATTTTAATTTTTTGTTAAAAAAATAATTTAATAATGAGTATATTGGAATGAATGAAACGATTGTTGAATATTATTGATATTTAATATTTGAAACAGATTGAATTAGTTTAATTATTAATGGATTTTAATTTTATTTAATATTTGAAATATTTTTAAAATTATGTATTTAATATTTGATTTTCGTTAATGTGCAGTATATAAGTAGAGGTATAATCTTAATTGTTTTGATTTATTTCTTTTTTATTATTATGATTGAAATCGTTTGAATATTTTTTCTTTTTTTTATTATATTTGATGTTTATTTTTGATCGTTTTAAAATATTTTAATAAATTAAATTTCAGTCGAGAACTAATGATATTTTTGAATCGTTTGAATGTATTTTGTTAATATTTATTTATTTATTTTTTTTTTTGGATTTAAATTATATTTCAATAATTTCAATCGTTTGTTCTAATTGTTAATTTATCAAAAATGTTATTTATTGAATAGTTGTAGTATATACTTTCAGTAAGTATGCTCGACTTGCTGATAATTTTTGATCTTAATGAATCTGAAGTAATCGTTTTTTTTTAATTGTTATTGATTTTTAATTACATTTAATATTGAATTGAATGTCTATTTTGATTATTTGAATTATTATTCGATTCGATTATCGTCGAACATATATTTCGGTTGTGTTCTATTTGAAAGTTTAATTTTTATAAACTTTGTTCTATATATATATATTTGTAAATTTCAGAATGTTTTAATTATCGTATGATTTTAATTGAATTTTTGGAATTTAATTATGATATTTTTTGTTTGAATTCAATATGTTCGATTTCAATTATTGTAATTGTGTTATTATGATGAAAGCAAATTAAAGTTGTATTGTTGAAGGGTTTTATGAATATTTGAATTTTATATAGTTTTTTTATTATTACTTTTGACATGTGATATTTGTTTTTATCGAGTTGTTCAATAATGTATATACGTTAAATATATATATATATTTGTATTTTTTTTTTGTTATTTTTGAATTTAATAATTATTTTCAATTAATTGAATTTTTCTAGTGTAACGTAATCAGTGTTAATGTAAATATTTAAATTGTAATTAATGAAAAATGACAAATATCAATTATTATGTAGATAAAAATAACAACAATATTAATAATAATTAATATGTTTAATTTTTGTTGAATATTTAAATTCATATATTGTTTGTCATAATTTGTTTGAAATGTAATTTGTTTTTAGAATAAATTTGCTGTTGATTTCATTTATTTGACATTTAATTTGTTTTTAATATTAAATTTATTTGTTTGATTTAATTGATTTCGAACATTAAATTTGTGATATTTAAGTTGTTTTGAAGATTAAATTAATTTGGAACATTTAATTTATAGTATTTAATTTGTATTTAGAATGTAATTTATATTTAGAATAAACTTGTGTGATTTAATTACTTTTTAACATTTGTAATTTGTTTTTGAAATGTTATTTATTTTTCAATTGTAATTTGTTTTGAAAATAAATTTGTATTTAAGATTTAATTTGTTTTAATAATAGTTCATTTCATTTTATATGTATGATTGTGGAATTGTTGTATGGTTTAATCAATTATCATCTTGGACACCTGCTCTTTGGACACCTGCTTCTTGGACACGTGTATTTCCGATAGCTGCCTCTCGGATTCGTGTCTTTTGGGGATATCTGCTTTTTCAACTCGACCTCATCGTCTATTAGAATAATAATAATAATAATAATAATCATCATATATTCATTATGTATTACTTTTGTATTGTATTTTTTATGCGAATAATAAATATGTTTGATCATGTATATGTTTTTTATTGCAAAAATTGTTAGCTGGTATCTTTTATATATAGAAATTGACAAATATAGTTCTTTTAGAGCTAGATTTGTCAAATGTTTTTTTTTCCAAACCTGGTCACTTTAAGAAATACTCTTTTTTTTTTTTTTTTTTAAGTCTTGGCGCATGCGCATTAGGGGTACAATGGCCGCCAAAATGGCGGCGGATAATAAAATTGGCGGGAAGAAATCCAAGATGGCCGCCGCCAAAAAAAAAAAAAAAAAAAAAAGTTACGTAACGGCGGAAATTCGACCGATTAAAAAAAACCGGATTACGTAAGACGTTACATAAAAAAAAATTATGCAACACGTGAAGAAAAACAAAGCAAATATAAAATAAAAAAAATGAAACAAAAATAAAAAAAAAGAAAAATAAAATAAAAATAAAAGAAAAATCAAAGAAAAAAAAAATAAAAGAAAGAAAAATAAAAAAGAATTAAAATAAAAGAAAAATAAAAATAAAAATAAAATAAAAATAAAAGAAAAAGAAAAGAAAAATAAAAAAAATGAAAAATAAAAAAAATGAAAAATAAAAAAAAGAAAAGAAAAGAAAATTAAAAGAAAAAGAAAAACAACAAAATATATAAAAATAAATATAATTATAAATAAATATAAACAAACAAACAAACAAACAAACAAACAAACAAACAAACAAACAAACAAACAAATAAATAAATATAAAAATTATAAATAAATATATAAAAAGAAACATATATATAAATACAAATTAATATAAATTTAAAAATATAAATATAAAATTAAGAAGAAATGAAAAAAAAAAAAATCAATAAATAGCAAATAAAATAAACATAACAAATAAATAACAATATATAAATATAAAAAAAAATTAAAAAGACAAAAAGAAATTAAAAACAAATATAAAAATAAACCAAAAACTACAATAAAAATGAAAATAAATATAAAAATTAATATCAATATAAAAATTTAAAAAAAATAAAAAAAATATAATTATATAAAAAAAAAAAATAAATAGAAATGAAAATAAATACAGAAATGAAAAATAATATAATTATTATTATTAAATATTTTCAATAACAATTAATAAACAATTAAAATAACAAATAAAAAAAATAAAACAATAAAAATAAATAAAAATGATAACAAAAATATAAAAAAACAAATATAGAAATAAATAATAAGAATTAATATAAATATATATATATATATATAAATCTAACATAAATATAAAAATAACAATTAAAAAAATAAAAACTAAACAAATATAAACAAAAAATTTAAAATAAAATGAAATCAAAATGAAAAAAAAAAAACAATAAATAAATATAAAAAAATTAATAAATAACAATAAATATAAAATCAACAATAAAAATAATAAATATTAATATATAACATAAAAATAATACAAAATAAATATATATATATATATATATATATATTACAATAACAATATAAAAAAACTTCAAAAAAACAAATATATAAATGACAATAAATATAAAAAAAAAACAAAAATAAATAAATATTAATATTAAAAATAAAATTAAATATAAAAATTATAATAAGAAAAAACGAAAAATAAATATAAAAATAAATAAACAAACAAGAATAAATATAAAATTATAATAAAAAAAAACCAAACATTAATATAAAAATACATATAAATCTAATAGAAATATACAAATAAAACAGAAATACGAATACAAAATAAAAGTCCAATAAAATAACAAAAAAAATAGCAATAATAAAAAAAAGAAAATAAAATAAAAACTAAATAAATATAAATATTAACATTACAATAAAAACAAATAATAAAATCAAAATAAAAAAAATGACAATAACAATAAAATACATAAAATAGATAAAAATAAAAGAAATAAAATAAAAACAATAAATATAAAAATAACAATTATAATAAAATAAAAAAACAATATACAAGAAAAAATATAAAATAAAACAAATATAGATATGAAAATAAAAATTAAAAAAAAAGAAAATAAATATAAAAATCTAAATTAAAAAAACAAATAAATATAAAAATCTAAAATAAAAATAACAAATAAATAAACAAACAAAATGAAATGAAAAAAAAGAATAAAAAATAAATATACATACATCATACTTTTTTACCCTCCTTCAACCCATATTACCATCGCAAACATTACCAGCAAAATCCATACTAAAATTATTAAATAAAATTAAACTTCAACAATGATTAAAACAAACAATCAACAAATATCAAATACAAAACAAAAACGAATAAATCTCCTCAAATATCAATGTCGAATTATTAAATGAAATTCAACTCTTCAATATCAACTTCAACAATTTCCAAATTAAAGAGGTCGATCTGTTCAAAACTATATGATAAAGTTTCTCACATTTGTCATTTCAAAATTACAGCCAGTACGAACATTACAGCCAGAACGAATCACGGCGCAACACTATAGACACGTGTTGTTTGTCGTGTTCATCATCATTATTATTTATTTGCAATTGACAAACATTACTTTTAGCCCATACAAAAACGATATATTGATTATTATAAATTCATAAACAATTAAATCTCTCAAATATAATCATTTTTTCGATATTCAATACATTATAACCTAACAAAAATTCAATTAGAATCAAAATCGAACAACAAATACAACAATTGAAATAATTACAACAGTAAATATAATCGATGAAAATCTTAACACAAACAATTTTCAATTAACATCTTCAATATTCTCCTCTCACACGATCTTCTTTAAAATTCATAACTGTTTCCGCCTCGACATATAATTATTAAACTTTTCTTAAACGACTTCTTTAACCCTTCAACTGTTTATGTCGAGTATACACTCGTCAGAGCGAAACGAACATTTTTCACATAATGTCGAGTATACTCGTCGTGAAGATAAACAAAATCGCATTCGTATTATTATTAAACGAATCAACTGTAATTTTTTTTTTTTTCCCTGAAAAAGAGTAAATAAAGATCTTTTAAAAAATGAACATTTTAGAATATTCGTCACTATGGCAACCTTATTTATTTCATTACACAATAGCTTGTATATTTTCTAAACAATATCTATTTATAAATAAAAAATATATATTTTCTAAAAAAACCAACACGCAACTTTTAATTTCTAATCATAATTGCCTACTTTTATAGGCACAAACATTTTACTCTGTTTATGTCGAGTATACTCGTCTTCGCTGGAAAATAATTAAGCAGGCAGAAGAAGTTTTCCGAAACAAAATTAAACAGTTAAAGGATTAACGCCACACTCTCTTCATGCGACATATACGACACACTTACATATAACACTTACTACAACTCAAATATGAAATAAAATTTCAATCCCATAATTATATTAAACAAATTCAGATATTGAATATAAACATTTAATACATTGTAGAAATATTAAAAAAAAAGAATTAAAATACAAACATTATTAAAACAATTTCAAACATAACTACGATTCAAATATATAAAAGAAAAAAACACTTCGACAAAGATTACGTAACAACTTTTGAAATTAAAGAAAAAACAACGAAAAATAATCATTGTTTAATAACGATACAATATTAAAGAAACAAAACTTTAAAAAAAAAATTACGATTCAAATATATATACTTAAAAAACGATTACGTAATAACTTGTCAAATAAAAAAACATATTATTTACAATAAAAATATTACCAATATTAAATATAAATAAAATGTAATAATTTTATCAATTACAATTTCAAATACAATCATTTTCATCACATAGACAATACAAACATTTATTTATAATTAAAAACAAATATCGATTAAATTTCAAAACGATTACGTAATAACTTGTCAAATCCAAAAAAAACAAAAACCCAATCATTATAACAATAATTACTATATCTATATAATAATTTAAATCATTACAATTTCAAATATAATCACTTTCCAAATACATAACATAATCGATATTATTTAAGTATAGCAATATTTCGATTAATCGGAATTGAAATGTTCAAAACAATTAAATAAAACATAATCATCATTATTATATAAATTTATCACCGTGTATATATTACATAATAACCTAACAACAATCGAATTAAAATCTTAAATAGAATCTTTCTTCGACAATTCACGACGATTAAAATAATCAAACCCCTCCAAATCATTATTAAACAAACAATTTAAAATATTTCATACAAAATAAAACTAGAACGAGTTCTTTTCAATCGATATCACAAATTTAATCATTTTTTCAATATCATACCGTTATTCAA
Source organism: Neoneuromus ignobilis (assembly GCA_029203775.1). Lineage (NCBI taxonomy): Eukaryota > Metazoa > Arthropoda > Insecta > Megaloptera > Corydalidae > Neoneuromus > Neoneuromus ignobilis. Next base: position 7,713,013 of record CP092097.1, read on the forward strand.
TTCATTCGAATAGGATCTCACATATTTCATTAAAGAAAATCAAATTAAAATCGAACAAACAAAACTCAATTTCATTACGATATTTATTATAAACAATTACAATCGTTATCGACTGATTAAAACAAACAATAATTTCATTATTACGTTCTCAAATATATTTTCATTCTTCAAATGCACATCCGTCCGTCCGTCCGTCCGTCCGTCCGTCCGTCCGTCAATTTACGTGGACATTTTATTTTTTCACACGCGCTCAGATATATTTAATTTCATATATCACAGTGTCGTAATACTTCATGAAAATCGAATATTAAACAACACATCGTTTTAGCAATATTGAAAATATCAAATCGACTTCATTAAAAATCAAATTATAAATACAATCGTTCAATAAAATCATTCACAATATTCAATAACATTAAAACATCACATCATTTAAACTAATTCTAATATTAGATACAACAATCACTACTCTTGGAATATTCAAAAACATAACGATTTACAAACAAATATTTCGATAAAATCATTAATAAACATAATTACAAATATATACAATCAATATACATTTAGATTATTATATAACTCGACAAAAAAACAACAAACATATATCAAAACTAATAATAATCACCTATGTAAAATTCATTCATTAATAAAACCATCGAATAACGCAAGTTTTATTAAAAATCCAAATAAATTATATATATATCGAAATTAAACTAGTTTAATCATTAATTTAACCTTCTAAAAAAACACAATATTAAAAAACCATTACAATATTAAAAATCACAAACATTATAGTTTCTCAAATATAATCATTTTCGATATCTTTTCAATATAATTAAACAATTTCACTCATTATATTATCGAGTATTAATTATTCATTCAATTACATTCTCGACTATATAATCGTTATTCGAATATTTTCAATAAATAAATCGAACAATAATTAAAAAAAAAAACAATTCAATTCATATCGAACAACGATTCAAATAATAACAATATTCAATTTGATTCATGTCCAACAACAACGACTAACTATAATTACTATTTCAATATATTAAATATACAATTCATGTATAACAATAATTAAAATAATTTCGATTTCAAATATAAACTACTATTATTATTATTATTATTATTCTTAAAAACAAAACAACAATTATATTTCAAACGACCATTATTTCACTATCAATGATAATATTAATCTTCATTCATAGCTACTAACAACGATTCAAACATCAAACATACAATCTAACAATAAAACAAATAATTTGCATTTCAAATATATATAATAAACAATACAATCAAAGTCCAACAATAATTTCAATAAATAAAATCTCAAATATAATCATATTTAAAATATTTCCAATGCAAAAAGGAACAACATTCGAAAATATAGAAAATCCAAAATAAAACTCAAGTCTTCATCTATATCACCTTGAATATAAATTGAAATAATTAATTAAAATATTAAACGATTAACACAGTCGAACAATAATCAATAGAATTAAGTCACAAATCTTATAGATAAAGAAAATATCGAAACCGAGAGAACAGTGATTTAATAACAACAAATGATTTAAAAAATTTACGATTTATTATTACTTTCATTCGACAAAATCATTAAAACAAATAAATACAATTCAAGTACAGTAACAACTGGGGGAAAAAAAAACACAAACAAATATAATCAAAGTCAACAAATAATTATTCAGATTATAACATATCGAACATTGATATCATTGAAATAGAAAAATATCAAATTTAAACAAGACCTCGCATAAAAACATTTTTCCAACAATCTCAATATCAAAAACAAATATAATTAAAGCATACCGACAATTCGATTAATTAAAATCTCAAATAATATATAATCACTATCGTGTAAATATATTGTTTTATAAACAATCATTATTATCGATGAATTTTCAATAATCCATATAAATCAAATTAAAATCGATCGTTCCAATTCAAATATTACATATAACTGAAGTTTGACAATAATTAAAATCTCAAATATAACCGTTTATAAAATAATGAAAACAAGAAAAAAAATTGAAAATATCACAAATAAAAATTTTCTTTAAACCAAAAAAAAAAATTATACAATCACCTAACAGCAATATAAATCCGCCGCCATTTTGGCGGCCATTGTACCCCTAATGCGCATGCGCCAAGACTTAAAAAAAAAAAAAAAAAAAAAAGAGTATTTTTTAAAGTGACCAGGTTTTGAACAAAAAATTTGACAAATCTAGCTCTAAAAGAACTATATTTGTCAATTTCTATATATATATATAAAAGATACCAACTAACAATTTTTGCAATAAAAAACATATACATGATCAAACATATTTATTATTCGCATAAAAAATACAATACAAAAGTAATACATAATGAATATATTATTATTATTCTAATAGACGATGAGGTCGAGTTGAAAAAGCAGATATCCCCAAAAGACACGAATCCGAGAGGCAGCTATCGGAAAAACACGTGTCCAAGAAGCAGGTTATTCAAATTAAATACTATTAAAACAAATTAATTCTTCAAAAACCAAGTTAAATCTCATAAAAACAAGTTTAATCTTGAAAACAAATTAAATCAAACAACAAATTTATTCTAAAAACAAATTACATTTAAAAAAAATGTCAACATCAAAATAAATCTCAAAAACAATATATCGATTCAATTACAATTCAAATATTCAACTAACAATAATTAAACAAATTAATTATAATTACTATTATTATTGTTGTTGTTATTTTTATCTACACAATAATTCATATTTGTCATTTTTCAAACAATACTTTTCACACTGATCGTTATCCAAATATGATATGTAAAACATTTCTTCAATTTCTTAAACAAAAACACCACCAATCGACCTATTCATTAGCATCGATTAATTATTCGATTCAAACACAGCAATTCGAAAAACTATATCGCTATCTACAAATGATTCCATTCCAATCGAAATTAACAAATAGATTCAATTCATTTCAAACACCTATTACACACACACTCACTTTCATACAATTAAACAAACAATAATGTGAAAACAAAAAAGATTATTTTATTAAACCTTCAAAAATACATCCTTCGACATTACGACTCATATGGGCTAATTAATTAAGAACTGCACTTTATTATCTCCAAGTACTACAATTTAATTGAAAATTCTTTTCCACATTAACGCGATATTTCAATAATGACAATTCTTACAAACATCAATTTCATTACTCAAACTATTTCAACAATTCACATTTATTTGCAACCTGACAATTTCAAAATAACAATAACAATTCATTTCATTTCATTATTAACATTTATTGAAAAAATATCCAAACATTCTTACAATGTTAACAATTTAACTAACAAAAAATCATTCACTATTATCGAATATTTACTGATCAATTAATTTGCAACTTCATTACTAACAAATATTCAACTAATTTAAAATAATTATTAAATTCCAAAGTAACAAAAAACAAATACAATAAAATAAAACTATTTAAACACTTTCTTAACAAATATAAATATTTTAATGTTCATAAAAAAAATACAAATAAATATATATATATATATATATATATATATATTTAACGTATATACATTATTGTACAACTCGATAAAAACAAATATCACATGTCAAAACTAATAATAAAAAAAATATATAATATTCATAAAACCCTTCAACAATACAACTTTAATTTGCTTTCATCATAATAACACAATTACAATAATTGAAATCGAAAATATTTCATTCAAACAAAAAATATCAATAATTAAATTCCAAAAATTCAATTTAAATCATACGATAATTAAAACATTCTGAAATTTACAAATATATATATAGAACAAAGTTTATAAAAATTAAACTTTCAAATAAAACATAACCTAAATATATGTTCGACGATAATCGAATCGAATAATAATTCAAATAATCAAAATAGACATTCAATTCAATATTAAATGTAATTAAAAAAACAAACATATCGAATTAAACAAAATCAAAAAAGATCATAAACTAACCTATCGAATGTTGAAAATAACAATGATGATTATAAAACACATAATTCAAATATTGCAAATAATTTACATCTTTCATGTAATTCAAATCGATAAATTAATTACAGTTTTTTCCAACGACACGATCGAAATGACACTAACATCCATAATACAAACGAGAACTTGAAGAAAATTAAAATAAACAAAGTCGAATATTAAAAGAAAAAAAACAAAAAACAAAAACCAATTATTTCAGATTCATTAGGATTAAAAATTATCAGCAAATCGAACATATTTACTGAAACTATACTACAACTATTCGATAAATAACATTTTTGATAAATTAACAATTAGAACAAACGATTGAAATTATTGAAATATTAAATATAATTTAAATCCAAAAAAAAAAAACAAATATAAACAAAATACATTCAAACGACTCAAAAATATCATTAGTTCTCGATTAAAATATTTTAAAACGAT
>CP092097.1:7722500-7725000 GCA_029203775.1 Neoneuromus ignobilis
TATATTATTTAATTTGAACAATTGTTTCCAAAATTTAATATCAAATAGAAATTTTATTCCAATCTTTTCAATAATGAACATGAAATAGTTTCCATAAACAATTAAAATAATTACTATTTTAAAAAAATATTACAATTCATAAATAATAAAAATAATTATAATCTCAAATAACAAAATTCATCACAATTATTTAAAATAATCAAATTGACTAAAATCCATAAATAATTTCAATAACTAAAATCTCAAATATAATCATTGTTTAAATATAAAAAAATACTATAATTAATTAATTAAACTTCAGAAACAATTAAAATAACTATTAGCTCGAATATAACCACTATAGAAATATTTCAAATATTAACAATTCATTAAAATCCACAAACGTTATTAAAATAATTAAGTTTTCAAATATAATTTCTATTCGAATATTTAAAATAATTAAATTCATTAAAGTACACAAGTTTATTTTAATAACTAACATCTCGATAATAATCATTATTGAAATATTATAATTAATTAAAGACCAGAAATGATTAAAATAATCATAACCTCAAATATAGCCACTATTCGAATATTTCAAATGTCAAAAAAAATAATTAAAGTCCACAAATAATTTCAATAACTAACATATCATATTTCAATAATAATCATTGTTGAAATATTTTCAATATTACAATTAATTAAATCTCACGAACGATAAAAATTACAATCTTAAATATAGCAATTATTCAAAAATTTACAATTTCAAATCAATTAATAAATATAATTATTATTCAAATTGTTTATATATAATTATATAAGAAAACAAATCACACATTAATCATAATTATCGATTAGTTTCAAACTGTAATTGATTTATTTTCACATAAATCAATTTCAACCCCCAACAACATAATAATTATAAAATGTTTAATAATCACTTATTGTCGACTTATTTACAATCAATGATTATTAAACAATTTTTAACCATTATGGTATCGGGGTTAAAATTCATTTATATCAAAATAAATCATGATATTGAGAAATTGAAATTAAACAAATGATTTATGTCAAACTGAAAAATATTATAATTGAATAAAAATATAATAGAAATTAAATCACGCAGATAAACTATCCGTTCGATAATTAAATATTTAAAAATCACACAACCATATTAACAATTACTTAAAACTTAATGCAAATTTTCAAATTAGCAACTAATTGATTATTATAATAATAACCTAGACTATCGATCGACAATTAAAATATTGAAATAAACAATTAATATATATATTAATATCAATGTTTGAATTTAAAACATACAAAAAATTACGAATTGAAAAACTACAATATCAAAAAAATATCTATATAAATTGAAAAACTACAAATTTGAAAAAAAATGCAAATTCAAATTCTATTTTGTAACAAAAACACGACAACAAACTTTCATAATTTCCATTTTAAATTAATGACAAAAAAACACCAAACAAAAAAAACTCCATATCCGTATGAAAGTCGATCGATCGTCGTCTTCGCCGAATCTCGTCGAACGTAATTCTCATATCCAGTGCATCGGTGAACCCATACCAAATCCTAAGTGCTGCAAACACCTTTACGACTAACGTTCCGAGGCCGACCTCGTACACGTTAACCGGCCGTCATTTTGACTATGAGGCGACGGCGTCCGCAGGTCCTAGTACGTCCGATCACTAAACTGAATCTAACCCCATGATCGGACGCGGGAGGAAAAAACGTCCTCGAATGCAACGACTGCGGTCATGCTACACGCAATCCAGCCGTGCCGGATGAATCTACTAACGCGATCACTCGACGGAACGGAAAAGTCGAGTTGCAAATTACAATTTTTTGATTTTACTAGACTTATGAATCTGGCAGCGAGTCGCTCATGAGTTTCACCGCCAGACTCTAAGAATCACGCAAACAACAGGCAGTGTAACGCGTCTTCTCGTTATGCAATGACGGCTGGAAACGCAACCGGATACGTCAGTCTCGTCCTGGGGGGAAAACGCCAGGACGCTCCATTCGGTATCGTGTCACGTCACATACACCGTCCACCCGAGCTCGAAACACTACCTGCTCTTCGGAACCCGCTGTCTGGGAGAAAACAGCCACGTCCGGAGCAAGAGCAAAAATTTAAAAGTGTCCTGTGCTAGTGAACGTTTACTAAAAACGTTGGAACGACGGACGGGCGAGTCAGAACACACACACACACTCACAAGCTTACGAACGCCTCGTCCGCCCTAAATTCGTCGCCGACGTGTCCGGCAGGCGCCGTGGCACGTCACACGCGCGGATCATCACATCGATTGACCATCTCATCGGCTTAATAAGTACCTCGATGATTTCGTGTGACAAAGTCCGGTTGTGCAGGAGAACTATACATCTCTACACCCACTACAGAACGTAGCAGGCATGAGATCGCTCCACACGACGAGTGCCCCCAGAATCCGATGCCGCGCTTGAAAACCCTAACGGAGAATACATATCGCGATACAAAGCT